>DF819230.1:258243-341058 GCA_000836175.1 Taphrina flavorubra JCM 22207 | reverse complement strand
GACCACAAACAATATCAATGAATATATGGCCTAGATAGCTCAAACTTTGTTAGCCGCTGGTAAGTACATACACAAGGTAGCTGTATGTGTAAAATTAATGTAAATACGCAATTTACCTAGTAGCAATGGTTTTAAAGTTCTGGTCGCACTCTGCGAGCAAAATCCGGCTGGAGAATGACTTTTTCACCAAAAGAATGACTTTTTACCTCTTTGGGCGACTTAATTTATGTGTATAATACGCTGTATCAGTGCATTAAGTGACCTAACGCCGGTAAAAAGTCATTCAAAGTCAATCTGGATTGACTTTGTTCACGTGAGCACAGGGGGTCCATAGAGCTCCTCCTACAAAGTCATTCCGGTTTTGAGAATGACTTTTTACCGGACTAAGGCCGATTTGTAGTGAGTGCCTCTCGGGGCCTAACCCGTGCAGATGAGAATCCCGTGCGTCCAATATATTGCTAACCCGATCTATGCTCAGGCCCTGGCATTCCCTACCTAGTTCTTGTCGCTATATTCCCCATAACACTTCAAGCAAGAGGACTCCGTATTAGCAGCACTTCTACAAGTGTACTCCTCTATTGACAATATGCATTTCCATTGCATTTCTGCCATCCTTGTGTCATTCCTAGCCGCTTTCGTGGCGGCAGACGTTGGTCCTTTAATAACGAACAAGGTCTTCTTTGATATCAATCACGGAGACGAATTCTTGGGACGTGTGGAGTTTGGTTTGTACGGCAAGACTGTGCCGAAGACTGTTGAAAATTTCCGCGCTCTTGCGACTGGCGAAAATGGATATGGTTACAAGGACACGGTCTTCCATCGCGTTATCGACAAATTTATGATTCAAGGTGGTGATTTCACAAACTTTGATGGGACAGGAGGTCGCAGCATATATGGTGACAAGTTCCCAGACGGTGAGCTCTCGATCTGGCGTCTAATCAAGAAACTGATGCTCATGATAGAAAACTTCAAGCTGAAGCATACACGACCTGGTCTCCTATCTATGGCAAATGCTGGACAAGATACTAATGGTAGTCAATTTTTTATCACAACTGTCATCACTTCCTGGCTTGATGGTAGACATGTCGTGTTTGGAGAAGTTCTCACGGGAATGGACATCATAAGCAAAATCGAGAAGGTGAAGAAATCGTCCGGAGATCGTCCAGCACAGAAAGTCACAATTGTCAAATGCGGTGAACTTCCTGTCAGTGAGCCTTTTCACAGCGAGCTCTAATCGCTGACTAGTCAGTGAGGTGTGTCACTTGACGACATTCCCACTGAATCTGGGGAAACTGAGCTAAAGCTACTTACGTAGAGTCCGCTGTTGTCGCGTATCATACATGAAGCATGAGATCAATAGCATTGATCCAACCATGACTAGACATGACCTCTGGTAAAAGCTATGTCTGCATGTGTGCGAAATGTTTTCCGGTGTTGTCCGCGGCCGAAACCTTGCGAATCTTACAATGCATGTGCATGTGCGTCTGTTCTAGCGAGTCGACGTACTGCAGATCGAGATACATGCATGTGTGTGGGCAATGCTGCGCGCATTCTGATCATACCACGCGAATGCTTGCATACCGAACGGAGCGGCACCATTAGCTATGTAGAAAGGTGGTATGGACTAAGCGCACGAGACGTGACTCGAACTACAACGAAACAGATGACATTTCAACTACCACACACTTTGCAGACACGCCACTATTGTGACTCGATTTGGTTTGAATTGACGTTTCATACTTGGACTTTCATTTCTTGAGCACTTGATCATAAGACGTGCGTTGACAGCGATGATCTTGGGAGGCAGGTCATTCTGCAACCTTCTTTGGAACACTTCAACTGCCGCAGCTGCAGCTGATGGAGTGATCGCGCGCTGCACGGAGTTCTCGGAGTAGCAAGCCATGCCAACTCATCGTAACCTCACCCGAGCCACTTTAAAGTCCGAAGACGCGCGCACCGGTTTGCTGCTGTTACCCACGTGCACTCTCGAGCGTGCGATTATATGTTGAGCTACGAAACTGAGCTCCCTAAACAGAGATTCGGCGACGCTTCTCAGCTCAGCCATTCACACGACTGCAATGTGTACGAAACACGGCTTTTGCAAGCTCACTACGAATAGGGGGTCATGATCAATTCACGACTGAATCAGCTATAAATCCGCTGTGTCCCAACTTCCACAGTTTTAACTAGTTACCTTAGACAGAATTTATCTCAATATTCACCATCGTTACCTCTGTGCACGACGCGTCGTGCCAGCTACAGCTCACCCTTCTGTGTGAGCTTTTCACCCTCCCTCGCATTGCTCGTTCCTCGTTTGCAATATTATAACTAAAAGCCTTAAGCTTAGAAGTGGCAGGGCCGCGGGGAAGTAAGTTAGTACTCGTACGTGACCTTGTGTACTACTCCACACCGGATCCAGGCTATGCTCTCCCGGAATACACCGAAAAGGTTGTGTGCCACAAAGACATGCATAGGAACACATATGCATGTGTTCCCACACAAAACTAAATGAGTGCTTATAGTTCTTGATTGAAAGGAGCTTTGTGGAGACATAGCCGGGTGCTCGAATGAGTCTGAAGTTTGCCTGATGTACTTACGGAATTCGCTATGTCTCAAGATACGGCAGCCCTTGCAACGCTATTTTAGCTCGAAATACTTTCCATCAAAGGGACATCAGATATCGCAGAGTGAACGGAAAATCAACATTCCTTGGGAACAAGATGGCAAGACAAGTAGTTATCATCATATTTGGCTGCGCGACCATTGCCGATCTAAAGAATGTTTTCATGAGGTCACTAATCAACGTCTGCTACGAACAGCCGAGATTCCTGCAGATATCGCACCAGCTAATATGGTAATTGAAGAAAGCGGAATCCGGATAACTTGGAATAACGATGGTCATGAAAGTTTCTACGACTTCGATTGGCTGCACCGGCACAGCTATTCCCCAAGGTTGGAGAAGCCATGGACGGAACCGCAAACACATTGGGGCAAGGAAATATCACATAGCCCTCCCACTATTGAATATGAGACTGTTATGCAGAATGATTCTGGGGTTGGCAAATGGTTGTCCTTGATACATCAGTTCGGCTTCTGTCTGGTCCTGAATACTCCACCGACACCCGAAGCTACCAAAGCTCTTTTAGAGCGGATTGCTTTCATTCGAGAGACTCATTACGGAGGATTTTATGACTTTACGCCCGATATGGCACACGGGGACACAGCCTATACGAATCTAGCATTGAAAGCTCATACCGATACGACGTATTTCACGGATCCCGCAGGACTACAGATGTTCCATCTATTGGACTTTGACGGCTCTGGTGGGGAATCGCTTCTCGTGGATGGCTTCAAGGCGGCGAAAACCCTTCGTACCGAGAATCACAAAGCATACAGTACCTTGTCTAGAGTACGAGTTCCTACCCACTCTGCTGGTGACTTGGACAAGTGTATCCGACCAAGTGTAGGAAGTAATGCTTTCCCAATCATCAATCACGATCCAGCCAGTGGATTGCTCTACCAAATACGTTACAACAATGATGACAGGAGTACGATGACTTCATGGCACGATGATACCGAAGTAGAGGATTTCTACGATGCTTTGCGTGCTTGGGAAGATGTTCTTTCTCGTGCGACTGAGGAACTGTGGATACGACTAACACCAGGCACTGCATTGATTTTCGATAATTGGAGAGTTCTGCACGGCAGAAGTGCCTTTACTGGTACGAAGCGTCGCATGTGTGGTGGCTACATCAACCGAGACGACTACCTGTCACGATATAATCTGACTACAAAAGGTAGAGCACAGGTCATGTTCGAATTGTAAAATGTTGGAATTCAGAAACCGTCTTGCTGGATAAAGAGTGCTCTTGAGTGCACGGAGCATTCACTGAGATTCCCCGTCCTTGTGTTTCTATCTCCTTCTGTCCATATCCCAAAAGTTCAGCATAGAGCAAGCCAGCCAGTTCTCATGGTCGGAAGTTCATGGAGAGTCATAACTTCGTTACTGTTTCGAATGCCCCCGGTAAAATGGTGCAAATCTTGTAAGCCCTTCGCACGAAATCTTGATGGTCTTTTCACGTGCATGATATCAGTGATCTAACAAGTTGGGCTTGGTACAGAAGTCTGAGGATTTCCTGAGGGCTACATAAAAGAATGACCCGAGTAGTATATCTATAACTATTGCTTATCTCGGATACCAATGAGCATAATCATTAAACAATCTCAAAGCCTTTGATAGTATGATTTATAAACTATGATCTTACAATCTATGTGACAAGATAGAGTGATAAAATAATCTTAGCACATACTGCAAGTAGCATTAATAGACTCTATGTAATATTCAGTAGGAAGACTCTCAAGAGCTGACTAGTACTTGATACAGTAGTAGATATTTTTTATCATTGATTATAACTTTGCCAAATCACCTCAATCTTATGCAAAGACTTTTTATTACACTATTTTAGGAATGCTTGTGCATAATAGGCTATATTATCAATAGCTAAAACATTGCTTGAGACTATTATATAATCTTTACAAAATTGGTAAATGTGCTGTGCAATTTCAATTTGAGTACATCTAAAATTCAGTGTAAACCAGTACAGTATGATTAGATCATTGTATTAGAACCTTTAGTCCCCTAGAATTATTGAAATAAGATCTACTAATGTGATATCCATTAATTTAACTATTGCTGAGAAATTGTGAAGCTCTATAAGGTTATATACTATAGATACGTTACTACATTTATCTGAATATGTCATCAAATGCAGGATTGTACTAGTATGTAGACATGGCCGACCAACCCTTCTGGACCGTACCGTATTGGAAATGCATTATAATCTCGGTAAGTATCTGCAAATCTATCTAGTAACAGTAGAGCCTGTATTTACAATGAAAAGATCTTGTTGTCACCGGCACATAGACATGACCAACCGACCGGAATACGGTCCCGGTTCTACCGACCGTACCGGGATCCCGGTTAGAAGTACCCGTGCACAATTACCTCGTATTATAGATTCAAAGCCTTGTCAGGTGACATATTGTGCTGATCAGTCCACAAAACGCGTCACAAGTTACCTAAATTTGACTCTCTATAGCTTGGTGAAGTTAGCTCGAATTTACGTGAAACTACACGAAACCAAACAAATTCGCACGACGTGAAGCTGGCTCGAATCCACACATTCACGCAAAACCACACGAATTCACACGAGGTGAAGCTAGCTCGACTGCGTACGGATTTACACGAATTCACACGAATTTGTACGAATTTGCACGACGTTGAGTTAGCCCGGGTTTACACGGATTTGCACGAAACCACACGCATCTATACAACGAGAAGCTCGCTCAAATTCGCATAGATGTACATAAACTCACACAAATTGCACGATGCGAAGCTCGCTCAAGTTTACACGAATCTACACGACATAAGACTAGCTTGAATGTACGTAATTTTGCGCAACCTTGACTTACTATGTGCCGGTAGATATGGCCAACCGACCGGGTCCCGGTCCGGGATTTTCCCTGGTACGGTTGACCGGGCCGGGATCCCGACACGGCATTTTGAACCGTACCGTACCAGGATCCCGGTTTGATCCCGGTATGTATCTGCGGACTTACCTGGTGTTTATATACCTGTATTTACAAGAAAAAGATCTTGTTGTCAACTTGTTACCGGCACATAGTAAGTCAAGGTTGCGCAAAGTTACGTACCTTCAAGATAGTCTTATGTCGTGTAGTTTTGTGTACATTGATGTAAATTTGAGTAAGCTTCACGTTGTGCAATTTGTGTGAGTCCGTGTGAGTCTGTGTAAGTCCGTGTGAGTTCGTGGGAGTCCGTGTAACATCAAGCTGGCTTGACGTCGTGTGAATGCGTACGAGGTTGCGTGGTTTTGTGTGGTTTTGTGTGAATTTGTGTGAGGTCGTGCCAGCTTTCCGTCGTGCAAATTCGTGTGGTGGTTTTGTTTGAATTCGAGCTAGCGTTACCAAGCTATAGAAATTCGAATTTAATTAACTAGTAATGCGTTTTGTGAACTGATCAGCACAATATGTCAGCTGACAAGGCTTTAGATCTATAATACGAGGTAATTGTGTACGGGTTTCTAATCGGGATCCCGGCCGGAATCCTAGTTAGTTGGCTATATCTATGTATATTTAAGATAACGTTTTAGAGCTAATGGGATTGCACAGCCCTGTGTAATATTGCATAAAGACTTGTTACTAGCTGTAAATTTACGTGGTACAGATTCGTGTAAATTTGAGCTAGCTCTAGATTCTGTAGATGGTTTACTTTTTGTATAAATTAGTGTAGCAATAAGCTAGCCATAGGCTTTACAAATTTGTGCTGCTTTCTGCAAATTTATAAGAACTCCAGCCAGCTTTATACCACGCAAATTTGTGTAGATTTGTATAGTTTTGCGTAACTTTGTACAATTGTAGATTGTATTTGTATAGAGCACGTTTCTTAAGTAAGAATTACATGTATCAAGAAATTATTATGTGATGTAAGTAGAGAAGATCATTGACATATATAGATAGCTTAAGATATTATCTGTGTAGTAATCAAGAACATGTATAAGAAGGAGTTTATATATCATAGATTGGAGCTAGGTTAGTAAGACACTTTGCGAGAGATGCTAATTGAATTTTAGCTTCTAGAAGATTTGTATAGAGTATACTTCATGCAACTACAACTTGTAGTAAGTCTCAAAATTTATTGGACTTTGTAGATTTATCTACTTATCTTTCTACAAATAAAAGCCTAAAGTTTAGGATATGGTTATGTAAAGAACTCAATTATAGCATAGTATTCTGCAACATAATATTTGTTTTGGTATATAGCATAACTAATTATCACTTCTAGGTAGACATGGCCAACCGACCGGGTCCCGGTTGGTCGGCCATGTCTACTTCTAGGTCAAATTCAAAGTTTTGAGGCCTGGTTTCTAGACTGTAAATAAACTCTAAGGTATTATCTAGACTGTTTAAAGCTGGCTGAGTTTATTCTACCTGGCCTAAAGCTATACGAATTTAGATTGCAACGTAAAGCCAATGTAACTTTATAGCTAGGAACGAATCTCTGTACAACTTTTTACACTTCCATACAATTCAAGTAGCTCTAATTAACTACAACTTTGCACAGCTCTATAAGGCTTAGGTCTTTGACAATTTTGCACAATCTGAATGACATGTCTAAATTTGACCTTATCCCTAAATGTATATAACTTTACACAACTTTGATTTACAATGTACTAATGACTACAATATCTTTCTAGAGCAGATACAGACTATAGTTTTACCGCATAGGGCTGGAAATATACATAGGAAAACGTCTAGGATTACTGTACATGAAGAGTAATTGAAAAGGGTTTAATCCCTCAATCAACGTAACGGTAAGTATATAGAACTATTGCATCTAAGGTTATTGTTCTATAGAGGATAAGACATTATGTAAAACTATATATTTTTAGTTATGTTATGCTAGCCTAAAACAATTTTGGACGTCTAATACATTCAAGAGTTCCATAGATTATATCAACAAACCTAACTTCTAGAGTACTATAAGAGTTCCCTGTATTGATCCTCTTAGGGGTCATATAACCTGCACCTAGTATACTGTAGCATAATCAGCTAGGATGCGCTATACCTCCATAGTATCTAGTATATAGTAAGTTCTGTACCTATCTCTTGTCCGTTGAAAGAGCTAGTAATATACAACTTTACAGGTACTTATTTAGAGTTACTTCAGTACTAGATTAGCTACTTGTTACCTCCAATAATATTCATTTGCAGACTTGAACGAAACGTCATAATGTTCAGGCCATATGAATCATTTACTGAAGGACTTTATGCTTTATGCTGGCTACTTCATACAGATGCAAATACCAGGAGCTTGAGTAGATTAAGAGCTCTTTGAACTATCTCTGGGGTATTGCCAACCCTACATTTGTCTATGCAATACAGTGATGCCCTCAATCTTTGTCCTTGTATCTCAAGTCTTACACGTTTTACCTTTAAAATCTTTAAAATACTTCGTACTTGCAATTTGAAAATAGCAGAAACACTGTCGCGGTCGTTTTCAGTAGGGGTCTAGCACACTGGCATCAAAGCAAAAGTTTATCAAATACTAACGAACAGTACACTTGCCATACAATACACAGGCTCATAGGCAAGCGGCTTGCTATATAAGTAGTTACTTGTGGCTACTGGACTCAATACATAACTTTGTTCCTGCCAATTTGTGAGAGCATTGTCCGTTGCCGTTTCAACCCTTTCTGTCTGTTATCTGCCTTCCGTACACTTGTCTTCGCAGCGGCCTCAGTGCCGATATGACATTGCATAAAAGGGTGCTGCATGGCTTGTGCGATACTGTACCGACTTTCCGGATCGACAGTCAACAAGCGCTGTACAAGGTCGATGGCAC
Source organism: Taphrina flavorubra JCM 22207 (assembly GCA_000836175.1). Taxonomy (NCBI): domain Eukaryota; kingdom Fungi; phylum Ascomycota; class Taphrinomycetes; order Taphrinales; family Taphrinaceae; genus Taphrina; species Taphrina flavorubra. Next base: position 332,636 of record DF819230.1, on the reverse strand, counting down.
TGTCACTGATATTGTCCCAGTAAGGTCGTTGAAACTGGTACAGTCCTTCCTTGATCTGTGTGCGCATCGGTGGAGGTGCGAGTTCCTGAGAGAACGGCGGGAAACCACACAAGCATATGTACAAAACTACACCTGCACTCCATGAATCGACCTTATTACTGTATGACAAGCAGTGCCCGGAAGTCGGAGTTCCAAGCATTTCTGGGGGTATGTACGAAGGAGTACCAGCAAGAGTTGACGTAGCACTTTGAGTGCCGATTATCTTTGCTAAACCGAAGTCTGCGAGTCGGATTTCTAAACCTTCAGTTGAACTTAGAAGAATATTCTCGGGTTTGATATCTCTATGCACAACCGAATGTTGATGCAGATAGGAAAGTGCGGCGAAAATTTGTGAAAACAGTGTTCGTGTTTCTTCCTCTGTGAATTTGCCCTTCTGTATGATTCGGTCAAAGAGCTCGCCGCCTTCGGCCAATTCAAGTATGAGATAGGTCTCACTCTCTGTTTCAAATACATCACGGATACAGGTAATAAGATGGTGTGTACAAGCCATCAGCAATCCGATTTCTTGTAAGAACGTCTCATCATTGGTTACCAGACGCTTCTTGATGACCTTTGCAGCAAACCTCTGGCCAGTCGCTTTTTCCAATACTTCATACACTTCCGCGAAGTGTCCTCGACCGATGGTCTTTCGTGTCTCGAAACGTTCTTCGAATGAGCGATGAGAAGTCTTTCGTGCAGCGCGATATGTCCACGAAGGACCATCAGCTGTCAGTAAGATCTCATCTCCGTCTTGCAGCAAGCGCACATCGTTTCTTTTCATCAATGTGGAATTGACATAAGTGCCGTGACCACTAATGTCCTGTAAGTACACAAATTGTTGAATGTCTGTTTTCTGGCCCGTCGGAGTAGAAGCACAAGAGTTAATCTTGAATATTACGCAGTGTCGCTCAGAAATCGCGTCATTGTTGATGACTACGTCGCACTCCGCATTTCTTCCTATCAGATAGCCAGAGCTTGCAATATTGTCACCATTGTAGTCCTTTAGTATCACACCGTCAACCGGAGTCTGTGTCTGGTCCGCAGTTTGTTGGCTGTTCTTGCCGGATTTACAGCGCGATTCTTTCGATAAAAGAAAAGATAGATTCCGATTAGAATTTGATACCATATAGCCCCAGACCGAGAGGTTTGATTCTGCTGAAGCAGTGTTGAAGTTGTTGAGGTCAGATGGGCTGTACTTGACATGAGAACTCGTATCTCGGAAACGTTGACTATCGATCAGAAGCCTAGTCATATCGTCGTTTTGAGATGATGTCCAAGGTCCATTATCACGATCATCCGTCTGTCTAATTCGCTTGGCAGAATGGTCATGCTCGTCGAATGAGCCAGCTATCGAAATTGGGGTAGGATACTGTGCTGACATGACTTCGACACTGCACAATGTATCAGCTGTGGTGAATTGTCTTCGCACTATCGTACACCTATATCGGAGTTCTTCGGAAGACGACGAAACTTGAATCGTGGATTTCCACTTTCGATGGTTGACCAAACAATAATCTTGTGTCGTCAATCGACCTGCCTAAAGCAAAAAGCCACACTGTCCGAAGCTCAGGCGCTCAGATGGTCCTGTGTCAGCATGACAATTGTGTACAGTACCAAAAGCTTGAAGCCAACAAGGCACACCAAGTCGAGATCGATATTGCAGAAATCGATGACCACATTGGGGAAAGCCTACCTGCTAAGAGGACGTTACTGTGCGGTATTTCCGGGATCTCCATGCAAGCCACCAAGACGGCACATACGGTACAACCTACCCAACCTTGGAACATGCAGCTGCAAAGCAATATAGCGGACTGGTTGTATATCCACTACCTAAGCCAGTTGCAGCGACCGGTATCAGCTACAGTGCCAGAAGCTGCCGCATAGCCACACATGCGTACATATATACACTTAGCCGTATGCTAGCTCATGATCGCGATGCTCCAGGATTTGCATTAATCGTGAAATGTTAGCAGTATAAAGCAGCACCAGGTACCATGATCAGCGTCTTATAATAACGAAAGATGTGTCATCACAGCATACTCTCTCACAAAACGCAGCACAGAACGGCTTGTCGTGTGTGAGCATCTTAAGTTGTGCAGTCTTTCAATACCCACCTCGTTTACGTTCATGAGTCGGTCGCGAGGCCGCAGGAGCGCCCAGACTGATAGACACTTTCATATAGATGCCAAGCAGAGAATTTATTCAAGTAAGGACACGCTATCGGTTATCAAACTGAGCAAGATTTAAAATTTTACTAGCACAGTATGCGAATATATACTACTTACGGCTGGCTACGATGAGATCCGCTCTGGAACGGTCGGCTTTAGCGCGGTGGTCCGCTCATGCAGCTCATACAGCCAGAGTCCTGGATGTAGTACAAGGTGCTCTAACTTGGATCGTTGGCACTATCTACATGGATATGCCTCTGAAACCACAAGTACTTCAAGACCTGGTCGCGGATGTCAATCTTGCTAGCTCTGTTCCTGCCAACTCGTGGAGAGATCCGCGAACTGAGATCATCCAAATAGAGGACGAAAGTGGTCGCCTAACCATCGTCGGTCATAAATTGCAAGAGCACACACTGTGTACTGGTATCGTCGTTGCAGTCCTTGGAAGTGAAACTACCAGTGGAGAATTTGATGTCATCGATATTCTATACCCTGGAGCAGAAATTACTAGTACATTTGAACATTTGTCTGAAGAAAAAGCAGATGCTCACTCAGCATCAATGAGAAGTACCCATCACCAGAGCTCAAGCGAACGCAACGATTCTGAGCACAATGATGAGAGAAGGCCTGAGGACGATTTCAAAGATGAGCCCGAAGACAAGCCTAACGACACGCTGATGGAGAGACCTGACGACATCTATGTTGCTATAGTTTCCGGGCTGAATCTCAGTGGCAGACAACACGCCGATGTCTCCGTGGATCTTTTGTCAGACTACCTAACCGGTGAGATTTTTCCCAAGTTGGCTACTCGTAGAAGAGCAAATATATGTAGTCTAGTCATCTTGGGAAATTCAATGGACGCTGGCTCGATTGTGGATGATGATGCGATGTCTAGAAAATTGACGAAAAACAAGAAGTATGGGTACGATTCTGCTTCATACAATGCTCGTCCAGTCGAGGTGCTCGATGACTTCTTGGAGGATATTTGCAAGTCGATCGATGTTGTTCTCCTGCCTGGCGAGCGAGACCCAACCAATACAACATTACCCCAACAACCGATCAATCAGATAATGCTTCGCAAAAGCTCTTACTATCGCTCTCAAACGCTTTATCTCAACACAAATCCAGCGATTTTCGACATTGGGGATCGAACGATATTTGCTACTGCTGGACAGACCATCGAAGACCTTAAACATTATGTCAACTGTACATCACTACCTGGAAAATCCACATCAGGCCAGGAGAATGAGATGCGCAATCATGCAGCACTCAATTTAGCTGTAGAAACACTCAAGTGGGGACACTATGCTCCTACCGCTCCAGATACACTATGGACGTATCCTTTTTCCGATAAAGATCCTTTCATCATCGAGTCATATCCAGACATATATCTTGTTGGCAATCAAGAAGTTTACAGCGAAAGACTTGTTGAATTCCTCGACACGAAGGGCAGCTCGTCACGGTCTTGTCGAGTCGTTATGGTTCCGGAGTTTTCGAAGTCTGGCAAGATGGTTCTCATCAATCTAAGGACATTGAGATCCGAGGTCATTACCTTTGCTTCTCTTGCGGAAGCGTTGCACTGACACTCGAATTGACTCACTTCGTCGTTGTCAGATGAGATTCCTTGATTCAATACAGTTTCTATGTTCAATTGCTCGCTGAATCGAACTCTGCGAGCGGTTTTACAATTTTTATACTATGCAATGGCCGATAGAGGATTGACTAGCCACCTCAATCGTAGCTTTAGTATGGGTTAATATGTACCTTTCAACCTCACAAATTCGCGAGATATGCAGTTCTCGGGAGTCGTGATGATGCAGTATTATTCACAGATATGGCTGGGGATCATGTGGTCACATTTAAGCAGTGCTGCCAAGACGTGCGTGCTATGATATCACATCCATTGTTCTCTGTAAAGCTTTCCAAGGTTGAGTGATTTAGCGTCATAGCCCCGCAAGTGTACGCGCTCAGTAGCTCACTCGTTCATTGTGGTTGGTAAAATGTTGCAATTGTACTACTTAGTAATTAGAGCTCATCGATAAATTTGCGATCGCAAGCATGCGCACTTGCCCATACAATTGACCGTATTAGTGATCTGGAAATCACCTACCCGCCGTAGTCTTGGAATTCTTGGAAGTGCTGCGGGGAGCTCGAGCTCGTGATTGTACGCGTTTAAGATCACTCTATCGATAACGTGCACTCCTATCGAGTAGCCACCTACCGACAACAATTGTCAACGCAGCTGCTTTACACCAATCTCAGCGGTTTGCACTCATAGGCACGACGAGAGCTATGGCAGGCGGACAAGGCCCGATCACTTAGATAGCCGTGTCCAAGCATTATCAGCAGAAGTGTCAACACGAGCACACGAAACATTGCTGATTCGTTGCTTTACTCGTACTGGTCAAGCACTTACAAGACACAAAATTGATTGCAGCACGGAGCTTACTAGGTATATAGCATACCCTAGCTCCAAATACCACCTTCTAGCTCGACTTGAACAAGTTTGCTATGTTCAATACCGGTGGAGGGGCATTCGCAGGCTTCGGTCAGGTGAACAATAGCAACAATAATAATGCCAGCAATGGTCAAACACCTCAGAGCACGTTTGGGGGCTTTGGTGGTGCGATGAACACCAACGCACCAATATTTGGCCAATCCCCGCAGGGCACATCTGGGACTAATACCTTTGGTAAGCACGCAACAGTTCTTCGCGAAGAAACACTGATTACGAAGGTGGATTTGGGAATGCAGCTACGAACCAGCAAGCGAGTACGACGGCCTTTGGTTCGTTCGGCCAGCCATCACAACAACCAGGGAACTTCGGATTCGGAAACACCAACAATACAAGCACACCGAGCTTCAGTTCAGGGAACACAGGTCTATTCGGCACACCGACTTCCACTAGTGTTACACCTGCATTCGGCTCACAGCCGTCTTCGGGGCTGTTCGGATCTTCTGCCACTCCAAATGCCTTCGGAAATAGTGTCTTTCCTTCCTCGAACGTCAGCAATACTGGGAATACTAATGGCACATCTAACCCAGCCTTCACCGTCCAAATTGAGAAGGAAGGCGCTGGCGGGACGGGCACCAATCATTTCCAATCCATAACGTGTATGCCTGCCTATGCATCATCATCATTTGAGGAACTTCGCATGCAGGATTACAATCAGAATCGACGATATGGCACACCTAGCACAACATTCAACACAGGTGCTTTTGGAAACACGAGTGCACCGGGTGCGTTTGGAACGCAGGCACAATCTTCACCATTTGGGCTACAGAACACATCGAGCGTGGCGTCACCATTCGGTCAGAACAATTCTAATTCGCAAACCGGCATCTTTGGATCGAATCAGAGTGCTACGACTTCTGCTTTCGGTGCTCCGTCGTCCGGTATATTTGGAGCCAATAATTCCTCGACCGGCAATTCCCCTTTTGGAACAAATACAAGTTCAGGTCCTGTCTTTGGAACATCCAATGCAAACACGCCATCTACTCCTTTTGGACAAGCTAGTGCTGGTCCATTTGGTGCGCAGAACTCAAATAGTCCATTTGGTAACAATATCACCAACAACAACAACCCTCCTTCTAATGCTTTTGGTCAAGGGACCACCACAACAAACACTCCGAAACCCTTCTCTTTCGGAAATAGTGCTCAAGGCAGTAACTTGTTTGGACAAACTCCTGGTTCAGCAAATACGATCCCGTCGTCCTTCGGAGCTCTCAGCTCAAGTACAGCCAATAACGCGCCAACCACAGGAATCTTTGGTCAGCCTGCTACTGCTTCTAGCGGCTCAGGACTCTTCGGACAAAACAGCACGGGGCAAGCTGTCAACACGAATTTCTCTTTCGGTGCTAGTAATCCTACTGCAAATAGCGCTTCCAACACGGGCTTCAATTTTGGTGGACCAAGCACGACTACAGGTACTTCTGGTTCTAGTAATGGCTCAAAGCCTTTCACTTTTGGGACTCCAGCTTCTGGCACATCCGGAACATTTGGAGGCGCTCCAAGCAGTGCTACTCCGAAACCTTTCTCATTTGGAAGCACGACTGCTGCTTCACAGCCAAGTTCCAGCAACAATTTGTTTGGTCAGAACAATACATCGGCACCAAGTGGTAATAATATTTTTGGGAACAGTACCAATTCCAACAATTTCTTCAATACGCAAAATAGTGCATCAAACCAGACACCAAGCTCGACATCCAATTTCTTTTCGAAGCCAACAACAGGATCGATCTTCGGCGGTTCCAACCCCGGTCAGGCGGGCCAGTCGCTATTTGGCACTCCACAGAGCCAAACAAACTCTAGTAACAGTAATCCCGGCATATCGAACTTTGGAAACGTGCAAAACTCCACAAATAGCTTTGGCCAAGCTTCTGCCAATTATGGTCAAGTCACTTTGCAGACGGTAGACAACAACCCGTTCGGAAGCAATCCTCTATTTTCTAGCATTCAGAGTCAGCATAATCCTGCAGGTTCTCCGGGTCCGATTGTGACACCTCTGGTCTCCTCCACCACAAAGAAAAAGCCGGCGATCTTGCCTCACTTCAAGCTGCCCTCACGATCGCCTGCTCCAAGTCCAAGGCTCATGTCTGCAAAAAAAATCAATACATATGGTCAAGGTCACGAACTCGACTCTGCTCGGAAGTCGCAATTTTCGCTTTTCGATGAAGACTTATTGTTGCAACCTGATGCCTTTTCGCCACGTACTGATATCAAACGACTTGTGATAGACAGAAAAAGTGGACAAGAACACTTTCTTTCTGGCGAATTAGACCTAGAAGCGACAGACACAGGACCACCAAAATTGGGAGAAGCAACACGACTTCCTAGATACTCACGGGTCAGCGACAAAGGATCCACAGAAACTGGTGCTCAGCAGGCTCTCGACAAGGAAACGAAGCTTGGAAGCACGGAGCACTCGGAGACTGTACAAAGCCCATCCATTGATTCCACCGAAGTGGTCGACCGGCCTGAGGATAAACCCGTCGTGCAGAAGAACAATGAGACTAACATCACGCGCGAGATAACTGATCAGTACTGGACGTCGCCAGCCATGGCTACCCTCCTTGATTACTCCAAGGCACAACTGAGCAAGGTGAAGGATTTCAAGGTAGGCCGACGTGGCTATGGACAGATTAGTTTCATGGCACCTGTCGACTTGTCCACTTTCGAGACAATTGAGGACGTTCCTGGCAACATTGTGCTCTTCGAAGGCAAGATGTGCACAATATACCCTGAGGAAAATCTCAAGCCGAATCCCGGTAAAGGCCTCAACGTAGCAGCTACAATAACTTTGGAACATTGCTATCCACTCTCGAAAGACAAGCGAGAACCGATTCGTGATCCGGAGCATCCAAGATTTCAGCAACACGTGGATCGATTGCAAAGAATGCTAGGAACAACCTTTATCGATTATCTTGCCGACACTGGGACATGGATTTTTAAGGTAGACCACTTCTGAGCTAAAGTGGATGATTCGTCGTAAGAATAGACCACATACTCTGAGGCCAATAAACCCTGGCACAATCTCAACCAGTCTTTCAGTGTGACTTATTAGTGTGGGTTTCAAAAACATCCTTGTCCGTCTGAAGACATAAGTAGTGTAAACATTTACCATCATTGGTTTGTTTTGCACAACTGCACGGCGACCAGGGACAATTGATGTGCTTGTGTGAAAGGACCGTCACTGGCTGAAAACTTGTGATTTCCGTGAATACCATCCCATACGAATCTCTCTCTCTTTGCGCCCTTGGTCTATCGCAATAGTTTAAATGTTCAATACGAATATCAACACGGAATTGTCTTTCCGCTCATCTTCCCAGACGAAGCGACGGCGTTCTTTACTACTGCCCGCAGCTACTCACACTAGGCGTGATCACTCCGTTTCGAGTGCTTCAAAGCTTGCGGAATTCTCTATGCTAATTGTCCATGATCTTTGCTGTTCCTTTCCCTTTGATCATAATAGTGTGCCTTGATACACGTAGCAATGGTGAGCACGTTGGCGCGAACAAAACAGGGCTACTACAGCCACGCAAATCCGTAATATGTTGATTAATTACGTATACGCGGGTATATACACGTACATGTAGGTTTCTTGATCCAGCTTTGGAATCTCGAGCTCGAGCTCTAAGCTCTACGCGACCTTTGAAGCACATATTTGCACTACGCTAAGTACACGACTTCCAAGGTTTCCACTTTCATTTCACGAGCGATCCGATATCTTGTTGCGCCTGGCATGTGCACATCTACGGCCTCTACAGCTGCGCCTGGTCTGAGCAAGTTAAGGTGAGTTTAGTGTGCCGACATACGTCCTGATAACCTTGTGATCTATATAAATTCTCTGATGCATTTGCAAAAAGCTTGGTGAGAGTGTATAGACATAATGTGGTAAATTGTCAGCACAAGCTTTACGTGTCTCTTTCCAGTAATCTATCAGAGCTTGGGGAACTTCTTGGATCACGCTATAGCAAGCAGTCCACCGACACCGGTCGCCATTACGCATGGTGCAATTTGGCTATGAAGAACAAGATGAGTTAGCGAACAAAGACGTTCACTGGCAATCTTCTCCTGAGGCAGATCTCGAGGTTGATGACACGTTCGCCTTCCGCCAGTCATCAATGCAGATGCCAGGTAGTTTCGACTTTAGTCCTCGGAATCATCAGCATATGCCTGCCGCTTCCACCACGAGATCTGTCAACTCTTCACTAGGAGCTTCGATGGGAGGGCAAGCAGGGCACATCACAAGCGCGGCAGACAATTCCGAGGCTAGGAACGATCTTGAGATGCACTCTTGCGTTGCTAGCGACGCGAGCGACGTCTTCATGCAGGACCAGAGTTCTGCCAACAGTAGCGAGGAAAACAACGACATCAGTGAGACGCACTTGGCCATCACTCCGTCTAGCTGGTATTCACAATTGCAACTCACAAATACGCGTTACCAGATATTGCATCAAGGTGACGTGAATGGTTCAAGGAAAGAGCACATAAAGCATAATACTCGCAAGCGGAGTTTTCACTACACGTCCCTCGATCTTGATAGTGACCTGTTCGGACATGCAAGCACATCATCCATGCAACCACGACAAGCAGTCACACACGACAATCGTAGGGGCGAGTTCCTGTCGACTGGTAACCAAGTAAGCATTCGCCCACCAGTGTTTTCCTTTCGCTGGACTAGTCGCGGTATGTTGACACGAAAAACTGCATACACTGTATATGAATTGAGCCACAAGGATATCAGCTACATGACTGCTATACCAGGAGCAGATCATTGCCTCAAGCAGCTTCTGCAGCACTCCAGCATAAATCTAAAAGCCAGTGCAGTGCCTTTCGCCACTGTGCAATCCACTTTCTTAGCTGCCACCTTGGTTCATGACAAATTCAATGAAGCAGAGAATGCTTTGTGGCAATTGACCAGCACACTTTTTGATCCTGTTCAAGGAATGAAACACGAAAGAGTCGAGGATCATAAAATCATGAATATGAAACGAAAACAATCCTTCAGCTCTTGGTTGAAAGCGTCTGTAACAACGAAAGTGTCAAATGCAGAGGACTCGGCAAGTTCTCCAGGTCAGATTATATATGCAAAGTTGACTGGTTATCAAATCGAGGCCGCATGCTCTCTTGCGTTGCGCAATGGTGACTATCACCTTGCGACGCTGTTACCCTTGGCCGGTCATGACAGCGAAGCAAAAACGTTCATCAAAGACCAAATGGCATATTGGCGGGTCAATAATACGGCAAAGTGTATTGACAAGATCTATCTTCAAATATACGATCTCCTGTCCGGACTAATTGATTCGCATTTTCGTTCTACCGCGTTGGGCGACTTTGGGGCTTATGAGGACTGCATGAAGCTGGACTGGCAACGAGCTCTTGGACTGTACTTGTGGTATGGCACCCCATTTGAGGCCTCGATAGCAGACGCCTTTGCAGCATTCGAGGACAATCTGAGAAAGACATCAACGAGCCTTTCTCAGAGTATCGTGAGGCAAACTGATGATGACGTGCTTTATCATATCTTACGACTATTTGCAAGCCGCGATCACGAAGTCCACAACTTTTTAGATTTCTCTTCCTACCCGGGACACGGTTCATCAGTTCAACTTCACTTGTGGATACTTTGCATATATCTCTTTGATATCCCTGATCAAGCGTCTTCTCGATCGAGTAGGAAAAGCAAGCTTTTGAATGATCAAGCAGAAGTCGTTTGCGAGCTTGATCAAGCTACAATCATGCTTGCAGATCAATTGATTGCTGCTAATGTAGTCGATTGGGCTATTTATGTAGCGCTGCATACAAAACATGATGTGACGTATGCTGCCTTCAACCATGTCTAATCATATCTAATGCTAACTGAATTTCTAGTCGAGAGACGTTGTTGAAGACGATTCTGGCAAAACATATCGATAAAATCTCAAAGGATTTGGAAAATCTGCTGGTAACAACTTTCAAGATACCACCTTTGTGGTTAGATGAAGCTCGAGCACTTTCTTTCAGAGCCTCAATGCGATATCAAGACGAGACACTCTGCCTCCTTGGTGCCAAATTATACAATGAGGCTCATGCAACACTTCTCAAAAACCTGGCACCACAAAGCATCATAAGCGGGAAATTCGATTTTACATATGCTATTTTACACAAGTTGAAGCTGATACATGCAATCGACGGATGGGAGTATGGCGGACAGATTTACAAGGACGCTATCGAAGTTATTCGATTGTGTCGCAGACCCTACGAATCTAATGCTAAGACTGCAGGTTCACAAATGGGAGAACTCCAAGCACAACGTGTCTTCGCAGCCATACCATCCATGCAACAGAGCACTTTCGAGCAAGTTGTTGCAAAGAGAGAGCTCCTGAACGCATTGACTAATTTGTATATAAATGCAGAAAACCAGCAACAAGATAAGCGCCTTTTGCCATCGACGAGAGACATGCGCCTCGGCGTGTCTCTTCGGTACCAGGCACTCTTGAATTTCGAAGATACTTCCAAAGTCGCTTGAACATCAGCAGACTTTTATGTGAGGATGTGATTCGTGCTCCAACTCAATAGTCTTCGAATCTGGTCATGCTATTCTTTTCACGGTTCGAACCTATCGCAAACGACCCTTATTTTTGTGTGCAACAATCCCAACCTGCAGAACTTTAGAATAGGTCAGCTACAGTGGCTTCGAACTTACAACTGCTCCCTCAATTTCATCGGGCTCCAAGGTAGCGACTTTCGCAGATGTGGCAAAATGCATCATCAGATCATTGATCTGCTCTTTCAACTCAACAGACTCAGATTGCAAAAGGCTCACCTTTTCTTGCGATTGAGTCAGCTGGGACTGCAGATGCTTTAATCTCGACATCAAAGCATCATTCATAGATTGTTCTTCGATGAACTGCGCCTTCGCCTTTCTCGCAAGGTCGGACAGTACTCGTGATTTTCGTGATAGGTCATCATGTGCTTGCTCGGTGCTGCATTGCAATTTCTGTGCGGCCAAAAGGTCTTTGCGAGAGGCTTGTAGCTGCGAGCGCAAATCGTCAGCGACTGATCTAGCTTGTCGTTCCTCATCAGTGGCTCGAGCCGCTTTTTCGATAGCGGTACATACTTGTTCCTCATAGAAAAGCCGCTGTGATTCTAATTGAGTGGATAGTAGCTCCTCGAACTCTCTAGTATCTGAATTCTCGGAGAATTTGTCCAAATTGTTCTGTTTACCATTGCCGCTGGACGGAGTTACCTCTAACTTATCTTGAAGCAATCGATGCACATATGCATCAGACGAGTAATCCCAAATCCTGCCAGATTCGAGGTCCATAGCGAATGCGTGTCGAGTGCTTTCGTAGTGCCTTATGCTTGATTTGTCAGAAACGTTTGTGATATTAGCGCTGTTACTCACGCGTGCTGGGATTCATATCTGCCACAGTTAGTCGTCCCACATAAGAGACACATCCAAAGATTGCGATCCGAGGCACAAGATTCTATGAAGCACCTCATCTCGGACCTTGTTATGCCATCTCGCACAACGCTGAATCGACATATAGGACAAGTTGCTTGTGCATCCACCCATTTGCTGATACACGAACAGTGGAAGGTGTGTTCACAGGCGATTGTAAGCAAGCCTGTGGTACTTGCGTCCATCCTCTCCAGACAGACAACGCATGTCGGTAGTTCTTTCAAATTCATGATAGGTGGCAGTGCTTTGGACGTGATCTTGTTACCTCCCTTTCGACCTTCCTGCTCCTGCGCTGTCAGGAGCGGGAATTCTGGAGCGGCCCTGAGTCGGCCACAGAAATACAAGAACTTTACTGAAACACAGTGCACGGTCTCAGGTTCTATCGAGTTGAAGACAGCGCCATCAAACTTTGCTCGAAAATTCGTTGCACTTTTACCAGAACGGAACTTGAGTAAGACAATGTAGCGACTCATATCACTCGTCCTTATTAGTCGCAGGTGAGCTATGTTGCGCAGCGAGTCACCAAAGAACCCGAGAAGGTCGGCGCTAGACATGTATGACGGCACCGCGAGTATTGCTAAGACATGCTCGTCTGGATTTTGCGTCTCGCCAGCTTCTGAAGCAGAGAGTCTAAGAGGTGCAACCGCGTCTCGATCCTCGTCCCTGAAGAGATGTACTATGCCTTCTCCCAACGATATATCTTTTGACGTATTTGGTAGATAACTTCCCTTGTAATGCATGTTGATAGCTGTCAGACTGATCTGCGATTGTCGATAATCACGATATGGTACAGCGCCGAAGCAATTGCCCCTCGGTGGTATTGCTGGCGAGTGGAGGGACGATGAAAGTGAATGCGATTGCGGATCTAGGTAGTAGAAATCCAGAGACTGTAATTGGGACTGCAAATGCTCACAGAGAACAGAGACCTCCAGTAATATGCAGTATCTTGTACAATCGGGCATAGATCTAGCACAATCAGTGCACTATCTCAAAGAGCTGGTTGCACTAAATCGCCCACACTCATCACCACGAATTTCCAGGCAGTGTAATTCCTGTCTCGTACTTGGGAGTTACAGACCGAAGAATGATAAATTTACGCAGATATTTCTATGACGCAGATGCCTAATGTCATCAGGAGTTTTGAGACATGCATTTGCATATATATCTGACTTGCAGACCGTTCAGCTACTCCGTAGGTGGCTTGTGGAGGTTAATTTGTGAGTGGAGCCTGATAAGCCGACCATGCTGAACCTCCATGCAATCACGATACATGCTTCATGAAGGCATTTTCGCTGCTTTCTCAACCCAGAAAGTGAAAATCCAACATGCTGCAATTTGTACTAGCATAGGTTACAAAGAAACAGTCTTGAGTTATGTCAAGCCAGGCTAAATCATTGAAAGCCCCACTTGACGTGAAGGATCTCCTCCTCGAAAAGACGGAACGAGAGACTCGGAAACCAAAGTTTTTGAGTGTGGCAGAAAGAGCAGAGCAGAAAGCTGCACTTGCTTTGGCGGAACGAGCACGACTCATTGAAAGTAGAAGTCATCGTCAGCCTCAGCACGACCGAACAACTTTCAAGAACGACGAAAACACAAGGAAGCAAGATGAAGAAGAGTCTCACAAACTTGGTATCGTGGACGAGCCAAGGCAGAAGAAAAGGCGGATCAATGATGTAAGGAAATTTACGTTCGATTGGGATGGCCAGGACGACACCACAGACATTCATAATCCGCTTTACACAAACAGGCATCATTCACGCCAGTACCCAAATCACGGCGAACTTCCTGCGTCGTTTCCTTCCGGCTCCTCTGTACAAAGGCCTCAAGGAAACGCAGCACGAGTTAAGGTCCCAAGAGCAGGGGTGTTCGGCGTGTCTCTGTCAGAGAGTCGTGATAGCGATGGACAGCACTGGAGCGAGAAATCTCGGGCACAAATGAAAGAAAGAGATTGGCGAATCTTCAAAGAAGATTACAATATACAGATAAAGGGAATCGCTTGTGCAAACCCAATTCGATCATGGTCAGAAGCAGGATTCCCATCGACTATTATGACAGTCATCAGAGACAGTGGATACGAGGAACCTACGGCGATTCAGAAAGCTACGATTCCAATTGCCTTGAGCTCCCGGGACATTATTGGCATTGCGGAAACGGGATCGGGCAAAACTGCTTCATTTGTCCTTCCTATGCTAGTACATATGTTGAGGCTTCCGCCACTGCACGATAGCAACCGTACTGATGGTCCGTATGCATTAGTTCTCGCACCTACACGAGAACTTGCACAACAGATCGAATTGGAAACACGAAAATTCGCATCCGTTCTCGACTTGACTGTAGTCTCAATAGTCGGGGGACATTCCATAGAAGAGCAGGCATTCAATCTCCGAGATGGCGCGGAGATTATAATCGCAACGCCCGGACGACTGCTGGACTGTTTAGAACGACATGTTTTGGTTTTATCCCAGTGCCGCTATGTGGTGATGGACGAAGCAGATCGCATGGTAGATCTTGGCTTTGAAGATGCTGTGAATGAAATACTTGATGCCTTACCATCGGACGAAGGCCAGCCAATTTTAGAGCACGATGGTGAAGCTATGAACAGTGGTCAGAATATGATCGCGTGTAGACAAACTGTTATGTTTTCAGCCACCATGCCTTTAGCGGTTGAAAAACTTGCTCGGAAATACCTGAAGAAACCGGCGACTGTAATAATAGGCAATGCTGGTCAAGTCGTGGACACTGTTGAGCAGAGACTTGAAATCATCAATGGAGAGGACAAACGAAAACGACGAATGGCAGAAATCCTCAATTCTGGCGAATTTGACCGACCAGTCATTGTCTTCGTAAACACAAAACGAAGCTGCGATGCACTCGCCAAACACTTGCATACCATTGGATGGACAAGTGCAACTCTTCACGGCGGCAAAACTCAGGAGCAGAGAGAAACAGCCCTTAAGAACTTGCGCTCCGGAGATGCAGACATACTGGTAGCAACAGACCTTGCAGGTCGTGGTATAGATGTGGCCGATGTCTCTCTTGTCCTAAACTTTGACATGTCGAAGACCATAGAAGACTATATTCACCGGATAGGACGAACTGGTCGAGCAGGAAAAAGTGGAGTGGCAATCACCTTCATGAGCGAGGAGGATGAGGATTTACGCAATGCTGTTCAAGCACTAACCAAACAACGGAATCGTCGCACGCCGATTTCCATATGATCACAACAACTCACTATGGTACACTTGTGGGTCAGCTCGAGGATGATATTGGTGATACACTCTGCAACTGCAAAAAATACAAAATCCTTCCTGGTCACAAGGTAACATTAGCCAAGCTCTACGTCAATTTGCTTGATCACCACTTTCGCTGCTCAGTATCAGCCGCGATTCATTGCTGGATCGAGATGCTGAGATGGGAGATCACAGGTATCGTCAAGATTGGACAGGACGGCAATTGTGATGCCTCAAGAACGAAATCTGCACTTTGGATCTAGCTTACTTATTGGCACTGCTCGCTGGATTCGTGCTCAGCCACAACTTCAAACAGTGCTGGCAACGCTGGCGTCCATAGTCTTAGTCTGAGGGAGACGTCTTGGCAGGGTCCCGACAGCTACTCGCAGGACTGTAAGCCCAGGTTGCGTGAGCTGCGTTGTGGAGGACAAGGCCAAGGCTGCTTGCTATTGTACATCGATTTCAGATCAGTAATCCGATTCTAGTCTGATCACGATCGATTTTCCTATTTCTTAATTGTGACCAATCACAGACGACCGTGTATTTATGGTGAAACACGGCAAGGGACAATGTGTTTTGGATCTGAGGAGCTCTCAGGTTTGTCGTCTCCAGGCTCATGCCAGCAACCCCAGCAGATCGCGGCCTGCGTTACTCATGCGGTCGCGTCGTCCATGCCCACAAGACTACGATCGATTCGCACACCACAAGATCAATTTCGTTGGTACTTGGTAGCGGACATCGTTCGGCGAAAAAAGGACTCATTTTCACCGCGCTATCGACTGCGACGTCCTGTCTCTTGTGATCCTTCACGCTCACGTATCTTTTTTCAAATAGCAAATTCTTCATACTTCCAGGATGCCTAGAGACGATTCAGTTTACCTTGTATGTCGCTCCTGCTCATCGCATACAATGACTAACACTTTATAAGGCAAAATTAGCGGAGCAGGCAGAACGATATGATGAAATGGTTACTTTCATGAAGGAGGTCGCCAGGGCTGAACCAGAGCTCTCTGTGGAGGAGCGAAATCTCTTGTCTGTGGCATACAAGAACGTGATTGGAGCTCGAAGGGCTTCTTGGAGGATCATCAGTTCCATCGAGCAGAAGGAGGAATCAAAGAGCAATTCCACTGAGGGTCACACGGCGACCATCAAGACATATCGGGTCAAAATTGAAGAAGAACTAGCCAAGATCTGCGAAGACATTCTCGAAGTGCTCGACACCTTCTTGATCGCCCGGGCCAAGCCAGGCGAGTCCAAAGTCTTCTACTACAAAATGAAAGGAGACTATCATCGATATCTGGCAGAGTTTGCGACTGGAGACAAGCGCAAGGACGCTGCCACTGCTGCTCATGAGGCATATAAGGGCGCCACAGATGTCGCGCAAACTGACCTGGCGCCAACTCACCCGATCCGACTTGGTCTCGCGCTGAACTTCTCAGTCTTCTACTACGAGATTCTAAATTCGCCTGATCGAGCATGTCATCTTGCAAAGCAAGCTTTCGATGACGCTATCGCGGAGCTCGACTCTTTGAGCGAGGAGAGCTACCGAGATTCGACTCTGATTCTGCAGCTTCTGCGCGACAATCTAACTCTATGGACCAGTGATTCTTTACAAGATAATGAAGGTGCCAAAGAGGCAGCTCCAGTCGAGCAGGCTGAGGCAGACTCATGAGCACACAATAATAGTTGAACCCTCAGAGCGAATATGATGCGAACACAGAATTTACGGCAATATGCGGCTCGGGTGATTATTCAAGCAGCAACGGCTGCAGGTTGTGTTGCTTTCACAGCAGAGCATAGTTAGGTAAATCACAGATGTCTTTTTAACTCATTTCTTGCTCTGCCGCATCGTCTTGTCCCCATTCACCGCGAATTTGTGCGGTATCGGAGCTCTGACTCGGACTCCACAAAACCAGCAGCTTACGAGTACTATTACAGTACCTTGCCATTACGAAGACTGAGATAGACTCTGGCTCAGGCAGTAATTTGCGTGTGCTCATCGCTCCGATTGAGGCGACTTCGACTAGTCTTAGGCAGCATCGCTAGCAAGGTCCGAAGAAATGCACATCATTCAGGAGTTCGCAGGGCCAGACCCAACAGGAGAAGAAATCAAAAAGACATTCTCGGCTGTAAATAGTCTTCTGTTTGACCTGAGCGGTACATCTGACTCAGATAGAAAGGCAGGTCCAAGTTCTTCGATCCGTGTTCGGAGGCGTCTAAAGCTTCGATGAAGTGTTTGGATAAGAATGGTTACGACCGCGAGAAATGCGCAGACTTCTTCAGAGCTTATCGCGAGTGTAAAGGACGTTGGCTCGAGGATAGGAAAGAAGACCGAAGAAAGGGTCTCTAGATGCGAGAGCGAAGATACTGGTCGTGCGTCCCCTATCGCAATCACCAAGAATTAGTCCTTGCATGGCGCTTGTCACGAAGGAGACTCTCAGTCGATTTTCATATCGGCTTGCTGTGTGAGCAAACCAAACCGAACGCCAGAAACAAAGCTCGTAAAGTTGTTGACCTTCATCTGCACACAGCCGAGCAAGGTACAACCGGGACGTGTTTCTGGCCGTCATGTCTTTGTGCGCGTCCTAGGCGCGTGAACAATGAATATGAGTCATAGCACGCATATTAGCATTCTGAGGAGAACATGTTCTCGGCGGTGAATTACCATTGTCCTGGACGTCTCAGAATTTGCATCTTCATCGCCACTCTTTCTAAAAGGTCAATACCGGTGTCAAAGCTGAGTATGCACAATTATCGAGTGCGGTCTTGAGTATGGAGAGCCTTTCACAAGTGATCAATTCGACCGGACAGCCAGGATCACGATCAGTTTTACTTTAATCGAGGCACTGCTGAACTTGATGGACACAAACAAATGCTGATCGTCTCTGCCGAGCGTGTCAAGTGGCTCAACGAAAGCCGATCTAGCATAGCATCCATAACACCCTGGATCCTTTGTGTTTCAAGCATCTCATCAAAGGCACACTGTACGGTATTGTCGTCGTCCGCATCATGAGCAAGAGGGGAGTTTCTGCAGCTGAGAAGCGAAACATCATCCAGGCCTATTTCCACGAGACAAAGACGTTCTATTTGCAACGTGAATTGGAGAAGATTTCGAGTAAAGAGTTGAAGATGAAGCCTGAAGTGATGCTAGAGGTTCTCGAGCAACTCGTCGATGACGGACTTATCCGCAAAGAAAAGATTGGTAATGCAACGCAGGTACCATTTTGAGTGTGCCACGAGTTGATAGGCAATCAGGCATTCAAAACATATTTTGGTCTCTTGCATTGCTCTTCCCATCATTGCCTTTCCACTCTGACTGACTGAGCTGCCAGGAGCTTTCCATCCGAGGCGCAAAAGGTCTGCATGCGCTCCATCACGGAACAACAAAAGGTACTGGCCACGGAGAATGAACGACACAAGACACTCGTGCAGCGTCTCGAGGCTGGCAAGTTGGAATGCAACGACTCTGTCTCTGACAAGTGACTCACCTACACATGACACCGCAGCTCATGGATTTCTAGGATCGACGTGATGCACTTTTGAATACCGTCGCAAACAAGCAACGCACGCTTGCCGCCCTGCAGACTGAGTTGTCCCAGTTCTGTCGTGCCGATCCCGTCTTGATGAATGCGAAATGTGAGTCTTGCACACTCACACAAGAAGACAAAACGTCACTCGCGAGGGGCGAAACTCATATTTTGCAGTGGATCTGATTCAAGTGTCGAAAGTTGCTGCGAATCGATGGATAGGTTGGTAACAATGTCACGACCATTGTCAGGCACAAAGATTGATGTGACAAGAGAACAAGACTTGTCTTGAGCAATTCTGTCTTGCCCAGGACCAGTCGCTCGACTTTTACGATACATTTCAAGTTGAGCGTTGCGAGAGCTTGGAATAGGCGTGTGATTGAAGGAACAAGGACATTCCGGACAAGATCACACCGAGAACGAGGGAACAAATATGTTGTGCAGATGTATGAATTAGTATGGATGCCTATTAAGTACAAGAATGGAGCCAATGCCATTACGCTAAAATGATGTTTGAACATTTGAGAGCCCGGATCATCGCTGTGAAGATGTTGACGGTCTAGCGAGCAGATTTGCCGCCTCGAGAAGCTCCGTCTGCCAGCCCCAGCAGGGTCACAATAAAGGTATCAACGATACCATTGGTCTCGTCCTCAACCTCGTGCAGACAACGCTCCAGCTTGTCAATCGACTTCAGCGCCATGGGATACCCGACAGCCTGTGATCTCAAACGCGCGAGACTCGGCAGGATCACCTGGTCAAAGGTCGGACTCAATATCCGAGCAGCGACCTTGGCTGCGTGCCGTTGAGGAACTGCAAGAGACTCGATCTGACGAATGGTGCTTCCATTCTGGAGTCGTGATGATTCATCATTCAGCGCCACATTTTCGTCGTGATATACATTGAAGTCATGTCCGTGCTGCTTGTGGACGGGTTTCTGAGCCGGTCGAGCAGAGGCCCGTTCTGACATTGTCATTGCGTTGGGATTTATTTTTTGTATGTTCCTGATTGTACCCAAAGATGATTGTCCTATCTCGTAATCTGAGCTCTCATCGTAGTCCTCGTCAGATTCCGAGTACGCGTACGAGCTATTTCGTCGATCTATAATTGCTTGCCTGTCCTGAGGACGGACTGTCCCAAAATCCCATGTATCCTGACGAGCGGTGGCGAAGTTCTGATCATCCTGTTCGTATCCACTGTTGCTTGCAGCATCTCTATCTGAGCCTTGTTGGAATAAATGTGAGCGTTCGATAAGCTCGGTGAGGTATGATGTCTTGTTTGCCCCACGAATGAATTTATGGTTGAGCAGATCCTTGGCAGATGGTCGCTAGAATATGTGTTAGTGATTGCAGGAGAAGAGTATCAAATACAAATGAATTACCTCTTTTGGATTCTTCTGTAGGCAGGACGCGACGAAGTCTTCGAAGCTTGAGGAGAACGCGCCGCGTTCAAGTCGAGGCGGTTCGTTTTTCGGAATCAGGAAAAGGACCTTCATTGGGTGTAAATCCGAGTACGGCGGTTGTCCATTGGCCAACTCCATGGCAGTGATGCCCAAGGACCAGACATCGGCTTTGTGATCGTATCCGCTTTGCTTGATGACCTCGGGTGCCATCCAGAATGGCGTGCCAACGAACGTGTTTTTCTTGTCAATGGTGGCAGTCAGTTGACCTGAGACTCCAAAATCTGCCAATTTGACCGCACCGCTGGACGTCAATAGCACGTTCGCAGCCTTGATGTCTCGGTGCAACTTTTGCTCACCATGGAGGTAGTCCAGTCCTTTGAGAATCTCTCTCATGATGATGGCAATGTAGTCTTCCCCAATTCGACCAGGTTTCATGAGGTCAGCGCAGGAACCACCCTGACAATACTCCATGACGATCCATAGCTTGCTGCCCTTCAGATAAGAGCCGTGATAACGAGTCACATGAGGACTTGATAATTGTGAAAGGATAGCGATCTCGAGCATAATGTCGTCTACCTCATCTTCAGCCGACTCGAGGTCAATAATCTTGATGGCTACAGGGTCTCGATTCCTTCTGTCATAACCTCGATAGACCGCACCGAAAGAACCAGCACCTAGAATTTGAGCACACATTCCAGGCTTTTCAGTCGCACAGCTTTCAGCATGGTATACGTACCTATACGGTTCTGCTTCACATATATATCTTCCGGATCGACCGAGGCGGCCAAGGCATTTTCGATGCCTGATTCACCCTAGAATGTTCAGTTTTGTTGATCACAACGCGAGGAACGCATGTCACCATTATCGAAAATCGTAGCTGTTGCGACCAAAGAGTTTCAACTCAGGTGAGCTGTCAAGCGAGAAAAAGAGTAGAAGTGCTTCGACCAGAGGTTTTGTCGTTGAAAACTTCTCGAAGAACTCCTTTACTGCTTCTTGAGCTGCACTCTAGGGCCAGCGTGTGTCGGGTAGACTCGTGTAATAGAAAGCTTGCGGTGACGGACCGAATTGTGAATCACAAGGACAACTGAATTAATCTGATTGATTGCCAATACTTGGTCATGCTGATAATAGTCCTATAGCAAAGCTGCTGTACATTGGTTCGACTATGGAGGCGATGAAATGTAGCCAAACCCGATCAAGTCTTCAGAAATCCAGGACAGAGGAAGACTGCAAAGCAGGTGCACTCGATAAGACCGGCAAGGACAAGCACACTTGTGCCGCACGATCCTGGTTACACGTCCGTACCACAGAGCTGACTCAAGGACAGGGAGAAGCGCGGGAAGGGTCCGAGAGACGGCCCGGGTGATGTTCAGAGGATCGAGCGAGAGAGCAGCACTGCAGGGACAGTTCGCGAGATCGAGAGCCTTCCTGCTGTCTGGTCCATAAGCAGACGTGTCTGGGCAGCTGCTCAGGTGCTCCCATCAGGGTGCAGCAGCATTCCAGGTTGGCGGTGGAAGACTACCTGGACAGACTGCCCAGCCGGTCTATAGATTGGCGCGTTGAGCTGAAACAGCGATCAGATCTCCAGATTGCATCCAACGCACACAACGCATGCACGCACGCTCTCACGCACGCACCTTCCATGGTTGTCGTCTCTCTTCTGTTCCAGATTTGTTGTGTGGAGAACCGTGGAGGCTGGAGGCTTGTGCACGGCAGCAACCGGCAGCAAGCCCTGGAGTGCAAAACAGTCTTCCTCATGCAGCAATGCTTCCCGTAAAGGGACTTGATCGGTTTCCACCGAGCTGATTACGACGAGAAGGCTTCGGGAGATTGGCTCGGGAGTAATTTCCAGATTCCGTACGGCAGTCGACAAAATTTCGAGTCGGGCGCTTGAGTTTGGACGGCGCAAGTGAGTCTGGCCGCTGTACTGGCGCAACTCGCTGCACATCTCACCATGTGAGTCACTTTGCCTCCATGGTTACACGCAATCTTGTCTGATATCATCCATCTCCCAGCCCTCTTATTCGAGCAGGTAGTCTTCTTTGCCTCACGTGAGACAAGTACTCGATACTTGGCGGGAATATAGACTCTTTGAGCACAGGATGTGTGGAATCTTTTGTGTTCACAAACAGCATGGCGATATAGCAGCTTTCAAGCCGACAGCTCTAGCACTCTCAAAGTCCATCCGTCATCGTGGTCCGGATTGGTCCGGCAATGTGTCTCGAAAGTCCACGATCCTATGTCATGAGCGTCTGGCCATTGTCGGTGTCGACACTGGAGCACAGCCACTCGTTAGTCAGGATGGCACCATCGTTCTGGCAGTGAATGGCGAGATCTACAACCATCACGATCTGAAACAAAAGCTGAAGTCACCTTACGAATTCAAGACTCACTCGGACTGCGAAATCATCATTCCTTTGTATCGGGATTATGGCAAGGACTGCGCCAACATGTTGGACGGTATGTTCTCTTTCGTCTTGTACGACGAGACGAAGGATACCATCATTGCGGCCCGAGATCCAATTGGAATCACTACTCTCTACCAGGGGTCGAGCTCGAAAAGTCCAGAGACAACTTATTTCGCTTCAGAATTGAAGTGCTTGCATCCAGTCTGTGACAAGATCATCTCTTTTCCTCCCGGTCATGTCTTCGACTCAGCTACCAAAGAGACCACGCCTTATTTCAAGCCTTCATGGTTGATCGGCGAACAAATTCCAACAAATGAATTGGACCTCAAAGCGATCCGCGACACCCTCGAGGAAGCAGTACACAAACGTCTCATGTCCGAGGTGCCTTATGGTGTCCTTCTTTCTGGTGGCCTAGATTCGTCCTTGATCGCGGCGATCGCCGCGCGTAAGACCGTTATCGAACAGGCGAAGCAGGCATCTGGAGACGCTACGATTGCCTCTTGGCCTCAATTGCATTCGTTCTCCATTGGACTCCCTGGTTCACCCGATCTGTTGGCCGCTCGTGAAGTCGCTCAATTCTTGAAGACCATACACCACGAGCACACCTTCACGTTGCAAGAAGGACTCGATGCTCTCTCAGATGTCATCTTACATCTGGAGACCTTTGATGTCACGACCATTCGTGCCAGCACTCCCATGTACCTCTTGTCTCGCAAGATCAAAGCCCAGGGTGTCAAGATGGTGTTGTCGGGTGAGGGTTCCGATGAGATTTTTGGTGGTTATTTGTACTTTGCCGATGCTCCGAACGCTGCTGAATTCCACCAGGAATGTGTTGGCCGAGTCAAGAACCTCTACATGGCCGACAACCTGCGGGCGAACAAATCGACCATGGCTTGGGGTCTCGAGGCTCGAATTCCCTTCCTCGACAAGGCATTCCTCGAAGTAGTGATGAACACTGATCCAAAGTACAAGTTGATCACCAAGGAGCGTAAGGAAAAGTACATTCTCCGCGAGGCCTTTGACACGCCCGAAAACCCGTACCTGCCACACAAGATTCTCTGGAGACAGAAGGAGCAATTCTCGGATGGTGTCGGGTACGGCTGGATCGACATTCTACGTGACACTGCGGCGGCACAAATCAGCGACGAGGAATTCGCACAACCCACACCCGCCGACTGGTTTCTGGCCGACGGCACCGAGGACCGGCCACAGACAAAAGAGGCATGGTGGTACCGCACGATGTTTGACCAACACTTCCCCAAGCAATGCGCCGAGACGGTCAAGCGATGGGTGCCCAAGGAGAGCTGGGGCTGTTCCGCCGACCCGAGCGGCCGTGCCCAAAAAACGCACATCGCCCAGATTGATGTTTAAGGGAGAGGTGATCCTTGCTGCTGCTGTATACGCATCTCTGTGGACTTTGCACGAGTCCACTCTAGCATTAGAATACGCCATTAATATAGAACAAAGCCAGTATAGAAAGTTAAAAACAATGCATGTCGCGATAACGGTGCGAATCAAGCATGTCTCGAAGCTCAGTGCAGTTGTGAGAATTGTTGAGAGAAGTTGTCTGCATTCGCGGTCGCCATGAGAGAACTTCTAATGCTATCTTGAACATAACTTACAAAAAATAAAGAAACCACAGCTACCGCTCTGCTACTGTTTGCCTTACTGAACTACCGTCGCATGGCCCCGCGGGAAAAGAAACGAAAAACAAAAAGAAAATCAAAACACATTGCGAATCACTCGCAAAAGCATTACCTCCGCAAAGCGCACAATCCACTCATGCCGCTCCTTTCAGCGTCCATTTCGTCCCCGCTTCATCATGCGCTCGCAAGCGCAACTAGTCGTAGTCCTCGCCGCTTCATAGTCAATCGCCGCCGGAGTCCTTTTGGGAACGCATCATCAGGATGGCACGACGGATGCAACACTCGTTTGCAGTCCCGGACTCGTCCGCATCTGCTCCACCTTTTCCCGCAACTTTTCCAGTCTCTTGCGTGTCAACTGCACCCATCGCTCAATCACCTTGCGGTCGTCGTCCTCAATCTTGTTGTTGTTGTTGTTGTTGTTGTTGTGATCGCCACTGATATTGTTGCCGCTCTGCGTGTCATCGGCGACGCACGAGGAGCTCGAGGGAGCGCCAGTGATGAGGATGGCTTCTAGCATGAGCACACTCGTCTCGTAGTCACCCTCGCACTGACTCAGGTCCTCGCCCACAATTTCGTGGACGGCTGCGCCGCGACCGAGCTCCAGGGCGCGATCGTAGAGCAGCTTCTCCGCCGTCACCGTATCGAAGGGGTAGTCTACGCCCACGAGAGATAGGGTCGTGGTCTTTTTGTGTTGCAGGTACTCTGCCTTTTCCAGCACCTCGTTGTAGCGATCGCGCGTCCACTGAACGATCTCGTTGATTTGCGTGCTCGGAATGCGACTGCTGCCGCGACCCATCCAGGCCTGCACCGCCTCAATATTTTGTTGCAGCAATTGCAACGTCTTGAGGTAAAGCGCAACTGCTTCCTCGCAGAGCGAGACGATGGCTTCGTTCGTCAGTAGGCTGTCGACGCGATCATCCGATTGACTTGGTGGAGGAGGTATGAGCTGTCGCAACTTGAGCTCGCCAAAGTCATACACGACAGTGGACTTGATTGAGAGGCTCTCGATAGCACTGATCAACGACAGCTCTTCGGAAGACATGCTCGCTGATGTCGTGCTCCACAAGCTAGCATCTGTCCGGGAGGTGTAAAAGGTTGAGGGCGATGTAAGTTGCACCGCATTGTTCACCATGTGTTCCAACCATGACGGAGGACTGCCACCTCCGAAAAGACGCTGATTTGCAATGCTCAGAGCTTTTGCCAGAGCGCTTGTTGGAGAGGAACCCAAACGTCGTTCGGCAGTCGCAAGTGCTTGGATCGTGGCGTTGTTGGGCACTTGAACAGACAGCTCAGGGCTCGATTGCGGTGGTGAAGCACGAGAAAGGGTGGAAGGCCGTCTTCGCGAATTCTGGCCCAGACGTGGCGAACGAGCCATAGCGTCAGCGAAAGCATTCATCTCAACCATTCTTTTTTCAACAACCACATATTCACTTTCAGACTCTTGTTCCTTCTCTTTCCTCGAATGTCCAGACTGGGTTTCGTTGGATATGCTTGTCAAGGCTGGCCCCTCGGGCGATTGTGACATTCGCTGTATTCGTCTATCTCGCAATGCTGGACCAACTTTTGCACTATCAGCTGAAATGCTCTCATGCTTGGGAAGGCTTGCAGAAACTGGAGAGCTCGTGCTTGCACGGACAGGACGCTGCTCACGAAACGACTGACCTCTATTTAGCACTCGCTCGGGTTTTGTCCCTTGATGTTGCTGCTGCTGCTTGTGTTGTTGTTGTGCTGATTGAGGAGTCTCCCGCAGAGTCCTTGCAGGTGACGTACCTATTGAGTTCTTCGAGGCAGGTGGCGTGTTGACTGGAATCAGATCGGTGATGAATGCGGGTGAGAGAACGTGATGGCGGTCCGAGACTGGAGCACGAGTTGTGTTTGGCACGACGATCGGTGTCGCGCTCCCCACCTTTCGTCCAGGACGTATCATCATGCTATTTTCCAATTCTGTCTGAGGGTCTGTAGTGGCTGACGGACCGTCCGTGGAGAGAGGCTCTCGCACAACCGGATTCGAAAAAAAGTCTTCGAACGAGATGCGATCTTTCGGATTGCGGCGTAGCAGGGATTTGACTAGACTTTGTAAAGCATCGTTGAAGACGACGTCCGGAGGGAACTTGATCATGTCCCTACCCAGGTCGATTTTCTTCAGCAATTCGACGGGATTGCTGGCACCAAAAGGAGGTTTACCAACAAGCATTTCATATAGAACGGTACCCACTGACCATAAGTCAGCTGTGGCATCGTACTTCTCATACCGTAGGATTTCAGGTGCCATATATAGAGGACTACCACAAAGCGTTTCCGCCATGGATGACGTTTGCAGGTGCCGAGCGAAACCGAAGTCAGCCAGCTTGAGTAGTGGTAAATTGGATAAGCCGATTCCAGATGATTTCATCGCATCGACTGGCGGCTGTAAAAGCAAATTCTGAGGCTTGACATCGCGATGAATGAGGTTCTCCGAACGCAAAAATGCCAGCGCGCTAGCGAGTTGCTGCAGAAAATGTCTAACCAGCGTCTCGTTCAAGCCCGCCCCACGAACGTTTGGATAATTTGCTGCAATTTCGTTCAGCAGAGGTATCTGCCCGGGCAGACCCAGTTTTTCACGTTTCTTGATGAAATAGGATAGGTCGCCTAGAGGACAGTACTCCATAATCAGATGAATATGAGAGCCTGTGTTCGTGATATCGATCAACGTAACGATATGTGGATGTTTAATGCCCTTCAGTATGCTGATCTCGCTCTCAAGGTTCTCCAATAGTTTCTTCGTTAACTTCGAGCGCAAGACAGATTTCACAGCGACAACCTTATGTGGAAGCGACAAAGTTTGTCCAAGATAGACTTTTGCGAACGAGCCTGAACCTATTTCGCGTCCTAACTCGTAATTCTGAAGAGGTGTGGTGTCCATCTTACCGCGTCGAACGCAACGGTAGCCTTAGAGCACAGATAGACAATAAGTAAATGCCTGACTTGTTTGAAAGATTGCGACCACCACCCGGAAGACTTGAACGTAGTAGCCAAGAAGGACGATGCGCTGCAAGCGCAAAGCCTCGGCGCCCGAGCTTAGACTGGCGGGCTCTTTTGTGCACTAGATATTGGCTTGTCGTGAAAAGGAATCTGATAAAAATCTATACGCTGAGATACGCGATGCTCAATATTATTATTCGGTCGTGTCTGTCTGGCAATCTCTAGTTATCGGAATGAGACGAGCAAAAACCGCGCGTGCTTGTGATGCGTTTGATACTTCAAGCAGAGTCTGTCAACCATGAAGAGCGCGCATGACTCTCGCCTTCGAAGCGCTGTGTCTGCCTTGTCTTCGCGAAGCTGTCCTTAGAGTGCCTCGTGGATCGATATCGTAGGCAGGCAAGATTACTGAGTGTGGAGTCATAATACCTAAGCCGCCACGAATTACGGCGAAATTCCACTAATTAGGTCGTCGGCTGGATCTTGCGCGCCTCCAACAACCTTTAATCCCTCACCACTAGAGCAACATGACAGAATTCATAGCTCCCAAGGCAGAACACGTCACAACCAGAATTCGAAGCACTGGTGCACTAAGGAACATTCCAATTGCGATACACGAGGCTGTGCCTGCAACGCTTATATACATGAATATCTGTATCTATAGTCATTATGTCGAAAAACCCACAGACAAGTGCACCTGACACGTCCTCGTACAAGAAACATCAGACCCGATGAGCCGCCGTGTTTGGGTCGGCATTATGCAGGCCAGAAGCAGAAGATCTTGATTCCTTCTCATAGTACTCTCCCGTGCTGAGCTGGAAGATGTCAGTTGCGTTTCCGATCATTGCAGGTGATCTTACATCCTTGACCCTTTTGGTGTGAACCGCTGGGTACAAATCATACACGAGCGTCCAGAGGAAGACATCAAACAAGAAAGCCACCAGCCACTCGCAGACGGCAGCAACACTTTGATGATTGTCGTTATTGAATAGCGCTCCGAGGATAATGGCACAAATCACGGCCAGGACCAGAACGATAATCTTGATGGCATAAGAGACTTTCAGCATCCGCGCCGATTCGTAGTCAGAATCCAACCAACCCCACTCCGCCGTGGTGCAGATAACCGAAAGAGCCGCAAGAATGATGAAACCAATGGTAAAATCTAGCATGCGGTCAGCGCGATGCCACGAAAACGTCCGAGGAAACCTACGCCAATGTTGTGTGTCGTGGTTGAAAGCGTCTCTGATAGACAGTGATATCAAGCAAGCTCCGGCTCCAGCTGCAAAGATGATGGCAAAGACGGATAGCCACTTTTCCCTACGTCGCAGGTTTCTGTCCAGACGTGCCTTGTGCCGCAGGTATCTTTCAACAGCCAAGGCAGCGACGAAAAAGACGGAAGTGATGGAAGTGATGACGATAAAAAGTGGTTTCTGATTGGCGCCAACATCGGAAATATAGACGATACGACCCTCGCCCGCCATATATCGAGGTTTACCTCTGACATAGAGTCAGCACTAAACCATGCACGATGCCATGATGAGACTCACTGCGCGGTCCAGATGGACAGTAAAGCGATCAATCCGCCAAACCACACGAAGGCAGAGATGAAAGGAATCCATGCATATCCCAGCACAACGTGTCGAAGAGCCATGATTCAGTCGAGTCTGATGATAAGATATCAAAGAACTCCGAAGCGGCGCTACTGATATATATTCAGATGGGGGTTCTTGCGTGGTGGAAAGAGCTTGGGTCATGGCAACGAATGGAGGCAAAGACAAATGAAGAGGGCATGAGCGCATACCTAACAGAAGGAACTTACCGTGGGTGGCCGTTGAAAGTTCCAAGGTTGTAACATTCCCGTTCGGGCAGTTGGGGGCGTCGCGCGATGACGATCCGGCTCCCAGCCTCCGGAACAGACGAGCCGCTCGCTCTCGATCCAGATTCGTTCTAGTAGCAATCCATGGATTCTCCAGCTGCAGCCTAGCACCGGCACCGGCAGTAGGAATGGCTATAGCTATGCCCATTTTAAATTACAGTCACCGCCAGCCTGAGCTTTAGCAACTGTAGATAGCACCTGCAATGTATCGTCGCATTGTTTAAGACGTTGTGTAAAACGGTGAGCTTGCAGACGATCGGAGACTTGCAGCGGACCAGTAAGTCCGCGACGGCCAAGTGATACAAGCATGTCAAGCAGTCGGCATATATCCATATATAGACAGCTGGCTACCACAAGCCCGCGCTGCAGAGACTGTACGCACTAGCTATAGCTAGCTATAGCTGGTCAAATGGAATGAAAAAACCTTGCTTGAGTTGCTAGCTGCGCGGCTTATCGTGGTCAGTCACGAAAATGCCAGCAGCAGCCCTGTAGCGTGCATTGCTGCCGCTGATCATAAAGTCCGTGGGACGGCTACGAGGTCTCCAAGGGCAGAGTTTAGAGCAGTAAGCGTAAGGTACGAAGGGACGCTCGGCAGCTTACAGACAAAAGCTGGAAGGTTTCTCAGGAGATAATTAACCTTGGGAATCATGTCCACGGGTTGGACTAGACCCTTCAGGGCTGAAGCGTTGCGTACGTGGGCAAACGAGGTAGGTACCGGGGGCAGGTAGACTTTACTGAGCCACAACCTAAAAGCACTCACACAACCTTGGAAGTGGCTCATGATCAGCAAACCTTTCGTATGGCACGTGTGGGGCAGAGCACCACTTTCCAATGGCCAGCCCATGCAGTTGTGTCTGTAGACGTGTGAGGTACGAATCCTGCCCACCAGGTATCTGCTTCTCGAATAGTATATCTTGATGTTCAGAGGATTCGTTTGTTGGCAATAGTCATTTGTCTTATCGATACTGACTATCGTGGAACTACCTGGGGGTCAAAGGTTTAAAACATGGCCATTCAAGGCTGCTAGCATATCTGGTCACTCCGAGGCTGCTTCTGAACTGAGACTTACTAGAGGTCAACAATCATATCTGAGCAAAAGTCGAAAAGCAATTGAGCTCGCACTTTGATCGATAATGACGTTGTTCATCGCCAGCTTGTTTCTGCCACAAACACTTGGCTTCGTGAAGCAGGATGGCCAAGATGCGGAAACCGACCGGGGTCTGTCTACAAAGCCTACACAGATTCGAAGTGCTCCTTCTAGTATACCGAATTTGCTGAGCAGCTTTGCAAGTAGGGCACCCTCTACATCGATCACGAGACAGGACACTCCAGTTTTGTCTTCTTCGCCTTCGGCAACGTCCCCACCTTTGAGTCGTCTGATAAGTCCAACAGAGGCAGACTCGACCTTGCAGACATCCTCGGATGCTGGGATAGGCTTGTTGTCTGCAAGGTTAACCAGGGTCAAAATTGACACTGCCGCTGGCAAGGCGAAACGAAATCTGACGATACCTCAGTCTAGAGCGAGTTCTCCACCCTCAGCTACTCTTACCAGTCCGAGACCTCCCAATATGCGTACGACTTCCATGACTCGTCCAGCTGAATATGTGCCAGGCGAAGGCAAGAAGAAGGAGAACTTGCGTCGGAAATCGCAAGCCTCATTCATTCCAGCATACTCTCGCGCACAATATCAAACATTTGATCAGGACAAGGGCAACGGTGGTCTGAGAAACGCTGTCAATGCTGCTGTAGCAGAAAACAAGATTGCGAAACCGGTCTGGGTCGGATTGATTGGTTCGTCAGGGTATAGCTCGAAGCAAACTCTTGATCTAACATTCCAGGTATTCCTAGTGATGAGATAGCAGATTCAATGAAGCAGACTATTCGCGAAGATTTTGAGAATACTGCTACAATCAATTCACTAGTGGTCGATGTGTCTGATGACACAGCTCGCCTTGGCTACGATCACTATTGTAAGTACAACACTACAGATAAGGGTTAATGGGAAATGGTCAATTGATTGTTTAGGGTATGGACTACAAGTGTGCTAGTCGGCACCGGTTGACACAGATGTAGTAAACGGATGTTGTGGCCAATCTTCCACTATCAGATACCTGATTCGCCAAGGTCGAAAATCTATGAAGAACAGTCATACAAGGTCAGCTCGTTTGCGCGCTCTGTGTGAGACACGAGCTGATATGCGACTAGTACTACGAGCAGCTGAACCAAGCTTTTGCCGATCGCATTTCGAGTCATTATAAGCGGGGTGACACAATTTGGATCAATGACTACCATTTGTGAGAAACCTGAGTCTCGCTTCACGACTATGGTTGACATTTGCAGACTACTCGCCCCCAAGATGATTAGACAGCGTCATCCACAAGCGATGATCGGGCTTTTCTTACACATAGCATTCCCTTCGTCAGAAGTATTTCGGTGTATCGAAAAGCGAAAGCAAATTTTGGAAGGTATGCTTGCAAGCAATGTAATAGGCTTCCAAACTGCTGATCACTGCCAACACTTCAAGCAGACGTGTTCGCGCCTACTCTATGTTGAGACTACTGATGCCGGCATTCAGAGGGAGCACTCTTTCGTCAACATCATCGCGCTGCCCATCGGCATTGATCCCAATCAGCTCGCGAAGGATATAGACATCCTCGGAATCCGTCAACTAGCTGAGACATTCAGCAATCGTTATCAGGAGAATGGGATGAAAGTCATCATCGGCCGAGACAAATTGGACCATGTTAAAGGAGTCTTGCACAAGATTCGAGCATTTGGGGAGTTCTTGAGGACAAACCCAGATCAACAAGGACGAGTCGTCTTGATACAATTCGGTTCATGTGCTAAACAAGATCATCTCTTGATGGCTGAAATTCGAGATATAGTCAGCAAGATCAATTCGAGATATAGTATAATCGCTCTGGACTATCAACCAGTCTTACTCAAGCCGGACGTCTCGTACCAAGAATACTTGGCTTTGATCACTATGGCTGATGTCTTCATGGTGTCCTCCGTTCGAGAAGGAATGAATTTGACGTGTCATGAGTACGTCTATTGTCAGCAAGATCGCAAGAATCCACTGATACTGTCGGAATTCGTCGGCAGTGCCAAACTCTTCGAAGAAGGTGCACTTATAGTTAATCCTTTCGACTACAAAACAACTGCCAATGCGATTCGATTAGCCCTGAGTATGTCTCCAGAGGAGAAGAACAAGAGATGGGCTCTTTTGAACTCGATCGTCCATAAAGAAGATGTAATGATCCCAACCCCTCCGCTGTCTACGAGTATTAACCACTACAGGGTGGCCAATGGGCCGAACTTTTTGTCGCACAGATTCAACGTGATTATGCCGATCAGATGAAGAAGCGTAGCGTCGATCTACCGCTACTTAACCCTGATGTGTTTAGCAAAAAGTTCGCAAATGCTACCAAGCGACTGATTCTCATCGATTACGAAGGCACACTATTGCACTGGGAACTGAATGTCGGAGTCATTGCCGGCACTGGCAAGATTGTAGAGTTGCTCAATGTGCTGACAGCAGACAAGAAAAACGTCGTATTCATAACATCAGAGAGAACACCTAGCGAGCTCGAGCGTGCATTCCGCAGAGTGCAGAATATCGGGCTTATTGCAGAGAACGGTGGCTACATCAGATCAGAGCAGGATGGTGTATGGTCTAGCTTGACGGAAGCCAGTTCTCTGCAGTGGAAAGACAGTGTTCGCGAGATTGTGCAATACTACAAAGAACGAACACCAGGGACATTCATCGAAGAGCAGAACAATCGAATCGTGTTTCACTATGCTTCAGCTGAAAATCTCGAAATGGCACAACGCCAAGTCAGTGAGATGCACAATCATATTATGGACTCGTCTGCTGCACAGGATGTTCATGCTCTTCCGCTGAAGAACGCCTTAGTGATTGAGCCGTCCTCGATAAGCAAAGCGACGGCAGCCGAGGTCATCCTTGACCGTTTAGCAGATATCAATGACATTAAACTGCTCGTCTGCTTCGGCAATGATCGCTCCGACGAAGAGCTCTTTGCTTGGGCGAATGCCTTCCCGAGCAGAGTCAAAGATCAACAGGATATACATGTACTGACAGTCAATGTCGGCATTCGCAACACCGAAGCTCGAATGTACGTCAACTCCACCTTTGGAGTCCACGGAGCACTGAGCGCCTGGACAGCTGCTGCGCCTTCGTGTAGCACCTGAAGTGATTGCGATGTCTTTGCATGCGAACCAGTGACGACAAACAACCATTCGGTTACCACCAATCTCAATGGTGGTTATTCTGCTACTATTACGAAGGACATATACCAAAAATAAACGTGTTTTGAACAGCCCATTGGCGCTGTAAAAGTAGATAAGCAAGTACATGCGCTTCAAAAACTGCTCAATCACTTCATTGTGCCAGTCAATGTGCATCAGAAAAAATTCCTGATGCATCGCTCCAACACGCTTTGCATGAGTTGCTGTGAAAGATACCCTTTATGAAACACTCACATATACTGCATACCGTAGGTAGCGTAGCGAAACGTTTCATGCTCCAGGTGACAGTGCCTATAGTGGCAATTGTGGCCGAACAAGGGCACATGCCTTGTGAGGCGTGCAAGTTGGAGTGTTTCGGCAACTATTGTCTGGGCATCCGAGCATCTTGGGCCGACCCAACGAGGACCCTGGACACAACCAAGCCACAACCTATGTAGGCATCGTATATATGTCATGCCCGTCTACAGACACAAATTTGGGTTGTAGACGGGTTGTCAATATCTGATCGAGGAGTGCGATGCATAGTGATCTTCCCTAGTAGTTGCTGCTACATTGGTCTCATCCTCAGGCCTCCAGGTTGAGCATTGGCGGCCCTGTTGTGCGTTCACATCACTTGTTTTTTACAGCCGTCAATTGCAGCGGCTAAGTCTCAGACTTGAGCAGCCATGACCTCGCGCAGCAAGCAGACTTCTGTATCGGAGCTCAAGCCTTTGAGTCAGACTACACAATGGGAGTCTCGTCCCTCGGTAGCACAAACATCACGACGAAAGACTTTCAACGGGCGTCGGAAATCTTGCGAGGGAGAGGAGATGGAGGAGGCTGCTGCGGTACTTCGGGTCAGTTTGTATTTCGTATAAGGTCAGCCGGGTTTGCTGACAGCGCCAGCTTGATCTCGTGCTTGACAAATTGGAGCGACGTCTGAAGGAATATGAAGGCCTTCCAACTAGGCATTTCGAAGGCAAGCTCAAGACAATTTATGAGGCTTTACGGACGATATTTAAAGATGGCGCTGGGCGAGTCGGCGACGAGGCCAGGGGCCGGGCCCTCATGGTGGTTCGAATACTTGAGAATCGATACTCGGCTGTGTTCAATGTACAGGATCGAATGCCAGCAGTCAGGATCAATGGTGCGAGGAGATTCCTCGAAGCTGCACTCTCCGAGGTCGAGCATTGTTATTACGAAAATCTTGCAACGACGAAACAATCGGTGCAAGAGAAGATACTACATCTACAGGATGAGATATCCAAGGGTACACAGGAAGCGTCCAAAAGGGTTGCTGCCATTCGAACCGCGGTCCAGGCTGCTTCTACACGGTTGCTGGAGTACTCGGAATTGCCCTATGAATGGCAAAACAATCCCTACGTCCTGACCGGGTATCGCTTCTATGAAAGTCCACTGAAGTGTCTCGCGTCCGCCTTTCAAATACACAACGAGACTGGAAACATCTGGACACATTTTGCTGGCTTCCTTTTCCTCTGCGTAGTGGGCTTGTACCTTTACCCTCAGACAGCTGCATTTTCAGAGACAAAGTTCTACGAGCGCTTGGTCTTCTTTGTTTTTCTGATAGCAGCTCTCAAGTGCCTGGTTTGCTCCGCTGTTTGGCATACTTTTGCTCAGCTGTCGAATCTGTCGGCTATGCAGTCTCTTGCCTGCCTTGATTATGTGGGCATCAGTGTGCTCATCGCTGCTACCATCGTCACCGTCGAATTCCACGGCTTCAGATGTTCTCCAACCTCACAAGTGTGTTACGTTGGTTTCACGGCAATGCTAGGGATCCTCGGTATCATCATTCCATGGTTCCCTTGGTTCGACCGAGTCGAGAATCGAAAGTATCGCATCATGTTCTTTCTCGGAATTGCCGTCAGTGGACTCGTCCCCTTCACACATCTCATGATTCAACAATCGTTTGCACGTACTTGGTTGTTCTTCAGTCCTGTCTACAAATCGCTGTTGTGCTACGTTTTCGGGGTAGCGATTTATGCCTCACACTTTCCAGAGAAATTGAAACCTGGCCTGTTCGACCGTCTGGGCAATTCTCATCAGATTTGGCACTTGGCTATCCTGGGCGGAATATGGTATTCATGTCGATCACTGCTTCTGTACCATCACTAACTGGCACAGGTTTCATTACAAGGCAGTACAGAGTTTCCAGGAGTCCTCAACAGCATTTGCATGTGGTACCATATCTAGTTTGCATTCATTCCACATTATATAGCCACAGACAGCAGTGTACAATTATATACCACCATATGACTACATCTCAGACGTCTATTTTGCACGCATGTAGCTACCGGCTTGCCGATTCCATTGAAGACGAGTCTTAAGTTGTGTGTTTACGCGCTTACTTATCCATGTCATATGCATGAGCGCACTACCTACTTGGGCACGACTCAAGTCTATCTGCTAGCTCGGCAGCGGAGCTCCATTCGGGCATGTTGCACCACAACTGCTGCGGGTTGTGTGCATCATCTCGTGGATGACAATTGACGACACCGATCATTTAGTAGCACGAATATCGCGGGCAAGAGATCGTTCTTTCATACAGAGTTGCATAAGAAAAGAGGTGAAAGAGGCTCTTTCTTGCTTGCTTGTCAAATAGTCACAAACATCTTGTGTATTGCGCTCTCACGATCGCCGAAATTCATTCAGTAAAGACCACTGCTGGTACCCGAGAGATTACCAAGACGAACTTAAAGACAAAGTAGACACATTGAGATCTGAGCGACCGCTTGTCGCAAGAATAACCAGCAGGGATGGCAAAGACAATCACAGCTGAAGAACAACAGAAATATTGGGCCATCTTCAGTGGCCTGAACCCGACGAATGGACTACTCGATGGGCAGCAAGCTGGGGAGGTCTTGGCTCAATCAGGTCTGCCCGAAAACAAGCTGGCTGACGTGTGGGATCGAGCAGATATCGATCAGGACGGTCGACTAGACTTTGAGGAGTTTTGCGTTGCCATGCGGCTCATCTTTGACCTTATGAACGGGGTCTACATCGAGGTGCCTCATATACTGCCCGATTTCCTGGTGCCTGGTAGCAAACAGCATCTGATAACAGCAAACTCGGCACTTGCGAACGGCCTGGACATGGAGCGTCCGGAATATGATGCGCAAGATGATCCAAGCGAACGTGGACTGAAAGACAACTTTGATTGGTACATGTCCCCGAGCGACAAGTCAAGCTACGAATCTATCTACAGTGCCAACTCGGATCGTCGAGGCGGTGTCAAATACGATCGATTGACTGAGTTGTACTCGACGCTGGATGTGCCCGACCGTGAAATTCAAAAAGCGTGGACACTGGTCAACCCAAAGCTCGCTGATGCCATTGGCAAGGATCAAATACTTGCCTTCTTACATATACTCAACCAAAGGCATCAAGGTATACGTATACCACGCAATGTTCCAGCATCTTTGCGAGCAACATTTGAAAAATCCGAAATCTCCTACAATACCTCAAAATATGACAGAAGTGGTAAACCAAAAGACGACACACAATCGAAGACTTTTGGGGGCACATACATGAATAAACTTGGCATTCGCAGCTCAGCATCAAGACCAGATGTTGACAACAGCGCGGATATCAAGGATGCCGATTGGGAAACAGTCAGGCTGAAACGAGAATTAGCCGACCTCGAATCGCAGATTGCAAGCGCGGAGAATACGACGAAGAAATCGTCCGAGGTAGATGGCGGCAATCTTCTCGTCCGCCGCGAGCTCGAACAGCTTCTTGAATTCAAGAAGGCTGATCTGAGCAGACTCGACCAAGCTAGCACGCATCCCGATCAAAGCAGCCTCAAGGGAATACAAAGTGACATTGATCTCTTCAAGCAGCAGGTAGATTCTCTGTCAGAGTACCTAACAGAGCGCCAAAAAGTCTTGGCAGGTTTAGAACGACAGCGCGACACGCTCTGACGCGTGTAACACTATAAGAAGTACCCATTGCCTCGATGTCATCAGTACTTTGCAGGGATGGTCTTGAGATCCTCGTCAAAACACAAGGTAGCTTCCCTCGAGCAGCAGGTCTCTGCTCACTTTCATGAAGTGTTGACAAACATTCCTCGGTTGGCACGCCTCATGGCATGATTCCTGGCACATGATGTTCCAGATTAATTCATCTCCATAGGATTATATCATCATGGCTACCGCAGCTAGGACAAATAGACTAGCATTATAAAGGTGGTCGATTCGTCGTGAGTCTAGGTTCCATTTCGAAGAAGTCCAACCGCTGACCATGTTATCAAAGTCTATCTTGTGGGGTCTGGTCCTAAGTGGAGCCAATGCTTGTGTTCCGTGTCTCGAGGCACATCGACACTCGCTAGCTCAATCCTACGGGTTTGACTTTGGTATTGAGAACTTCAACATAACTGGGGAATTCTTGTTGACGGATCGCAGGCATTTCATACAACTACAACATCGTCGCTCAAAGCTCTCCTTTCACAATCGCGAGTCGTGGTGATGGTGTCGTCGTGGCCGACCAGGATACTGGTCGATGCCACTTTGCCAAGCAAGCGCCTGCTTCTGGGGGTGCCCATGGGGAGCTCGCCTTCAACATCGGTTCTGGCATGCAATGGTCTTCTGCTGGTCGGATCTGTAGTTGGCCACGGGCTGGCGGCCCTATCGTTGTCAAGGCAAGACCTTTCGAAGATGACGCATGAAGCAGTACTGACTTTGTGCAGCCAGTCGACCAAACTCCGCCGGAGAACACTTTCGTCGGGTGGGAATCGTCCGGGCCCGGGTTCGGCGTGACTATCGAGATTCATGGCTACGTGTACTTTAATTGTGACGACGACCTCTGTGCTTATCCCAACGGTGTCAGCCCGCCTGGACACTGCACGCCAACAACACTGACGACCACACCACCGTCATCCGGCGTCGATGTACCGGGTCAATATGCTCCACTAACGCCGTTGTTCCCACCGTCCGGAACTCCTCCAGTCGTTCCTACCGGGCCGCCAGCACTTCAGGTCAATCCGCCAAATGGTCACACAACCTTTACTCCGCCAAGTACTACACCACCACCGAATGAGCACAATACAGATGAGAATCCTCCTTCTCAACCACCAAAAGGTAATGACGACTCACCTCCTCCACAACACAGCGTACCCGCAACCCCTCCATCACAGCAGACACCATCGACCGACACACCAAGTCACGGATCAGATGTCCCACCAGTCACTACAGGAGGGCAGACACCATGTGATACAAACATAGGGATGGGCCATTCGCCACCGTGTCAAGTGGGAAATCCACCATCCTCGTCGCCTCCAGTCCCGACAGGCAACGACACTCCTCCTTCACCACCAACGACGACTGATAACAACACTCCTCCTTCACCACCAACGACGACTGACAACAACACTCCGCCATCGCCACCAGTAACGACAGGCAACAATACTCCTTCATCCCCACCAGTGACGACGACTGACAAGACTCCTCCATCATCATCGCCACCACCACCACCACCACAACAGTCGAGTCCTCCGGGCGTAGTGGACACGCCGCCCACCACCACGGGTGCGACTCCACCGGTGGTCTCAGAGACACCGCCGACAACATTCGTCACGCCAGACAGAAACGTGACGTTTACGCGAAAACACAACGAGACGGGTCATTACGTCCCCTTATTGCCAAAGGGCACGGGAGTCGGTGCGCATGTCGTGCCCATGATCGTCGCGATCATGGCGTCCACTGTGACTGCACTGCTACTCATGTAACGCAAGATTCGCTTTTCCTACTGCGAGAAAACGCAGGGAGTAGTGAGGCTGCACAAGCGGACTTGTCCATCATTTTACTGCTGATCACCAGTCATCCCGAGGTACACACTGTAGCGATAGTCCCGTTGTCAATGATGCAATCTTGTACGCAAATTCATGTGTTATGTCGTGTGTACTCGCCATTCTTATTGCCTTTTCATGACTAAATTTTGGTGTCCTATATATCAATAAAAATTGTACACTAAATCATCGACAATCCTTGTCGCTGTCGCCATAGCCTGTCGCGCATACTACATCACATATCTAGACTCTCGGAGCAGACTAATCGACAGGAATCATAATTTCATTCAATTCGCGTCTGATTTCGCGCGCAATCCTGGCGCCCATTTCAGACTCACTTTCGGCACGGACGGCAGGATCGTCGAATAAGCGTCTCGTGATGGTCCGATTGATGGTGGTGAATTCGTCCTTGGTCAATTTGACGTGGTAGAGGGGTTTCAGTTGTCGAGACACCAGACGTGCAATGTCTAATTTATTGTATCGTGCCACGGGACTCGATGCGCCGCTATGCTTCTCCTTGGTCGCCGCCAAAGCGACTGTGGACGATTCCGTGTCGGTGTCAGGCGATTGAGCTCGAGACTGTGTGTGCTCGGAAGTCGTCGCTGAGGAGGAGCCAGAAGCGCCGGCATATCCAGCGGTGACGGGAGAGTGGTGCAGAGGAGAGGATGGTAAAGAAGATTGTCGGTGTGGTGACGCTGCAGAGGACGAGGTTTTATAGCATGGGGAGACTAGTGTCGGATTTTGGTCGTGGTTGGAGTCCTTGATGTTCTTCAGTAAAGATGAAAGGAAGCCAGGCCCGGTCGCGTCTTGATGCGAGGTGCTGCTTCTGCGACGGCGTGCACGAGCTTCTTCTGATGGTGAATCAGTGTCATCGACAGCCTTGCGCTTTCTGCTGGCATTTGGTCGCTTCTGTTTCGTGGAGACGACGCCGGCATTGATTGCCGCATCGCTATTGTGAACGACAGGTCCGGCAGACTCAGCTGCCCGACCTTCTTGTGGACGCGGAGACTTTGAAAAGTTCCTTGCTTGTTCGAAAGCGGCCCACAAGTTGGCAGTCTGCGGGTCCATAGCGACCTGTTCTTCCGCGTCTGCGGTATCAATGTTGGTATTTGTAATAGGGGTAGATCTGCGCTCCACTCTCGTTCGCCAGTGCCTCAACTCCTCCTCTTGCTGCCTAGTGAGACTTGGTTCAACCTCGAGCTGATAGTCCAGTTCAGCATTCAGACGACTCCAAGCTCGGGAGGCGACCTGTTCCCACGCAGCACGCCATGTATCGTATTGCACTTGTCTATTTACTGGTCGTCTAGCAGCTCGCATCCGACGCGTCCGATGCGTCCGACGGCTGGACCGCCTAGATGCGACGGTTCGCAGTACTGCAGTCTCTGGGAGCTCTGATATTCGCTCCCCGTTGGTTGCACAGATAGGACAACAGAAAGCTTCTCGTGGCAGCTCTTCTGCACCAAGACAAAATGAATGATAACAGCCATCGCAGAACTCGCAGAGCATGAGGATGTCCTCGCGCTCGGATGAGCCGCATATTTGACAGCCAGACGCATCTCGTCTATCTTCAGCACCAGTGTATTCCTCCGGATCATCGTAGGCCTCCTCCTCCAAGTCTGATAGCTGTTCCTCTTGTACTTTCGGCTCCACAGTATACGTCCGGATCGTAGGTCCCTTGAGCTCCTGGACGACATTGATGGCGGCAAATTCGCAGCGGCAGTATGGACAGCTAGTGGCAGTCTGTATCCATTCTAAGATGCAGCTATCGTGGTAGCAATGTCGACATGGCAGCACCGCGATCTCATCTTCCGAAGTGACGTATGGTCCCATTGAAGCCATGCAAATGGGGCAATTGTCGCCATCGTCCAGACTCTCCATACTTGGTCGATGAAGATGGAGAGTCGCAACCAAGGATTTGAAGTGATTATGAACACGGTCTGAGAACCAAACGATAGACTGCAGCGCTCATACCATATACATTAGGTGGCCCCATTGAATGGACAAATGGACAAGTTTGATGTGTGAAATTGAGTTTGCCAATCAAGCGATCCCCTCCACCAATCAGATCACCTGTGCACGTGAAGTACGATTTATACGGGTGAGGTTGATCAGTCCCCTCGGAGATTCGCGGACTTCTACGCAAACTTCGAGTGGTACAAGATGTGCTGCAGCTGGAGACTAGACAAGAGCACTGCCGACTTGTGCAGTGTGAGGATGCTACAGTTCCGGTACCTTGCAAACTGACATCAAGTATGTGTTGTGGTCTAGCTGGGAGATTCGTGTTCGTCTTTGGCGCTTAGGATACATCTGATCAGTAAAACACATATTGGTTGAAGAGACATATGTATCACTACCTCCAGTAATGCAAGCAAGCGGTTCTCGGAACAACTTCTATTTTGACTACGCCCTTTGTGAAGCAACTTCGAGCATATAAACATATCTCGCTCGGTAGACAGCCATTGATCAACTTGATATCACGGATGAATGGAAAACTTTCTACGCTTGCGCGAGATTGGAGGGACCCTGGAGAGTTTGCATACAGCTCAAACAACCAGAAATTACCATGCACTCGCAAAGTCCGGCGTGGTCAGGATCGAGAAGCTCCACACGAGCGCCATCAATTCGCTTGACATCGACCATGTCGAGGGACGCTATATGCTCAGTGGTGGAGCAGATTCAGCGATACACTTGTATGACTTGGATGTCGCATCGGGCCCAGTAGAGTCCCTGCAACATATCTCGGCGTATGTGTCATTCGTCATGCTGGCAGAGGTAGGCTGATCTGTACAGTCGCTCGGGCCATCAATTCGGTGTCTCCGCAGTCAATTGGCATAGTTTTGACACTGGCTTATTTACTACTTCATCCTATGACAATCATGTAAAGGCGTGGGACACGGCAAACTGGCGGGAGGCTTGCTCGTTTGACCTGTCGAGTAAGGTAAGCCCACGAGCGGCATTTGCACGAATCAAACTAATGACAGGTGTACAATCACAGCATGAGTCCGATCGCAACGCACTCGCTCATAGCTACTGCTTGCGATCATCCCGCTATTCGCTTGTGTGATCTCAGAAGCGGCGGTTATTCGCACGTACTTCGAGGTCATTCGGGGAGGGTCATTGCAATCAAGTGGTCACCTACCGCGGAACACGTAATCGCTAGCGGAGGCTCAGATGGCACAGTGCGCCTGTGGGATGTGCGAAAGGCCAATTCGTGCATTGCAATGTTGGACCAATACAATTCTCGGCCAACTGCCCGTCCTGTGGCTCCGAAAGCGCACGCAGATACCGTCAATGGATTGACCTGGTCAACTGACGGGCTCACCCTCGTGAGCACGGGCCACGATAACAAGATGAGAGCTTGGGACATGCAATCCGGGGTAAATTTGTTGATCAACTATGGCACTGCAATCAACAACACTCATTGGCAGACGGTGACACCGCTCATTGTCGACAGCGACGTGGACAATGCAATGGTCTTTTACCCTTCGGACGAAGGACAGATTCTCACATACGGCTTATTCTCAGGGTACTTGTGGAAGCGGGATTTCGTCCTCAATGGGCGCGTGACGTGCATCATCAATCGTCCTAGCTATGCAGAGCTCTACAGCGGTGACAGTGCGGGACAAATCATACGTTGGGATGCTGAGGACGTCGAGGGTCCTGCCGTGCAAGCAAATACTGATGCCGGCAGAGCAGGCGCCGATATCTTGCAAGTGATTGCCACAGAAATGAACACTAAGCCAGTCACATTCAATTGAATGTATATAAGTGATAAATTCGCTGCGAAAGCGATAGCGATGCATATACGATCTTTGTGTAAATATGTATGAATAAGTAATTTCCAATCGAGATTCTTGCACTAGACCTCCAAGCTTGCATCGTCATGAAACACCAAACAATTTCGCAATCATGAAAAACCACAACAAGCTGAAAACTTGTAGGCACTCCACCATTCAACTCTTGAACTACAAAGTACAAAAGAAAAAAGAAAAGTCTCCGAGTATCCCGGTACGACATGCTACTCAATCAAGACACCGTAGTGTGGAGCGAGACCGTCTCCTTGTGGCCATATACAGCCGACCACGTCCCCCGGTACCACGCATGGATGCAGAACGAGGAGATACAGCGGCTCACTGCCTCGGAACCCCTGACGCTCCCGGAGGAGTACGACATGCAGGCTTCCTGGCGCGCCGACCAAGACAGTACGTATATCACAAGCTCCTCGAGCTCTGTGGCAATCAGGAGTGCTGACTGATTGTTACTCAGAGTTGACATTTATCGTGGTCAAGGATTTAGATCAATCGTTAGATCCTCGTGTCGCGGATTCCGTGGCACACATGATTGGAGACGTCAACTTGTTCATCTCACCACTGGACAAGGATGAAGAGGGTGCAGAAATCACGGATGATCATGACGAACAAGGAAACATACATCAAGACACAGCGGACGCTGCCGTGGTGCAATATAAAGGAGAACTGGAGTTGATGATTGCAGATGGGCAATCCCGCGGGCACGGTCTCGGCAAAGCTGCACTGTTGTTATTCATTGCATGGATACTGCGATACAAGCACAAGATTGTGCCTGATGGAGACTTGACTGTACTGGTCGTCAAGATCGGCATTGAGAATGCTGTCTCGTTGGGACTTTTCAGGAGAATTGGCTTTGTGCAAGTCCACTATAGCGAGTACTTTAAAGAGTGCGAATTGCATTTGCCAATAACCAAAACCACAGAGAAGGAGGTCAGCGCGCTGATGAAGGAGCACGACCGTTCGTGGAAGGAATCAAGGATATCGATTTCCTAGCGAGCATGTGAGCTCAAAAGATCGGCACAATTGGAAATGCTTTTTTGTTGTAAGATATACAGGTGGGAAGAATGAGTGGATTGGAACTAAGTCTCTTTCTCAATCTTGAGGGTTGGAGGCAAGGACTGCTTCAACTTGTCGGCCTAGCACATTAGCTGGACGTCTTCGAGTTCGAGCAAAGGCTACTGTACCTTCTCAGTGTCCGACACAACAAGGGTGTAAAGGTACTTTGAGCATCTGACCTTGAACTTGACAATCTTGCCGTTCTTCGACTTTCTAATTCGTGCAGACTTGGCATCCTTTCTGCGGGCAATCTCGAGGAAGAGCTTGATGTCTTGTACTTGCTTTGGCATCTACCGAAGTGTCAGATTTCGAGTTGCACAGTACAACCACCCGCCCGTGAAGGGAAATTTGGGAATCGAGTATCGCGGCACGTACCTTGAAGTATGTGTTTAGTGAAAACGATGGCTGAGCGTAAAGGGGGAATAGCGTCTTTTCAACAATGATATCAAACGCTCTAGTGCCAATGCGTAGATGCGTAGCAAGACTGCGAAAAGAATTTTGACCTCGTTCTGCTCGTTTGTACAGCCACGAATTTGGGCAGGAATTCACAGCCACATCTGATCATCTCCAGCTACAGACACGCGACAGAAGTTCTCGCCC
The DNA here is from genome assembly GCA_000836175.1 of Taphrina flavorubra JCM 22207. Classification (NCBI taxonomy): domain Eukaryota; kingdom Fungi; phylum Ascomycota; class Taphrinomycetes; order Taphrinales; family Taphrinaceae; genus Taphrina; species Taphrina flavorubra. The sequence continues at coordinate 287,925 of DF819230.1, read as the reverse complement.
AAGTTCGACCGTAGGTACCATAGCTTATACTTCATTAAGACTGAATTGCCCTCGCTACAACCATTGCAATGCGTCAAAAAGAGTTGACCGAGACGGAAAGAGCGTTAATTGTTGCCTATCGTGAGGAAGGGACCTCCTTCGCTTCGATTGGTACTAAACTGTGCCGCTCGCAGTCCACCATCCGGGATGCCTACAACAGGATCAAAAGTCGTGGCACTTACTCCAATAGCTCACGCTCTGGCAGACCGCCACTATTGTGCCCAACGGCTGAAAGGGCTCTCAAGCGCTCTGCTACAGGTTCTTCAGAGAAGAGAAGGATTTCTCTGGCTGAGCTCGCCGGCAACATAACACCATCTGTGTCAAAGAGGACTGTCCAGCGCACTCTCAAGAAATTCAATCTCAAGAGAGGCCTAGAGACTCAGAAAATCTGCTAGATCTGATCACAATCACTTCTTTGGAAATGCATATGTTGTGTCATATATTCTATATATTTCCTAAGATGCTGGAACATCATGTGGACGGACACAATGCGCACGATACTGATAAACTATCATTCGGATCGAAATGGATCACATGATGTGCTTGTAGATGCGATCGGGTTCTCATTGCCCAACAAGCTAGAGCTGAGACCTGTTGTCTTGCTCGTCATGATGGACAACCATAAGCATCAACTCGCTGGTTCTGTTAATCCACTTCTGCATGACAGACACTCCCAGGTTCTCATCGTAGACAAGGGATAGCCTTAGTCTTCCATGAATCGTGTAAGAGTGCATCAAACTTTCACCACTACGAGCTCGCATTGCCAAGCTAAAGTCCTGCACTTCAAACGGCAATGCTTTGGTATGCAAGAGCCTGTCAAGGTCACCAATGGCTGAGCTGCCAAAGGATAACGTAGCGAGAGGTTTCACCACGTCTTCAGTCTGTTCAGAGGACTCTTGTGGTTCGACCGCGATATTTGCCACTCTCTGCTCTTGTTGGATATGAGCGCAGTATGGAAACACTGAGTCTTGTATCGTGTCATGAACCTCAGCCTTGGCAAGCTTAGCGAGTGTCCAAAGTCGAGCAACATTGCGCGAAGAGTTTCCAGTGTCAAGAGCGACACAAGGTAGTATGATGTCGAGAAAATTTAGGGCTAGCACAAGCTCATCAGTGCGTGATCGACTCTCCTCGGCAAAGAATCTGCGTGCGTTGATGGGAGAGCCAATTGAGACTACAGATCCGGCTTGTGGTCGAATCAGCTCGGTATAAGCTGCAGAGCTTGCAGCATAGATTAGATGTCCCATCGTGAATCCCCTTTTCTTACAGGCTTTCTTGATCAAATCCGTCTCTTCAAGTGAAAATTCATGCACTTGCTGAAGAGTGATGGGAAGCGTATGCGGTTGTACCGGAAGTGCGACTACAGCCAGACGATCTTTTCTTCGCTGCCTTAGCTCCACGAGAATGTATGCGAGCGCTTCCCGCCATAAAGACCGTGGTGTTCTTGTACGAATGGGAAGTTGACTCTCCATAGCGCTAGGAAGTCTTGCAGATACAAAATCAGCAAGTCCTTGATGCGGCCGCGGCAATAAATCAGTCCTATTTGGTGACGAAAGGAGGCGAAGAAAGTCGTTCATCACAATCACAAGACTCAAACCATCAGAAATCGCATGCGATGAGATGAGAACGATCTCCAATGTGCCGCTTGTGCCTGAAGCGGGTCTGTAGACTCTCAGCTGACTGAGCAATGTGTCGGAGATGATTCTCGAGCCATTCATGATTTCATTGCGTATGTGCACCCACTCTTCATCATAAGTGCAACATATAAGAGTCTCGCGAGCTCGAGTGTCTCTTTCGCTGATGGTATAACTCAACTTCAACCCTTGATTAGAATGCTCAAAGCGCGAGTCGAGCAGCGGATGAATCGCTCTCAAAGCCCTCCACGTCCTGAGAATGTTCTGCTCCGTAAAGAGTTCTGTGGTGTCGCGAACATCAAGTCGTACTCTGCAAATGCAATCGCTTGGCGCATTTTCGCTTGATAATGCATAGTGATAGAAATTTATCTCATTCAAGCCCGCCGATCGCGACCAATTTGCAACGGACTCTTGTCTCCACTTGCCGGCTTTCACATTGTTCCAATTAGGAAGCATCGTGAGTCCTTTGTCTATGAAGTGATGTTCATGCAATATACGTTGATGAGTACCGAGGTTCAACACTACTGCGTTCGGAATTTGATTTTGTCGAAGTCGTAATGCTGTGCTAGATCGTGGTTGAGGTGTTCTTCACAAGAAGCCAATTATTTATCCCTTGATACCTTACATTCGGGCATAGGCAAGGAGAGCTGCGGGACTCAAGTGTACATGACACTGTGATTGAACTCTACTGCACGGCCATGAGAACGTATCATACGTGTGGACGTTTCTTGAAGTGGTATCCTGAAAATTCCCAGGGTGCCAAGCTTTGAGGCTGAAAACCTAACTCGATCCCGCACGAGTTCCGTGGGACGTACTCCAATTCCACACAACTTAAGCTTCAATGGACAACATAGGTATATATAATGCATGAAAATTACCCTAAGGGTACGGTAGCAGCGATGAGAGCCCATGCATAGAAGGACGTCATGGATACTGCTCCAACACGAGGTCATGTCAAATGCCATGCAATTGCAATTGATGCTCAAATTCATGCCATGTCATGAGTACTTTAATCGGACAGAAGCTTGAGTCCAAGATCAAGCATGGCATATACATGACGCACGGTCTACAAAGCATATGCCGAGATCGAGAGTGACTGAAGGGAAGATTATATGCCATCAAACTCCTTAGCTTCGCTGAAAGTCTGTGTATATCATATTTACAAGAGGAGTGCGAGAACAAGCCAAGAAGTCTCCCCATACATCTGTACTCTACAAACCAGACAAGAACAGCTCATTTAGCAATGCCATAGTATCCTCAGGTTTCGTTACAGTGTGGCCAATGACCCGAGGATCGTTGTAGATCTCGTAGTCATTTCCTCCCTTGAATGTCTTGTCCCCGAAAAAGTGGATACTTTTCCACCCGTCCGCTTCGAGGTGACGCAGGCAGTAAGTCTTGTCCCAGCCTGTGGGAAAGACATCGAATGATATCTGACCTCCAATGGAATATGTCACAGCAAGGTCGGAGAATTCCTTTTTCAGAGCCTCCACCATGTCGCGACGAACGTTGTGCACTTTATCGTAAGCCTCGAATTCATGTCGTTCTTGTGTGGAGGCATTTCTGCCGATTGGAGATACGTTGATCATACCATTGCGGAACTCAATGAATGTACCGCTACACAGATCAGCGAATGTGAAAGACACTGGTCAGGGACATGCCGCTTAATTGGTATATCGAGATCGGCCACATAGTGCAGGATGAACTTTACAAGCTGCTTGTAGCGATCCTCGCCCAACCATGCAATAAAGGAAGTCGAGGAGAGCTGAGTTGACTCACGATAGGCAGTCAATCCATTCTCAGCAAAGGCATAGTCGAATAGATCCACGACTACCATACTCAGGACGTGTTCGACCTCGGCGAAACGAACTTACCATTGACTTGAGCCGAGCCCAGCTGTTCTTGCTGTTTCGGCAGATCGCTACCACCGACAAACCCAATGGCAACCTGTGTGCGCAGCTTTTGTAACATGAGTAGCATTTCTGGCGAGGCATCGCGTCGTGCTGGCGTCAACGTGCCATCGACATCAAAAAGCACTAGAGTGTCCTTGATAGCCCTCTCTTTCAGTGGAGGTAATACAGAGACGGACATGGTTGACGAGCCTGTAGTAGTAGAGAGTGTGGGAAATTGATGACTCGAACGACAACCGTGTGCTAGTCCAGCAGTTTCAAAAGCAGCACCGCACCGTATACGTAGTGGAGTGATTTGTTGCCAGGTGTCACGAACCCTTGCGCGAGACGTGTCCACTCAAGAGCCCTCCTCTTATACCCCGGAGCGCTTCCCCTTCCCAAAGAGGCAACTTGCCAAGGGCTGCCCATCCCACGCTGGACATTCCAGTACACGATCGGTACGAGAAGCATGACAGCATATTCGATGAACATTCACCAAACCAATTGTGCAAGTTTCTAGTGAGTCTGCGCTGTACATCATGGGCCACGAAGCCATCAGTTGTCGCTCAATAGGTGAGTGACAAGTTGTGCTTCTCACTACAGCATGCCTGTCATATCTATAAACTCCAGTGCCGAGTTTGACAGTCTCAAATCGAAGCCAGGCTTACTCATTGTCGACTTCTATGCTACTTGGTGTGGTCCTTGCAAGGCAATAAGTCCCACATTCGATCGTTTGTCAGACAACCCTGAATACTCGTCAGCGACCTTTTCCAGACTCGATGTAGACAAAGTCAAGTCGGTTGCACAGGCATGCAGCATTACCGCCATGCCGACATTTCTCTTCTTCGTGCAGGGTGTGAAGAAGGACGAGCTAAAAGGAGCCGATCCACATGCTTTACAAAATAAAATCAAAAAGTACATAGGTGAGACGAGCTCTAGCCAAGCAAGTCCGAGTCTCGTACGTGGCATGTTGAGCCTCAACACAAAGCTGGACTTTAAACAAATCGAACTACTAAATGCCACGGACACCTCATCTGCTCGAGGACTCTTCGAGGCCAATTCAAAGGAAGCTATCAACTCTGACAGCGATGAACAGCTCATGGTATATGCACCATTTCAAGAAACTGTCAAGGCACACTCTATTGTGATTCGAAGTCACCCGGACAATCTGGACAGCGCACCATCGAAATTGCAGATTTTCGGAAATCGCGCGAATATATTGTCATTTGACGATGTCAACTCGATAGCACCCACCCAGGTAATCGACGAGATCACGTACGACACGAACGGCATCGCGGTAGTTCCCCTGCGATTTGTCAAATTTCAGAAAGTCAACAGCTTGGTTGTGTTCATTGAGCAGAACCAGGGAGAGAACGATGTGACGAGTTTGTTGAGTATTGAATTCCTTGGCGAAGTCAGCGCAACTAATAGTTCTGGTGTGATACAAAAGATCGATCACGATCACGATTGATGCACGCACCCCGCGGAGACCCTTCAAAAGCCTCAGTTGGCATTGAGTCAAGTTTCAGACCGCTATGCTACATACAGGGAGACTTATGCAGCGCCAGTCAACGACCTGCCTAGCTTGAGTGCGTCACCACGAAATCCATAATGCAAGTCGAAGCATTTCGTGTTTTGCGAGGAATAAACCTTGTACGATAGTCCAAAGGTGTCATATGTCATGTACGTTGCGCTCTGTGCTCACCACAACAAATTGGGACGACGGCAATAGGCATTATGTCAGAAGGTCATCAATCTATAGCTCCTGACCAACAATAGGCATTATAGCTCACAAAAGACTTGACGTGAGTCCAGCGATATTGTACTCGCAGTGCGAATCGCGAAATTGTGCGCTTATCCGTGCAGCTGATATGGGGCTCCTCCTGGCATTTGTTTTGATCTCTCTTTGTGCACGTGAGTCCGTCGTATGTTTGCTATGATTTGTGAAGTGTCATTAGCATTGTCGCGCTTACAGAAACTACAGCATAAGGGGAGTTCACGGTCTCGGAGGGCTTGAAATCTTGAGACTGATGATGGTATAAGCGACAGTGTACACTCTTTTATTGTTGGCCCAGAGCACCACACTCCTTTAGTAGTTGACCACGACAAAATTCGATAGCGACAACAATCCACGATGAGTGGCATGTTCGGCATCATGACACCTCATCGCAACGACATCAAGGTGCTCGATCGATCCGAGTCAGGCGATATGTTTGATGAGGTCGAATCCTTTGTAGAGCCTGCGCCAAGAAATGCAAGAGCTAGCTCAAGATTGCCTTTCAAATCTATTTCCGAGAATGTTGCAAAGGTTGGCGAATTTACTCCTATACTCCAAACGGCGACGAAGAAGAAGAATCGATTGATGAGATATGAGACTCCGGGAAATCGCAGCGACAAATCGCAGTCTAATCTAATGGAAAATTCAGCTCTAACACCAATACACTGGAATGCTAAACAGCCTCCTGCCGATGTCACAAGTGCCTCGATAGGCGCGCCATCGCCAGATGCAAGTACAAATCCTGGCGGCCCAGGTGGAATCCGTGAGCAGGAAAAGGCTATGGACAAGATGAAGAAAGAAAATTTCGAGCTGAAGCTAAAACTGTTTCTGATGGAAAAACAGATGTTCGAATCTTCTCCCGAACATGTTCAACTCGCTCTCAAGGAGAACATCGACTACAAAGTGCAAGTCAGCTCTCTTAGCAGAGACGTCGCAACCTACAAGAGAGCTCTTGCAGAGACTGAACGTAAAGTAGCTAGCCTTGGAGACCAAGTAAGTGCAAGTTTATCGCAGGAAGAATGTCAGCTGCAGCATGGTATGTCAGACGAAGAGCAGGAAATTCTCAATAAGATTTCATCAGAGAAGGAGGATTTGCTCATCGAGAAGGAGGAAGCCGAGATGCGAATTCGTGATTTGGAAGATGAAATCGACAATCTGCACCAGAATCAAGAGCACCTTACCCAGCTTGAGAACGACTCTGAACAAATTAAGAACGAGCTCGAGGCTACACGTAAACGCGCAGAAGGCCTTGAGGAACAAAATGCAGAGAATCTCAGACTGCAAGAACGACTTGAGGACATCCAGGATGAATTGCAAAGTTTGGAGGCAAAGCACGATGATCTCTTGTCACAGACTCGCTCTGCCGAGAGTGACGAAATTGTCAGCCTTCTGCGTGACCAGCTGGATGAAAAGGCCAATACCATCGATAGCATGACAACACAGATCAGAAGACTCGAACGAGAAGTTCAATCTTCACAAAGTCAATGTCTGACGCTCTCAGATCGTCTTCAGGCGCTCGAGGCTCGAAATGATTCTTTGGAGGCTGATATCGAGGACAAGTCGCTTCGTAAACACGACTTTGATGACCACAAAGCGGCCTTGGAGATGCAAAAGCACACCCTAGAGCAGCAGGTTATGACGCTAGAGAGCGAGAAAGCCGATCTACGCAAGAGCTTGCACACAGCTCAGCAACAAGCGAGCGAACTTCAAGAGGAGCTTCTGGAGCGCAAAGAGGACATTGAAGAGTTGAAGGGACTTGCGGAAGATCGATCGTTCGAATATCGGCAACTGGAAGAGAAACTAGACAATCAAAAACAAGACAAACAGCATCACGAATCAGAACTTGTGCAGAAACTCGAAGGTCAGATACTTGAAGCGAAACTCTTGAGCAGAGAACAGCAGAGAGCTATGCATGACCTCGAGCGAAAGGCAGGCTCCCTGAAGCATGAGCTCAAGGAAGCTGGTAAGTCTCATTTGTCTGTCATGTGATTCAATACTAATGCATTTCGCAGTGTCGAGGGAAAATTCCATGAAATCAGGACTTCGCGATCTGGAGGCGACTCTATCCACCAAAACTTCACAGATGCAATCTCTCGAAAGAGAGCTCGCGAACGCTCTCCAGAAAAACAGTGGACTCACAGCACGAAATCGTGAGCTTGAATTGGAAGTACGCGAGCTGGAGTCCAGCGAAGATATCGACACTACCCAGATACAAGATAAATTGCGCGAAGACAACAACGATTTGCGGGCAACTCTTGAGGACCTCGAGATGCAGTTACGAGAGAAAGAGGAGGAATTAGATTTGGCTACAGAAGAGGCTGTACAAATGACTTCTCAGATTTCTGCTCTGCAACAGGCCTCAGACGAACGCGATCACCTTGTCAATGAGCTTCAAAAACAATTAGAGTCCTCCACAATCCAGGTCGCGGACCTGCGAAGACTTCATCAAAACGCGCAGGATAAAATAATACTTGCAGAAGAGGCAAGGGCGACGATTCAACAAGAACTGTCTAGCACGAAAGCGTCGATAGTGCAAGAAGAGCAAAAATCTGTAGCTCTCAACACATCTTTGCTAAATGTTAGATCGCTACTGAGCGAGACTCAAGCATCCCACAAACTCGAAATTCAAGCTCTTTCGCAAGCGCGACAAGCTGAGCAGAGAGCAGCTGAATCACGCTACTCGGAGCTTGAAATACGACTAAGTTCGCAGATATCACTGCACGAACGCACTTTGAGTGAGACTCATTCGACGCGTAAAGCTCTTGAAGAGGCACTTGTTCAACATCGAGAACAAATCTCAAGCTTGGAAATAACAATACAGAAGCTATCTCAGTCTGATGCTGCAAATAGTGCCGATCAAGAGAGATTCAAGGAAGCTCTCGAATCAGAGACCAGACGACACGAACGCTCACAACGAGCTGCAGAAGCTCAAATCGAAGAGCTTATCTCGGCTCGATCAGTACTCAGCAAACAATTGGAGACTCAACGCGTAGAACTTGAGGATGTGAAGACACAACTCCAAACTGCCAAAGCTTCCGAGACTCGACAGGGTATGGCACTCAGTGATCTTGAGCAAGAGCTCGCTTCGCTACAATTGCGAGCCTCTGAAGCTCAAGATTCGCTTCGGACGTCAGAAGATGCGAAGAAAGAACTCGAAAGCGTTGTACAAGCCTCTGCAGCTCGAATCGCAACACTGCAAGACACTATTGGCAGTGCAAGAAGAGAGCACCAGGATCAGTTACTCAAGCGTTCTGACGAGTTATTCGATGAGACGCAAAAGATACGAGACCTTGCAGAACAGCTACGCATTATTGAAAGCAAGTGCTTAGCACAAGAGCAGGAGAAGAAGCGGTTGTCCTTATCCCTGGCAAGTGCTGATCAACGAATGCTCTCTGATGCTCAGCGCATCGATGAGCTTACGCGCCAGAAAAACGAGCTTGAGATCAAGGTCGGAGATTCATCGGAAAAGAAAACGGATGTCGCTATAGTCGAGACGGAGCGTTCTCAATTGAGGACTGAGCTTTCCGCTATCAAGGAATCCTTGCGAACAGCACAAGTCGAGCTCGAAGAAGTCGCTGCCGAGCGAGATCTGCTCCAAGAGCAGGTTGACGAACTTGCAGAGAGTGCAGAAGCACAAAGATCCGAATCCACGGACGCCCTGCGTAAACTTCGAGAAGAACTCCAATCCGCAAAGAATGCTCTGTCGATAGAGTCAGCACGTTCAAGCAAATCTGAAGCTATTTTGGAGAATCTGCTCGTGGAAGAAAGAGCAGGGAGTGTGAAGGAGCATAACAGGCTATCCTTGATTATCTCTGATCTCGAAGAATCTCTGAAGTCGAGCAAGCAGAACCATGCCGACCTCATAGCCAATCTTGGCTCGAACATTTCCGAAGTTGCAACGTTACACGCTCAATGCAAGAAACTAGAGAACGAACTTGCGAATGTGAGAGCAGAATATCAGACTCTGCTCAATAAAGTCCAAGATCATGACAATACACAAATGCTCGAAGAGTATGAATTACAACTCAACGAGCTCGAGAACGACCTGGAGAGATCGAAGGAAGCTTACAAAACTGCTCAGTCACAGCATGAAACCAAGCTTGAGGCTATCACATTGCAACACCGTCATACGGTGGACGAGCTGCAGGACGAGCGTGATCGAGTTGCACGGGATCTCCGGCAAACTGAAACACGCTTGAGCGACCTGCAGAAGAACCATGAGCTTCTGCAGCAACAACACCAGCATGCGAAGGACGATCTAGCGGCGAGAAGACCAAAATCCGAGCACTCATTCAAAGTCGATTCGCAATATCTAGAGATCGATGATCTTAAGCGTCAGCTGATCATTGCTCAAAGGGAGCTTGGCGTCCAAAAGAACAACGTGAGGTCGTTAGAAGCCGATCTATCAAGAGAGCGCAAGTCAGACACTCGATTGCATGAGGACTTGGAGAAAGCCGTTCGCAAGGCACGGAAGCTGGAAAGCGAAATTGCCAACAAGGAGAGAAAGATCAACGACATGAAAGGTGTCATCACACAAAAGGTGGAACAGAACGCATCACTCGAGCAACGCTTATCTCTTGTGCAGTTACAGACTAGCCATGCTTCACAAAGGCACTCTAGCAGCAATCATGTCAAGTCAAATTCAACGAAGGCAAACGCACGGCAAGCCGAGGAGTTGGCTGGCGTGTCCAAGCTTTTGAGATATATGCGATCTCGAATGACTCGAGAGGAAAGCTTCCGCGCCGATCTGTCGTACATCAAATCATACTACGACAAGCAGATAGCCTCTTTTGAAGCCTGCAACCAGGCGAATCTGAACATCATACAGCAAATCGGAATCTACCCGGATGAAACTTTCAGATCGAGGCGGACGACCTTTAAAAACGCGGCGCATGTCGTCTTGGCCACCGTGAGAATGAAGAAGGCCGCGGCTGTATGGTCGGTCGAGCGTGCGGAGAAGAACAGGATTGATGAAGCGATGCGATCGAGAAAGGCGCGACAGGGAGGAATGTGAAATACTCGTGGTTTCCAAGGTGTAAATATGCCATCATAGTTGTACCATAATGAGAACAACGTGACTAGGAGTAAGAATTACATAATTGTCCAACTGGAGTACACAGTTTGCTTTTTCGTAGCCATGCTGGATCATGATGATTCAATCACTCGAATTCGCCATCGCTCCGCGCAAGCAGCCATGCCAGCAATGAGAATGGTGTGGACACGAGGATTCTCGGGCCGTCTAATCATGCATGGCTATAATTTGATGACAGTCTACATCTCGACGAGCTTTGAAATCTTGGTAAAGGTGCCTGAGGGTGTGCCGGTATCGATGGGGGAAAAGAGGTGTGGTTGACGAGTTTGATTCGGGAGGTATGCGTCGTCGGCGCCGTAACGTGCGTACTGTGCGGTCCGTCGATGGTCCTGCACGCCGAGTCGGTCGAGGATGGTGCGCATGCCGGTGGGCATGATGGGTTGCAGGAGTAAAGCGGCGATGCGTGCCGTCTCGAGACTGGTGTAGATGACCTCGGTGCGGGTCTTTTCCGTGCACTCTTTGGACCACGGTTCGCGGTTCTGCATGAGTGCGTTGGCGGCGGAGATCATGTCGATGACACTGCTCACTGCCTTGTGGACCACGTTGCTGGACAAGCTTTCGTGGTAGAGCTTTATGGCTGTCTCTGCGGTGTCGACTACGGACTTTGTGGTGGCGTCAAAGTCATCTAGTGTCGGCGGCGAGGCGAGGATGCCCTTGAGATCGAACCATTTCGAGGAGACGCGCGAGATGAGGTTGCCCAGGCCATTCACTAATTCGTGATTATGGCGCAGGATCAAGTGCTCGCTGCTGTAGTTGCCATCATTCTCGAGTCTGCCGTCCCGCATGAGATAGTACCGGACAGAGTCGACACCGAATCTATTGATGGCCATCCACGGGTCCGCCACGTTTCCCCTTGATTTACTCATCTTGAAGTTGTCCATCGTCCAATGCGCATGTGTGACGATTTGTTTCGGCAGCGGAATGTCTGCCGCCATGAGGAACGCAGGCCAGTAGATGCAATGAAACCTCAGAATGTCTTTACCAATCACCTGCACATCGGCCGGCCAGAGATTCGTGGTCTCTGGGTATCCTGCGGCGGTCAAGTAATTGATCAGAGCGTCGAGCCACACGTAGATTGTTTGAGTCTCGTCGCCGGGAACGCGCACACCCCACGTGAGTCGAGAACTTGGTCTCGAGATGGAAAGGTCCTGTAGCTCGTTCTGTACGCTGTGAATGACGTCTTCATAGCGTGCGTGCGGTATGACGAACTGTCGATTGGTTTTATAGAATTCGAGTAGAGGTTCTCGAAAGGCCGAAAGGCGGAAATGATAGTTCTCCTCCTTGGTCCAGGTCACGATATTGCCCGTCTCCGTAGAGAAATGCTCAACCTTCATACTTTGCTGGTTCAGTCTCTTTGATATGCCGGTGGTTGGGAAGAATGTCTCGTCACTCACAGAGTACCAGCCTGAGTGAATTGCCTTGTAGATGAATCCTTTCTGCATCAAGATTTTCCAAAAGTAACGCACGGCCTGCTTGTGCTCTGGACTGGTGGTGCGAATGAACTTGTCGTACTCAACGTTAGCTTTGCTCGGCAATTCGCGAAACACTTCCGAGACTTCGTCGCAGAACTGTTGAGGTGCCAACTTGGCCTTGTGCGCAGCTGTCTGAATTTTCATGCCGTGCTCATCCGTGCCGGTGAGCATGATGGCCTGACGTCCCATGAACACTTGATAGCGCTTGAGTACATCCGTGAGTACGAGTGTATAAAGATGTCCTACATGTGGCCTTGCATTAACATAGAATATCGGAGTGGTTATGTAGAATGGCTTGTCTGATGCTGAATATGCTCTACGGAATTGCAAAGTGTGCCATGATAGTGGTATGTTTGATGTCCTCCGGAATCGTCCTTTGATGAAAGTATGTACAGGGACTACCCGTCTCGGGCAGATTTTATGCATCGATCACGTAGAGTTCGTCAGTTCATGCCGTGGTTTGGGGATTGATCTACAGCTGGCAAGTCGTGTAAGGGTCGAAGATGCGAATTTGAAGGTCATATGATGTGTTGCGTATTGAATAGCGACACAGTCAATGCTATTAACGATGATTCCATGTGCCTACGCCAAATAACTGCAAAAGTCCTTGTGCGTGCTATATCAGTGCAACCAAATTGTGGCATGAATGTGTAAAATAGAGTTTGAGGATAACACGGATAAGCCGATACATTTTCTACCAAAGATTCCGTTCCTTGCGCATTGCCTCTGGGCACGATGTATGTGCAAAGTCAAACCCAATAGTCCTTTTGCGTAGCCAGACCAGGATACAGGTATTACGGTCACACCTTTTCTATCCTTTCACAGCATTTTGCGCAAAAATTTGAGAGGATTCATTGCTTTACATCGATCTTAGGAGCGACTTCATTGCGAGCCATGGTCTCGACCACCGGTATGGCTTTGCGAGGTCGTCAATGGTACGAAAGCATGGGATCTCCGAAGTATATCGTCGCTCCCATGGTGGAAGGGAGTGAATATGCGTGGCGCGTGCTCTCGAGGCGATATGGTGCTCAGCTGTGCTATTCACCTATGTTACATGCCAGACTATTCTCTGAGTCAGACAAGCAGCGAGCCTCTTTTTGGAGCTCGATGAAGACGGCTAAAGAGCAGAAGCTCATTGTACAGTTCTGCGCAAATGACCCTGATATTCTTCTCAAAGCTGCGAAGGAGGTTGCACCATATGCCGATGGAGTGGACATCAACTTTGGGTGTCCCCAAGGCATAGCAAGAAAGGGCAAGTATGGTGCCTTCCTTCAGGATGATTGGAACATTGTGCGCTCCCTCGTTTCTATACTGCACGAGAATCTAGACATTCCCGTGACAGCAAAGATCAGAGTGTTCCCAGATCGCGAAAAGACTTTGGAATATGCCCGAATGATATTGAAAGCTGGAGCAAGTATCCTTAGTGTGCATTGTCGAACACGAGATCAGAAGGGACAACTTACAGGTCTCGGAGACTGGTCGATACTGCGATACCTGAGAGACAATCTACCCTCGGAGACTGTTCTCTTTGCAAATGGCAACATTCTGTACCACGAGGACATACGAAGGTGCCTGGATTTCACTGGCTTTGATGGTATGATGGTAGCCGAAACTAATCTGCACAACCCGGGTATCTTCACTCCCAACTGTTATCCACGAGTCGATGAGATCATGGCGGAATACCTAGACTTGCTTGAAGAGCTAGACGACGAGACATCCTACCACCCTATAAAAGCACATATGTTCAAGATGATCAAGCCTGCGATAATGAAACACACAGATCTTAGAAACGAGCTCGGCAAATTGCGCAGTGACCAGCTGCAAGACATACGCGCACTGCAGGTCAAGCTTCGAGAACGAGTCGAGCTTGAAATGAGCACCTTGTCGCAAGCAGAGAAGGAGCAATTATTCATTCAGAAAGCTGGAGAACAGTACAAAACTATACCTTGGTACAGGTGCCAACCTTATTTCCGTCCACCGCCCGACAAGCTTCTGCAGAATAGTCAGAAAGCCAGCAAGAAAGCACACACCTCCAACGATCTCGCCAGTCGTGCCGAACAGAGTCTCAAACGTGGTATTGAGGCTGTCGAAGACGCGACGCAACAAGAACGAGCATGAAACACGGTTACTTAATATCTCTATAGCTCTTGCTGTGTGCAGGGCTATACAGAAGCCTCAACCTCACTTGGCTCCAATGTCCTGAGTAACGGAGTCTGTGCATATGTCTTCCGTCCCAGATGATGGTTTGATCAGATTGGGCAGACTGATCAGTCGAATACGTTTTCCATCTTCACTCGCAAAGCTAATGAGCCTCGATTGCTCTTAGACCATTGTCTCGTGCTCACACAGGAATTGCCCAATACAACAATTTAGGCACGATATCTGTTGTACCAACGAAAAATACACATCTACTCAGTTCCAAATGTCTGGTACAAACAGAGCATTCAGAAAGGAGTTAGCACACCGGGTCAGTGTATGTAAATGTACGCGCTCCTTTCAAAGCATTACTGAAAATCAAGAACTATCGACTGGCACCTTTCAGAAGCAGGAAAGCTGCAAGAGCAGACTCACTGCAGGAGCGATGTGCCACGCCGACATCAGACACAGCACATGATGTCCCTGGCTCGTTGCAGGTCAGTAGGAATGCTCTTGAAGGCACAGACTTGGCTATTCGAGACGCAAGTTCATGTACAACTTCTACACCACAACAGGATTCCACCAAGCAACTTCTTGAGTCGAGCATCGAGCCCGTCAGTTCAGACTCCACAGCACTAACACTGACCGGCCCAGCTGATGATCTTGCGTCCGAGACAGGGTCAGATGGTGTGGTAGCTCTTCCCTTGCTCAAGACCACAGTATGTCGTGACATGAACTTTTGCTTTGTGTGCTAAACAATGGACAGTACGATGAGACTATCTGCGAAACCAAACATTTCGATTTGGAAAATGAAGCTGCAGCACTACAGACAGAATTGCACGATGCAAGATGCCGAGCCACGAAAGCTGAGGCTTCTCTGCTCGTGCTTCAGAAGAGACTGACGTGGTTTCAAAAAGCTACGGAAAGGCATGCGCCCGAATTGAAGTGCACCGTGGCCGTGTTCCGAACGACCATAGAGTCCATGGAGCGTGACCGTGATGTGATGCAGACCGATAACAAAAGACTCCAAGACGAAAATAAGCGCTTGATGGAGGAGCTAGTGAGCACTCGCCGCAAGAACACTCAAGACATCCTCCAGCTCAGGGAAATCATCGGGTCGTTCAGGAAAAGCGCTCTTGATACGCAACCTGTCAAAGACAAGGTATATCAATCCTAGCTTACCCCAGGTCTTGGCTCAAATCATCTTTAGCTGTTACCTGACCTTGCCTCTTATTTGTTACGACCATCTGCACAAATGAAGACACTATCCATACATATTATCTGCTTAGAGCGGGACTTGAGTCTGGCACATGTGGTCGTCGAGTGGTTGCAAACTGAAGAATTCAAGCTCTATAGCCGATCAAGGTTGAGTCGAGAACTGGTATGGGAGATAGGCACATACGCATCTGTGCCTTCCTTCAAAACAGACAACTCGATGACCTGTTTCCTCGGCATCTGCTATGCTGGCTGGGACACTGCCCAGCAGTCTGCCATAGACCAGCTCCGCGAGACCCATGAGGACTTTTTCCGCATCGGAGTGCATCCTGCAGATACTCAATCGCTTCTCAATCTGGCGTTGCCGTGTTTGTCGGACGCCGAGGGTAAGTATTCTCATACACTTTCATACAATAGCAAACTGAACATCAAGTTGTTCTCACCGTCAGTGCCAAAAGCTATTCGATAAGCTCCGCCCGGAACGAAATTGGCATCGAGCAGTTGTTGCTAACGATACTCAATACCTTGCCAGAATGAATTCGTCCTTGCCAGCACGGCTGAAACTGTTTGCAGGAACATGCTCTCATTTGTAAATTGCGATTTGTATACATTAGCTTTGACTCAATATGCAAATCAAGTATGCCCTGCCACTGCAACCAAATCCTGCATCGTCTGGTCTGCAATCTCGCGATGTAGCTATGGTTTACGGCGCTTGCAATGGCACGTCTGACATGGTCTTTATGCAGGCAATGTGTAATCACTTTTTCGCCTTATGATGCGGCTTTGTGCTCTCTTGATGATCGAGGAATCCACCGACCTGTAGAGCGTCCCTCGCGGCTGTTGAGATGTGTCTGAAGCTGTGAACGAAGTCAGCATGAGTATTTCTGCAGCAATTGTGTTGGCACCAACCGAATATCGCCGAGGAGGACCCCGCCGAACCATCGAGAGACGAGGACGAGCACATCCTCGGACTTTGTGACCTCCAGCAGAAAGGCGAGACGACCACTCGCTGCCGTCTCACCATCGTCGTCGCCATCCTGAACGACTCGACCAGTGCTTCTGTCACGATATCTACAAGCCTAAAGTGCATCAGTGGCTGAAGAGCATAAATTTGTGATCTTTCTACACACCCAAATCCTGGGATGAGTGGCTCTTTTGACGTCGACACTCTCGAGAGCCTCTCCTACCTCCTTCTGTGATGTCACCCGACAGGCTCTCCCGAGGAAGCTGGACTTTCTGTCCTGCACCATCTCTCCTATAAACCATTCTGTTGATGGAGCCACAACTGGCGTCTTGCAATCTAATCGAGCCTGACTGGGCTCGTCTTGTCCCTCTTGGACTTCGCGAGATTGCTCGACGTGCTCATGAATGCCAGAGATCACGGGAAAGAAGATTTCCTCACCATCGGCATCGTCAAGCAAGCGTTGTACCAGATCCCGGTCAACTCCCGAGACGCTCGACAATTTTGTGCTACCGCGAGCAGGGTACTCCTTGTCAAAGGAAAGATAGAAGCTGATTTGCGAGCCGGGGATACGCACAACGAATGTACTCTCTGAACCATCGAGCAGGGAGACGTGATTGGGAAAGATGGCCTCCGTAGTGATCACCTCCTCCGCAAGCACCTCATTCTTCATCAAATAACTTTCTCCTTTCGTAGCTCATTGATGACCTGTAAGCAAGAGTCCTCTTAGAAGAAGCGTTATGTATAGACCTCGCCGGTTATCACCATCAACCCAAAGACACACGCACAAGCACCGAACAGAAGAGTGAAGGCGAGACAATCAGTCAAGTGAGACAATCAGCCAATCACATCTGCGCAAACGGCCAACGGAGGCTCCGGCAACATTTTTTCTAGTTTCTCGCGTTTGAATCTGCATCCACTTTCATGATGAATGTTCAAGCTGTACAGGGGCATTTCGGGGTCTGCTCGCACATATAGCTACAGGCACAAGATGGCTCTGACACACGCACTCGTCAAGGATGGATGGTTCCACGAAATCAGCGACACCATGTGGCCGGGTCAACACTTTTCCCTCAAGGTGGAGGAGATTCTGTACGCACAGAAATCCCTCTACCAAGATGTCCTCGTCTTTCGGTCGTCCACGTACGGCAACGTCTTGGTCTTGGACGGCGCGATTCAGGTGACTGAGCGGGACGAATTTTCCTACCAGGAGATGATTACCAACTTGGCCATGATGAGCCACCCAAACCCGAAAAAGGTGCTGGTCATTGGCGGTGGTGACGGCGGTGTCTTGCGGGAAGTGGTGAAGCACGAGTGTGTCGAGTCTGCCGTGCTGTGCGACATTGACGCCGACGTCATCAAGGTCTCAAAGGAGTACCTGCCCAACATGGCCACGGGCCTCACGCACCCGAAAGCGACCGTCCACGTCGGCGACGGATTCAAGTTTCTGGACGATTATAAAAACACATTCGACGTCATCATCACCGACTCGTCCGACCCGGAAGGACCAGCGGAATCCCTCTTCCAGAAACCATACTTCCAGCTTCTACACGACGCATTGAGGGACGGCGGATGCATCACGACCCAGGCGGAATGTCAGTGGCTGCACCTCAAAGTCATCAAGGACCTCCGTGCCACCTGTTCCGCCATCTTTCCCAACGTGCGATACGCATTCACCACCATCCCGACATACCCTTCGGGCCAGATTGGATTCATGGTCTGTTCCAAGGATAAGGAGGCCACGCTGCACAAGCCCTTGCGTAGCTGGACGCCCGAGGAGGAGAAGAAGTATTGTCGATACTACAACAAGGAAGTACACGCCGCCGCTTTCGTCCTACCACAATTTATGAAGAATGAGGGATTCTGATGCATGCTGTCATAGAACGTAGTAGCCACGTTAGGTTAACAAAATTCACACTTGCAAAATTGACAATTGTAATCTGTATGATTTTGGTTGTGATGCATGAGTCCATATCGACGATATGTATATACTTCTAAGGCTGCGCGCTATCAACTTCTACGGCAGGTTGCTAAAACGATGCCAATTATTTTACATCTCTCATTTCAAGGGTCGGCAATGTTAATCTTCATCGACAAATTCAACCACGAGACTGGCATTCTTCAAGCCCGCATCGAGAATGCTGCTCTCCAACTTGTCAATCAAGTTTGTCCGATTGAAGACAATCTTGAACGTCTTGCCCGCGGCCTCGGGCACGCCGGCCTTGACGTACTCGAATATCCGCTGTACCGGGTCGTCCAGATTGAAGCGGCGAACCGTCCGGCCGGCAGCCATGCGCAACTGTATCCTCGTCGTGGCCGGTCCTTGCGCCGGTTCATCGTGTAGCACTGCCGGTATCCTGGCGAATGGCGAGTCGTCCACCACTTCTCGTCTTCCATTTGTCTGATCATTATTACCCATATGTTTATCATCGTCGTCATCGTCATTCGCGTCGTCGTTGGCAGGAGTCATGGAGCCTCCGACACTGGCCATGATGGCTGCATTCATTTGTTCCTCCTCGCTCATGGCATCGAATGCTTTCGGTGTCGGACGCGCCTTTTTCTGTATCGGATTCTGTTTTGTGTCATCTAGCGAGAAGCGATCGAGAAATTCAGACACTTCACTGAGAAATTCTAGAGGTGGCAGCGACTCACTCCATACTTTGACCCTCTCGCCCGTCCGAGGGTCGAGTATGGCAATGTGCGGGTACTTGTCAAAGGGATAGAATTGTGTATATTGGAGACCATCATCAGAGTCCTTTGTGTACTGCAGAAAGACAAAGTTCTCTTTGACAAGGGCTTTCACCGTTTTGTCCTTCCACAGATCTCGATTGAGTGTCTGTGAGGCAAAATCAGAGTTATCCTGTAGGTTGATCATGATCCACTTTGTCGCAGTACGTGCTTCGCTCCTGGCAGTGTCGAGATCTACATTGGACATGAGGTCGAATGGTGGTTGAAACAGACGCGCCTAGCATGAGCATTAGCTTTAATTCACCGTGTCGAGCAGCAAAGGAGACTCACCAGTCGGGAGGACTTTGACGACTGCGCACTAGCCCCGCCAGTTGCTTCTCGAAGGACAGTCTCCTCGTCGGCACCGTCCCAGACCGACGGAAGAGCTTGATTGAACACTCCTCGCTGCTGCGGCCTGGGGCCAGCACCATTCATGGACGCAAGAGGTCTGAAGCTATTGGTGAGATCTGGCGTCAGACCATAAGACTCGAAAGGATCGTTCAGGCTGTCTTGCAAGACTTGTCGCGTGGGCGCAATCGGTGCCCTGACCTCCGGGTTCTGGGCAGACCACTCCTGAGCAAGCCGCCTGGCCATTGCTTCATCGTCTTCCGGCTCGCGATCCTCGGGCGTGCTGTCGAATGTGATGGGTGAGTCACTCCCTCCTGACACGCCCGTCCGTCCTGCAGGAGCGTCGTCCGGTAATTGTCCACCAGTCTCAAAGTACATCATCACGGCCGTGTCGAGATCTCCACCAGAGAAGGCGAGGTATCGCTCTGCATGTTTCGGCTCGGAGTTTGTCACGGCACAGAAGTTGGCTATGGTTTCTTCGTCCATTGCGCTATGTTCCAGTCCAACAAAAGAGAACAGGAGTAACCAATATAGACAAGATGGCAGTAGAATGAATGAGGCAAGACCCAGAATATTGTTGATTGACTTGAATTCGACAGAAATCGCTGAAAGACGCGCATCATGATCATTACCATCAGCACGTGCATGGGATCTCCGTCGCATCTGTGCATCTCACCTTCCAGTTCATCCATCTTCTTCATTACAAGCATCACCTATAACTAGTCATAGTAGAGTAGAGTGGACTAATTGATATGGAGCAGGATAGTGCATCCTCGAAGCAAGCGTGATGATTCATGGCACTGGTCCGCAAGATCTACCGGGCCATCTACGCCGAGAGTCTGCCTGGTGACCTCTTTCCTCCGGCTGGATCACCAAAGGAACCGCAGGACTTGGCCTTGTTTGCGGCAGGTACTATCCTTCTACAATTGCACTCCAGCCAACATTGGCTGACGTGTCTCTGCGTGTAGGATGCTTCTGGGGCTTAGAGAGTCTCTTTCGCGCAGAATTCGAGCGGACCGGTGGGCTCTTATTTCTGCGCTGCGTTTACACTGGTGATGCATCGTGGCCTCAACCGGTCTACAACAATCTCGGCGACCACGCCGAGGCCGTTCTCATCAAGTTTAACCCATCTCTCCTGCCTTACGATCGTCTCGTCGCTTTCTTCTTCAGCATGCACGATCCGACGGAGAGCAACAGGTGCGTAGGGTCTCGTTCGCCAAGTCGAGGAGAAAGCTGATCGGTGATCAGGCAAGGCAACGATGTCGGGCGCCAGTACCGATCCTGTCTCTGGACATTCTCCCCAGAACAGGCCAGGACGGCGCGAGTGTTCAGGGACAAGGCCAACCTGCACTACCAGAAGCACGTCAACGGCCAGCTCTGTCGCACCAAGATATTGACTGCGCAGCGCGGACAAATCTGGCCCGCGGAACGCATGCATCAGAAGTACTTGAGCAAGCATCCCGACGGGTACGCCTGCCATTCCCACTACAAACGCGAGACAAACTTGTGAAATCACCCGTCATGAACGGCACGGTTGAGTGGAATTCCATTCTTACTACTTACAGAGAATCGCAAGACACATCACTTTTCTTTCTTTCTTTCTTACGCGCCGCGTACATTCATACCCCAATGCCGCCACACAAACACATTAGATTTCATTATCATTCTTCCTTCTTCTTCTTCTTCTTCTCTTCTTCCTCTTCTTCATTAATATATCGTGATAGTTCTGATCCGCAAATAAATGGGCGCACGCGCAATAACAAAAGAAACTCCGCGAGTCCGAACGATTAGTATGATTTTCCGTGACTGATTTGAGGTGCAGGAGGGGCCGAGGACGACGGCACCGGTGCAGCGACAACAGCAGCAGCTCCTGGTGGTGGAAGGGAAGGAGGCGGTATTCCATGACCAGAGAGCCACTGCGCCGTCGTCGGACTGAAATTCTCCAAGACTCCCGCACTAATTGGCGGTGCGGACATTTGGCTGCGTGATCCTGGCGGTGGACCGGGAATCGATGTAGTGCCGCCGATAGCACCACCACCACCGTCGCCGCCCTCACGGGGGAATTGTCCGAGCATCATACTCGTCGCTGGACTGAGCCCCGGCTCGTTCGTGTTCCAATTGTAAAAGAGACTGCCGACGTCAGTGGATATGCGCGGCATCGAGATGTTGGTGCCGATGCCCGCAATACCACCCGAAGTGGCATACAACGTCGACGCGAAATTGCTCGGCGACTCGATCGGCGTCAATCCAGTCGGACCATCCGCCTGTTCCCGCAACAGCACGCGCGACGGCCCAGTATGCGTCGTCCCCAATGGTAACAATGGCTGCTGTATTGATCGTTGTTGTCCGTCCGCCTGCTGCTGCTGCTGCTGCTGCTGCACCGATTGAGGTGCGTGACCAGCAGTGATGGAGCTATTGCTCGGTACCGTCGTCGGAATCGCCAGCGGCGGTGCCATGGGCAATTGCCGTGCATTCGACTGCGGTGGCTCGTAAGCTGGACCCGAATAGTCCATCTTTTGGTAGTGCAAATTCTCGCCGGGATGGCGTTGCTGTTGCTGCTGCATAGCCGATTGTGCCATTTGCTGCTGCTGTTGCTGTTGCTGCTGGTGGAGCATCTGCTCACGAGCGATTTGATGTGCCTGTTGTTCCTGCTGATATTGCTGCATCTGTGCTTGCCTGATTTGTTGAGGATGGTGTACGTACTGTGGGCCCAACGAGGCAGCCTGCTGCACGTATATCTGGGGCGGAGGCACCATCGGGGCCGCCATATGTGTCGATGTAAACTCAGATGCCTGTGTTAGTGGAGGTGTGGAGATGATAGACCCGGAACGCTTCACCGCGGACTGGTGCGGTGAGCTACGCACGTCCGACACCTCCCGGAGATTTGGATCGTGTCTAGGATACTTTGAGGACGACTCCGAAACCCGGTCCGACGAAGGGGACGTGCCTCGCTTCTGTACTCGTGGGGACGCAGCACGCGCATTTTCGCGTGGTGTGCTTTGCTTGGATTGTGCTTGCTCCTTCGGGCTCAACATCCCTTCGGGAGTTTGCGCGCTGCCTCTACGACTTGACAAGTTTGGAGATCCGTTCTGTACATGTGCTGCTATGCTCGAGTCCATCTTGCCATGACCTGCATTGCTAGATTTTCTGCTCGGAGCATTCGTAACCATCTCCTCATCAGTGTCGTCGTCATTGTCGTTATTTGCAGAGTACTATCATTTGAATCAGAATTTGTGATGACGTCGTACAAAAGGGAGTCTCACATCTTGCGGACCTTTTGTTTCATATGGTTCGGAGGCTTCCAAGAACTTTGTACATATCCCCGAACAAGGCGTGTTGGAGTATGTAAACAATCGGTCCTGCTGGGAAAAGACGACGACAGCCACTTGAGCACCAGTCAAGATTGCCAACTCATGCGCTTTCTTAAAAAGCCCAGACTTTCGCTTGATGAAGGTCTGCAACAGTCAGGAGGGCATTCTTTTGAAGCACATACTGAACATTACCGTTGCCCTACTGCGGTCCTCGCGTATGAATTCAATCTCGATCTTGCGACGGCCCATCCTTTAGGTCGTACACGTATATTGCAAGCCGCAAACAAGAACTTATTTAGCGAATGCGTGCCAAGAATCAACGGAGATGCCGGTAGATGGATCGAGGGGTCGCCCAAATGGACGGTATTTCGCAGGCTACGATCAACAACGCTCGAAACTATAGAGCAGAAACACCAATGCTAGCAAGAGGCGAGACGTCCTGCGTGAGCCAGCCTGCAGCACACGCGGGAAGGAGGATATAGCAGCGAATTTGTGATTTGTTGCGTGTATGTGGATGCAGAATAGCTACAAAATCTCCATCTGCACGAAGAAGCGAAAGCATGACGATCCCGGGCGGGTTCAACAGATGAGAGCTCCGCCCAGCGAAATGCACCGGAAACCTAAATTTGGCGACAACCTCGAATTGGCGACTCGTTCAAGCTTCTTTCAAGGTTGGATTTGCGTCCTACAGGAAGGACTTGGCACGGAAATTGGCGTCCAGAACGGGGTTCTAAGCACCTTTCAGGCTCGTTGCGCAGAATCAGAGTCGTGCTTGAAGACTCATGCATTCGTTGCTACTGTATTGTAGACCACGCTACTACTGCCAGTGCCAGTTCCGCTGCTTCGTGGGCGGCATTCCTCTACCTTGCGGCTCCTCGTCAGGGCTAATGCAAATGGAACTGCAACCATGGTCAGCACTATGAGGAAGATCATACTCCTTGTGTATTTATGGTCAGTCGTGCGCAGTTTGTCCATCAGCAGAATGCAAACACCTCCAAGACCCTGACCGCAAGTCCAGAGCACGGACGAGGCAAGCTCAGGGGTGACCGGGCGGGACACATCGGTTGCGAGCTCCAGTACGACAGGCAGCAGGATCAGACTCGCTGCCCCGATGATTGCTGCGAGGATGATGATTGACACGAAAGCTTGAATCGTATATGGTCGTATGGCGAATATCATGACCAAGTAGCTCATCGTAGTCGCTACGACGCATACATTGATTGGCCATTTGTACGCGCCCGTTTTGTCCAGTATTGGTGCACTTATGCCACTGGCTAGCAAGCCAACCACGATAGTAGCTGCTCCAATGATTCCTGCTTGTACATCTGTGTACCCGTACGGTTGGATGAATTGTTGTGTCAAACTTGCAAACGCGTTGAAGGCCGCTACATATATTGCAAAAGGTATGAGCAGGTAGTAGAACTCTCTTGCACGTAGCAGAGTTTTGCATGAGCGCGCGACCGACATGCTGCCGACCTCGAGAACCTCCGTGACCGGAGTGTGAGGGCGGCTAGGCGTCACAATGGCAGCCCATACTGTGGC
This sequence comes from Taphrina flavorubra JCM 22207, assembly GCA_000836175.1. Classification (NCBI taxonomy): domain Eukaryota; kingdom Fungi; phylum Ascomycota; class Taphrinomycetes; order Taphrinales; family Taphrinaceae; genus Taphrina; species Taphrina flavorubra. The sequence goes on along the minus strand of DF819230.1, from coordinate 263,788 downwards.
AGTGAAGATGATTGCCACGTACAGTGACATGTTGGAGACCGTCCCAGGACTTGTTGCAAGGAATGGAACCACGAGAGTGCCTGCCGCCTGACCAAGTGGATTAGCCAGACTCATCAGAGCTGTGGCCGTTATGCGACTACGCGGTGGAAACCACAAGTTGGAGTAGTGACTTGGTATGTTTAATGCAAATGGTTGCGAGGCGCCGCACAGGATCTGACCCAGCAGGAGCAGCTTGTAGGAGAATAGACGTGCTCCCAAGTATCGTAGCCAGGACCCCAAGATCAGGACAAAGGCAGACAATACCAAAGCAGCCTTAGTACTAGTCCTCGTGATTAGATAGCTTGCCGGAGAAACGACCACATAGACAAAGGCACTACTGATGTAAAGCCAATTCACCGGTGACAGGGTCGCGAGTCTAAAGTGCTGGCGAGTGATATCTGCTACGGGAGCATACGTAACGATACTCCAGGCAGACATGAAGTTCAGCAGCGCGATCACGGCAAGTCCGAACCAGCGCTGAGCTGACCCATGATTCACCACGGGAGAAGAGATTTCATTCTGAGAATTTACTGTTGTGACTCTCAGCACGCCATGCTGATTCGCTGTTAAGCCTGAACGTGAATGAGAATCTTGTGCTCCTAGGGGATTGATCGTTCCTTTGACTGCAAGATCTTGTTTATCGCCATCACCTAAAGCATGGAAAAACGAACCCTGCCCACCATCTGGCTCAATTACTTTCTGCTGAGACCGCGGTATAGACCCCATGGTAGATGACGTTTCTGCGAGCTTGATACTGCTTGTCACGGAGATAACGGCATCTCAGAGGCCAACTATAGCAATCTACGAGAGACAAAGCCTGGGTTCTTGACCTGCAGAGTGCGTGGTGTCAAGAGGACCTCACCGTGCCAGGACTGATAAAGCCGTCAGACCAGACATATCTAGGATCAAACTAATGATCCGATGAGGTTGTAGCTCTCGTGGCCCATCATACACGTCAACTTTATCTAGTACCTATCTAGATATGCATATGGCTCAAGTCACGAACGGCACGAGCTGCTATTACAGCGACGTAGCTATGGGTTGCGCATGCGTGTGTTGTGCAGTGGTCAACGTGCAGCTGAAGTCTCTATCTGGCGGGAGGACCCGCGCTGGAGGCAAAGTTCGTCTGTGATTGGCTCAAGACAAGGCAACCCAAGAACGTGCAAGGATATCTTCTGTACAGTACTAGTAGCTATAAAATATTAATGTAACCACAAATCAAAAGAACCTTGGAATAAAGCTATTCAACAGAACACCAACAAGCTCTGGAACAGTCAAGCACAAAATTGATGAATTTAGACCCAAAGCCTAAGCACTTAAGACAGCATCTCACAGAAAAGGGGTAAATCCCGGAGTTGCGCGCGGCGAAGCAGACCGCACCGCATAGCTGGCTGGATATAGGTAGGTACGGTACCTGTCTTAATGAAGCCACATGTCGTCACAGCTGCAGTGCGACAGCAGATTACTGCTGCAGAGACTTGGAGAACAAAGAATGTCTCTGAGCATCCGCCCGTTTAGCCAACCAGACAGAGAGCAGGAACATGACCCTGATCACGCAGTCTAGCTATAGGACAGGCCCGAGCCAAGAAGATGAGTCCAGGTAGACCAACTTCCGTGCATTACAGCTGATGTGCACTATCTGCAGCAGATATGTATACGTAGTTGGTCCAATCTGGCCATGAGACCCGTGGACATGCATGCGCGCCACTGTAGCGGGCCAAACTTAACGGAGAGCAGCATCCCAGCAAACAATATAGGTATACAGGACCTCGGAGGATCGGTGACCTGCTGAGCATTGACCACATCGCCGACTTTGCATAACTTTTGCAAGTCGCAGCTGTGGCAGGTTTGTTCATAGCAGCCTGTTTGTTTGGTGTCGGCGAGTTGCCAGAGCAGTTCTATGGCTTGCGAATGAGTCACAATAAGCTTCTCAGGCGTCACCATGTTCCGCCTCACCTGTTGACCTCGGGAGGTTCAGGCCACCGGAATGAGTCATAAAATCTCGGAGGCATAAATCCTTCTACGGCTGTGCGCCTACTAGGTCGCCACTCCTAGGCCTCCACATACACACACAGATAAATTCTCCGAGATCATGCTAAGTCAAGGCCACGGTTCTCTCCACATCGGCGAGCTGATGCTTATCGTTGCTCGATAGCTTTCAACGTCATGTATTTTCACGGAGCTCAAATTTACTATGACTTTGCGATGTTCTTGACCACTTTCAGAAGCCCTTCCTGAGAGGTAGAAAGTGCTTGCAAGAAGATTTCGCTGGACATATGCCTATGGATCGAAAGGAACAAAAAAGGCATGACATGGATCGCTATGTGCATGACTTAATTTGCGAGTATCATGAGCTAGTATCAGAGCTGCCGGGGTCTGGGCTGAGTCCAGCTACATTTGACTTTTGGGCAGATGACCCCATTCTCTATATTGCGGATCTACTAGCTTACATCTTGACCATAAGCACAGGCAATATGGCTGCTGTGACGATCGTACGCAATGAGGTATTCTGGACAAGGAACCACAATGAATCGTGCCGAAGAGCAAATAAGGCACTTGGTATAAAATTGCTCAACTTTTGTCGGACTATTGGTCAGCTGGAGGGAAGTGCTAGATTGGTCGACATAACAGTGTTCATATGTACTTTTCTCAGTATGGCAGTATGGCGTGTCAAGTCACAGATCGAGAAGCACTGGGATGAAGCTGCCAAATATGCCAAATCGAAGATCACTAGTGAAAACAAAGAGCTCTGGAGCAGCTTGGAGAACAAGCATGACACGCTCATCAAGTTCTGGGAGTCAGCCGAAGCATCAGGTGATGACTTGACTTCAGTTGATCACGTCTTAAATCTTTGGAAACCCTTCTTTAGGAGCGCGATGAATCTTTACGACCAACTCTCTGTACGACAGGACAAACGGGATCCTGGACTTATGTCTCTGAAAAAATTATCTTCGTACTATCGCACGCTCCTTCGTGTTATAGTATACTGCACAAATGCTAAGCACAGACGAGGCATTGCACACATCCGAAAGGTCCACTATTTCCCATCCATGACCTATGAAGAGGTTGATGATCTCAAGAAGGCGATCAGACCGGTCAAACCTTGTCTCCACGCCGAGCTTAACCTGATAAATTGCTTGCTAGAACACGGACTCCTCCCATCGGTCATAAGTGTCGGAGTAGCATCGCACTGCTATTTGTGCGGGAAAACCATCATCGAATCTGGAGTTGCGCAGGTCAGGATTCGAGGCTACGACGACAAACTATACGAAGGATGGTGCGCTCCTCCATTTCTGGAGTCAAGCGTCGATTTCTACGTTACAGATCGTCTGCAAGTATGTGTAATCGACATGAGGGACGAACTAGCAGCCAAAAATAGAGCCGAGAGCAAGAGTGGGTCATCTCAGGCAGATAGACTTGACTTCTCCCAGGACCGGGATGAATTGGACGAGCTACTCCGCTCATGCGAAATCACATTCGAGTTGAATGCATTGCAGCCGGGTGCTGCAGTTGCAGAGACGCAATCCGAGCAACTAGACACCGAGAAGCAGGTGGATTCAATGGACACGGCCTGGAGAGAGAGAAAAATGCTACGCAAGATGCCTGAGCCTTGAGTGGCATGCATGCACAGCGTGAGCTTCGAAGCATTGCAAATTACCCGAAGAACGCATTAGTATGCTGTAGCTGTAATGTGCATCCCACACTACCACAACTTCTTCTGCATTGTACAACTCAAGACAAGACGTGTTGATGCACAAGATGATGACCATTAATGGCGAATTATAACTACGGTGTGCACGAATTTCAATGCATGGGAGGGGACAATTAGTGCGGAGCCGCTGAAACAGCGCGACGAACGAGCTGACAAGTTGTTCTGATAGTGTGTGAACTCACCTGTGAAGGACCATATCTGTCAGGAGCTAGAGCGTCTCATGTCGGATAGGACGTCGACGATGCTTTCTGGTGGTCGCGAATATGCTTCACTGCGTGTCGTGTCGGCGAGCGAGAAGAGATGAGTGGGAGAGATGCCACCGACCTTGGGAGGTGACAGAAAGACCTTCTCGAGGCTCGAACCGTGCCCTACAGGATCTATGTCGTCAACACAGAAAGCCTAGCTTGTAATCCTGCTGGGTAGTTTCACATGACGCTGCACTCCTATCAGACAAGATGGTGGACTGCGCAGACTTTGTGCGCCGCTACGTAGCTGATCAATTTCTCAGCTTGCGCGGCTCTTGAGCTTATGATCGTACACCCAGAGCCACGGCTTCTTCTGACAACGCTTTATTGAGCTTGACATAGACGAGACACCTCACTGAGGACAGCAAACCTTGAGGCGCACCTTGCAGATTGAGGAAACAACGATGATTCGTGAGCTGCAGGATCTCATCTGCGCAATCGACAAGCTGTTGTTAGAGGTGAAGGATGGGAGATCTTTAGGCAATTCTTCAGCTTCAGCTTCAGATCCAGAAAGTGACGAACGACTCGCGTTTCTGGAGCAATTGGCTTATCTCTTGGCTATCACCACGGGAAACATTGCAGCGCTAGCTGTTGTGCACAACCAGGCATTTTGGACCAGGAATTATGGTGAATTACCTGAGGCGAATGAACCCCCTGGGACATATTTGCTCAACATTTGTCAGTTTATTGGTCAGCTGGAGGGACAGACTGCAAAGAATGCAAAGAAGAAATTCATTTTTACTCTTCTCATGCTTGCAGCATGGCGAATCAAATGCCAAATCAGCAGGCACTGTGATCAAGCTTCAATATGCCAAGTCTGTGCTCACTTCTGCGAATCAGGAGCTATGGTACATCATAGAGGAAAAGCATGGCCTACTTGTTGACTTTCGAAAGCAAGTTGAAGTACAGGGTGGCAATCTGAGATCCTTTGACTACGTCAATACGTTGTTGATACCCTTCTCTAATCGAGCGATAGAATTCTCCAATCAAGTCTCCGGGACTCACGTTCGTCCTGGACTCAAGACTGACTTCACAACATCGGAACCAGAAGATACAGAGCTCGAAGATGGTCTTGTAGCACTGAGGAGATTGTCTTTGTACCATCAAACGCTTATTGATGTTATAGTATGTTGCTGCATGGCCAAGTATTAGAACCATATCACAAGCATCCAGAAGATCCAATACATCACACCTGTCAATTACAAAGAGGTCGATGATCTTGAGAATGCAATCGAGGCGTTCACGCAACTACTTGCTGAAGTATGACGACCTACCATCGAAGATCAGCATCGGAGTAGGGAAAAATCTCTGTTGGCTTTGTGCCAAAGCTCTCGAATATCATCCGCAATCTTTGGTTGTAACAATTCGACCCTGCCACGATAATCTATACTTAGCAGGGTGCGCTCCTTCATTCTTGTCATCAAATCTTCGAACAGTACACTGCTTTGCAAAACAATTCACCACGTTTGGACCCCAAAAAAGACCTAGATAGCTAATATGACACCACTTTTGCTCATTTCTTTGACACGGCCGTCTTGTGTATATCACA
>DF819230.1:222866-257907 GCA_000836175.1 Taphrina flavorubra JCM 22207 | reverse complement strand
GATGCCGGTTGGTCTAGATGAGATCTAAATCCACCGCAATGCACCAGCGACATGCTCAATTCTCCAGCTGGCTACACTTGAGTGTTCATCATCGGATTTTATGATCGTTATCATCAGCACGTATAGGAAGGCTCCGTAGCATCCAGAACTGCATACATGCCGTACGCGCATGTATATCTACCTACCTACAATACCCTAGCAAAAGTATTCAAGATCTTGCGTGGCCATACTAGTGGTCCTGCTGTGCGAAACGTGAATACTTTTGGTACGGTGGTACCGATACGTATACGTATACGGTGTATGTGCCCAGGTGGTGAAGTGGACTGATCATGATCAACTCAACTGATCTAGCCTGATTTAGCACGTGACAGGCTCAGGTCCATTCCTGGAGCTTGCGTTGTACAATTGCAATAGATATATTTCCTCGTCTCAAATAGCTATAGTATAAATACTATATAGACATCAGAACATTCTCTTGACTCCACAGTATACGTATACGTGCGTATGCATATACCTAATATGCTCACGATAAAACACAGACCACTGCATACACAAATTGAGGGATTCGAGTTCGATCGAATTCATTTTACTTACGCACCCCGCTGATCAGTGTCTCAGCTGCTTGACATTGTTGTGGTTCCTACCTGGTGACTGACTTGTTGATGGCGTTCTTAACCTACCTTTTGGACCTCTCTTTAACCTCTCTTGAGAACAGCAAAGATCAGGAGACGCGCTCGCGATCCGAGAGATGGACCGCCGGCTGCAGACGACCATCTGTACCTACCGTGCTTACTTGTCAGATACCGAGCAAGTCAAATTGGAAAGCACAACTTCTTCTAGTATTATGAAGAACGATTTCGAACTTGCCTTGTTGGAGCAACTAGCTTATATCTTGACCGTCAGCAAGGGTAATGTGGCTGCTGTGTCTATTATACACAACGAAATATTCTGGACCAGGAATCACCACGAGTCATCACAGGAAAAAAATGAAGAGCTTGGTACAAAATTGCTCAGCTTTTGTCGCGATCTCGCTCAATCAGAGGGAGAAGATCGGCTAGACGTTTCGGTAGAATTTTTGTTTCGTTTCGTTGAGCTCGCAGTACACCGCATCAGATCGCAAATTGAGCGGCATTGGGGTAAAGCTTCGAAATATGCTGACAAGGTCACTCGAGATGATCCCGAGAACAAAGAGCTATGGTTGCATGTAACAAACAAGCATAAAGAACTTGTTGAGTTCTGGAACCAAAGTAAAGCGGACAAGGACAGGCTGACCTCAGTGTCTCACCTTAATGACTTGTTGTTACCATTCTGTGATCAGGCAATAGAATTCTACCTTCGAGTTTATGAGAAACAAGCTTCTCAAGATCAAGATTTTCGAATTGAACTCGACAGCGAAACTAAATTTGAGCTTGTGTCTCTCAAGAGATTGTCTCTGTACTATCACACGATTAATGAGGTCACATCATGCTGCACCAAAGCCAAGTATAAGCAACAAATTTTAAGCATTCGGAAAGTCCATTACATTCCACCGGTTAATTACGAACCGGTTGCAGATCTCGCGACTGAAAGCAAAGCAGAAGACAAAGCACCCAAACCTGCTTACTACACGCCTTGTGTCCATGCTGAATTGAATCTGCTAAACTCATTTTTACAGTACGAAGGACTACCTCCGAAAATCCGCGTTGGAATAGGCAAGAATCTCTGTTTGTTATGTGCTAAAGCTCTGGAAGGATATCCGCTCAAAGACTCTGTATTGATTCGACCCTCTCACAAAAATATTTATCTAGGATGGTGCGCTCCTCCATTTTTGACATCAGCACAGCAGGATGAGATCACAAACCTAGTGAAGGAAGAATGGCTCAAGTTACAACCGAAAGTGAGGACTATGTCGGATGCTTCGCGTGCCGGAGATGGCTCCGATAGTGAGCATGTAGAAGTGACCCGGAACGCTACTGAATTGGCACTTAAGGACAAAGCAAGAGTCGCGAGAATAGCCCGCCGTCGTGAAGAAGAAAAAAGACAAAAAGCACAGGACAACACGGAATAAATTCCTGTAGCATTGCAAAAACCACATGCATATATATACATATGATTATTATAACAAATGAAAGAATTTCTCATCCACACACACGTCGCGCGCAGTCCCAATTGCGAAAGTGAATGACGGTCCCGTATGTACGTGGCAGCCGCCGACAAGTCGCACCACTTGCACTTCACGACCCTGTTTTGACACTGCAGTCGCACGCTTGCAAAGAACAATGATGGTACAACGTCCGCTGGTCACAAAGACAACAATGCATCATATGCATGTGCAATGAATGCAGATCGAACATCTCACAAGTGCAAGCGAATCGTTTGTGGTCCAGTTCTCTACACTCGAGTGTAGAGGACTGGACCACAAGCAGGTGTCTAACCGAATCATGGCTGACTCTGCCGAGAAAGTCTGACGCGTGAATGCCTGCAGTCTTTTGTCTGTGGAGCCATTATACCTACTCGTACGGGTAGCTATACCTACAAGTAGCCAGGAAGCTGGCCAGCCGGAGACGTCATATGCAACTTGCCTGCAGCTGCCGCAAGGAATGGGACATCCACCTGCATTGCTTGCTGCATCAAGACTCCAGCTGCTGTTTGCAGGTTCTGGCACCGGGATGGACAAACGGACGGGTGGCGCGTGGACGGGAGAATGTCACCCGTTCTCCATTGGTCACAGCTGGAACCATTTGGAAGCTGGAATTGTGAGATTCTGAAACACTTCCACCTTGGGTGCATTCCCAGTCTGATTGGGCAGATCTAGAGTCCAGCCCTTGTCCGACTGCTGGTGGTTGCGCTCACTCACCTGCCAGCTTTCCATTAATGGATCCATGGATGGAAGGTTGAACGGGAAAGGCCGCGCTTCTGAAACGGGAAGAACGCCCGCCCACAAACCCTCCAGCTCCCAGCCAGCCGCACCCGCTGCACCTACCTAATTAGGTTTGGGTCAAGCAGCTCCCGTCTTAATTCTCGCGCTCTTCCCTTCTCTCTCTGTCCAAGGTTTGGTTGCTTGCTTGCTTTGCTTCTTTCTCAACTGGCAATCCCGCCCCTACAACTCCCGACTTACCCCTTAAGTAGTGTGTCTCGCTTTAAGGCTATTATCAGGGATCGTGCTCCTTTCTCTCTCTCTGTGCTCGCACTCTCTCGCTCTCTCTCTGGCACACACTTGTCATTGACGCTCCTTCACAAGCTTCCAACCATCTTCCTATATCGTCCTTTATTCTGTCGAGCGCTTCAGTCCACGACTCGTCAGTTGCGCACAACATACACCTTTCTTCTCAGAACAACAACATTGTATCTTAAGGGTGGTCTGGACGACAGCCTTTTCTCCTTGCTCTTGACACAAGAGGAGCATCATGGGTCGCATCATCGCCTTCAAGGCACCAGCATACCATTCTTCATCGAGGTCGGCGTCTCCTGAGGGTGACTCGAGCGATTCAGAGATCATGTCGGCACCGACGTGCAATTCTCCCCAGCATTACAACAGCAGCCAGATTGCCATCGATCGTCCATCACTCAAGGTAAGTTATTATCCCCTATTTGAGCATAGTATCAAGTACTGACAATTCTTGACAGGTCAAATCAGTCTCCTTTAGTGAGCTACCTCCAGACATTTGCGAAATCCCAGACTGGGACAGGAGTCCCGCCATGCCCAGCCCGGAGGAGATCGAATCTGCTGGCGACAGCGACTTGGACTCGGATGAGGAAGTCGTCTCCTCCTCACAGACTTCTCGTCGGAACAGCGGCGCTACCAGCGTCGAGTCTGCCACGAGATGGGCAAGACGACTGTCGATATGAACGGGAGATCTCCTTTCAATCGCTCGTATCGGCTTTTCATCCTCCAAACAGGGAGACTGCATACCTCCTTTCGTTTTCGCAGCGCATGGCGTCTCTTTTAGACTCAACCTCTGGACGGGCTGTAATATTCGCATTTTAGCATTGGCGAGACTACAACATACAATAATATCACTACTCGGGACTGGGGCACGCTTTTGAGCATTGAGCATTGGAGCAATAGATCAACAAGCTCTGGCAGCTTCTTGACACCTTTGTTTTTTTCCATGGAGTTTTGTAGCAACAGCATAATACAAGGAGAATTAATATTCTATCAATTAGGATTCTCTAACTAATGCAAGGCATGACTTATCGGCATATTGTGTCTACTTGATGATGTTGATGATGACTTGTCGATGACGATGTGTATTGCTGCAAATTGTTTTTCTCTCGTGTATGCGATCCGCGATGGGGAATGGTCATCCCGGGTTCTTCTTAGATTATCGACCTCCCCGAAGCCGGTGATCCGAGATACCCCGGACAAGGCAGCGATCGACAACCCGTTTATGCCTTACCTACTTTTCCCCGTCCTCGAGCTTTTCTTTGCCGCCCTCCTCCAGCTGGTTCCCCTCTTCCAAAGGTTCCCGTTCCCACCGACTTTTAGATTCCCGTTGTCGATTGTCTAATCTGCACTTCTGAAAAGAGTATATCAGTCGTGCTGATCCGTCACTTTGCAGTGCGGCCGTATCGTCGTCGCCTCGTCACTTTTTTTTTTTTTTTATTTCTCACATGATTCTTCTCAATGGGTCCGCGGTGGATTTTGATCAATTTTCATGAGAAAGTATGGTAAGTTTCCAGCTTGGTTTTCTTATTCCCCTCGGAATTCGGAAGCTCAATCTTGTGTCATTGACACAATTTGGATTGAGAATCTATGTATCAATTCTGGAATACCTTGAAATGTCCTTGTCTTTTCCTCCGAATCTATAATTGCCTTTCATCATCATGAATGGACGCGTCATCAATAAACATTATCGAGCATTAATAGACTAGTGACTATCATGAATGGAACATTACGGAACTCTAATAACAGTAATGCATCTCGTCAATGACGGGCAGGGAATAGGCTAGATGATCCCGCCAGTGGCATTGACGAGGGCGGCAAAGTTGGGCGACCCGAGTCCAGTGACGGGATCCCAGCCCGGTGCCGTAGGGAACCCATTCGTGCCGCACCCGGGGTTCGAGCCAATGACAATGTCGTTGAAGGGCGTGCTGCCGTTGGTGCGCGACAGTGTGGCCGTCAGTGTGGACGACGCGCGTGCGGATGAGATTACACTTGAGGCCGTGCGATCGATATACGTCGTCGTCATGGTCGCATTGCTGGTCGAGTTACCCGTTGACGTCGAGTTGCCTATCGCCGGTGCAGTCACGTTTTGCAAAGCGTACAGGAGCGGATTGAGGAATCCGAGGGTAGGCAATCCTGCCGTTGCACGGGCATCGTTCAAGAGTGCGACGATGGCTGCGAAAGTAGGTGCCGATGCGGACGTACCTCCTTCCTGAATCAGCGAGCCTGCATTGAAGACTGAAAAGCGCCAACTCTGCGTCGACACGTCCGGGTATGCACGTCCACTCGCGTTGTAGAGTCCTCTGCTGGTGTAGTTGCTGGGAATATATGGCAAGTAATTTGTCACCGATGCATTCTGGTAAGTAGGGCGTGTAAAGTAGTTCTGTCAATGATTAGCACAAACTCAGCAACTGATTGAAATAAACGTACGCTAAAGCCGCCGCCAGAGAAGAAGCCAGCAGCGGTGGAATTGCTTCGGTCGAGAATCTCGACGGCAATTTCCGGAGCCTGTCGATTGGTGCCACCCACGACCGTCACGTACGGGCAGGAAGCCGGGAATGCAGGCAAGAAGATGGTGCGGTTAAAGTTTGGACCGGGAACATTGCTTTTGCACACGGCATCGGTGACGTTTCCGCCGGGTCCGACGCCAGAGTCGCCAGACGAGAAGATGACGGACGTGCCGAGAAGACCGAGTGTCATGAAGCCCTGACACACGCGGACGGCATAGCTCTGCGGGACCGATTGCTCGTCATCACCATACGAGGTCGAAATCACCTGTGGAATGGTTGCGTTGGACGTGTAGTTGCTCGCCAAGATGTAGTTGAGGAAGTCGAGGTATGGCTCATTGGTGTTTGTCCCGTTCAGGGCCAAGTCATCAATGACGGGCGGGCTGCCACCGGTAGCATATACTGTGCGCAGAGGTGCGCCGGAGAGGCCAAACGCATACTGGACATCTAGATCGGCCTCCCCGCCTGCTTGGGTCAGGTTTTGCGAGTTTGTGCCGTTCGAGATGAGGGTGACATTAAACAGGGTGCCGTTCGAGCTGAGGTATGGTACATAGGCGTTTGTAAAGTTGACGTAGTCGGCATAGTTGGCATACTCTTCGAGGTAGGAAGCAATGGCAATGCTGGTGTTGCCATTGACGGCAGAGTAATTGCCAATGTTGTACAAGGATCGCAATGAAGCAATAGTCACATTGTATCCAGTGTTGGCTCTCGGGTATGCTGGCTCGGCTCTGTAAGCTTTCCCGTCGATGCGAATGGCATCCGCCGCATGAGCGTGCATGGAGCCAAACAGGGTCGTCGGCTGGATGAGATCGATGTGCTCGTGCAGATGGTTGGGCAGTGAGTACTGCAGAGCTCGCACGAGCTTCATGCCCTTGTGATGGTACCCATTGTACTCCGTGTCCAGCAGTTGTTCGGCCTTCTTGACGGGTACACGGACGTTGATAAAGTCGCCGACGAGCTGGATGTCCCTTGCGGGAATGTCATGGCTGCTCAACCATCGCATGACATGATTGACAGATTGCTGAGCAGGTGCCAACAACTGCTTCACTTGACCAATCGAGAGATGCTTTCCATATTCAGAGTGTCGTGGATCAGAGATGCGCTTGAGAGTATCCTCGGCGAGCTTCGCATTGGGTCGTGCCAGGCCGACCTTCAGTGTCATGGTCTTTGACTTGTCGATTCGGCCTTCATGCTTGGACCATTCCCGAGGCAATGCAGCTCGTTCCTTGACCGAATAACCAGTCCGGGCCATGTGCGGGGTGGAGGCTGCGAGAGTGCCATAGCCAGTGAGGACCAGTGCGAGTTGGAGCAACACATTCGGTAGCATCCTGCAGAGCTTGCTGGCTCAAAGCTGTGTTCAGCTTGAACGGATGAATGCAGAGCTGTAAGGTACGTTCAGCAGGGCAAGTCGTTCCCTTATATGGAGTGGGTGCCGGTTGTGTGACACCCCCGAAGATTACAGGATGGGCGGGGGCCACCAGAAGAGCCAGACGGCTTTTTTGGTGTCATCCATTATCTTTTGTGTGTGGTCCACCGATAGGCCCGCACACCGGGGCGAGTCGTGTGGCACAGCCCATAAGGGTAACGGCTCATGCAAGTCGCTCCCAAGATTCGCCAGGATCTTCGTGCAAAGGAATACGTAACTCCTCCTTCCGCACGCCCAAGCACTGTTTAAGCAGCCTTAGACATTAGGGCTTGCTCCTCAGAGGTCTGCCTGGACCACGCCCACGATATGCCATCGGCGTCCCGGGACATACACTGTTCCCAAGTTGGGAGTGGGACATGCATGGACATTGCATTGCTTGCAGCCTAATGACACCATACTTGTGTCTTATCTGCCTGAACGGAAGGCTGCACCTCCCAAGACGCTTGTTGCTCGTCACTACCTTGCAATGTCGTGCGAACATACACTTTCATAGAGTACAACGTTTATAGCCGATCTGCTCTCGTGGGCGATGCATGCTCAGGTTTCCGAGTCTGCCGGCTGAATTGACCCAGCGAAGATGCGAGCGAGTTCTCTCAGAGACAAGCTTTTAAGGTTTTGATGAATGACGCGTTGTGGTTGGTCCACTTCCGCTTCGAAAGTTGACTTTTGCTCGTACCGTATGCATATGGCGAAAGAGAAGCATTCCAATTCCTGCCGCAGTAAAGCCGTCCCATGCGGTATGCCTGTAGCGACCCGCAGAAGCCCTGGCATCATATGCATTAACCGTGAGAGTATACCATGAACGCTTGGACCTTTATTCATGCATTCGAATTGGCTGTGATACGTGCATGTCCTGTAGCAGTATCTAGTCCTTCGTGTTGAAGCCCAGGTGCACTTCATGCTCGCAGTCCATATTCGTCCAATTCTCGAGCTTGTCTTCGGTCGTTGTAATATATACGGACCATTCATTCTTGTCCAAGTGATACGACCACGATTGTATGCCATAGCACATCAAATCATGGCTACGATTTCCTCGAGCAAGTCATTACATTTCTATGACCATCCACTGAAAATTGTAATTGTTGTAACTAGAGGAAGCAATATAAATTCATTCAGAAAGACCTCTAAAAGGTAATTTAATTTGTTTGTTTGCAGTTTTTAGTTATTCTTAGTCAAAAATGAAAGACCATCAGGGAGTGCTATGACTCTCAGACAAGCTCTACGAAACATGAATGGGTGACAAACGGACCACTTTTTATAAGGCCAAAGGCACATCATCGAGATCTATGCAATGCGTAGAGATGTGATGTGTGTCAATAGGACATGTCTGTAGAGCCAGACTCAGTATGCAAAGCAAAAGCCAAACATCACGAGATACATATCATTGTAGACATATCTAGGCGATATCAAGACTAGTCATCGGTCCATACAAATCGACGAATTTTCCCTTAAGCAGCAATTCCAATGACACCGCAAGCGGCTCTGGCTCCAGCATTGCCCGTCTTGAACGACTCTTCGTTGCCACCCTGACCCAAGTCATCGGTACCGGCGTGCACGACGATGGTGCGTCCGAGGATAGACTCGGGTCCAATCAGCTTGAGATAGGAGTCCGTCAAGGTTCCCTTGGCATTACCCGAGGCATCCGTCTCAATGTTGCCCAAGTCGCCGTGGTGTCGCTCGCTCGAGTCCCGGCCGCCGTGCTTCTTCGAGGCAGGATTGAAGTGTGGTCCCGCAGACGTGCACCCGTTCGTGTTGTCGCCAAACTGGTGAATGTGCATTCCCCGCTTCGCCGACGCGTCATTGCCCGTCAAGTCGTAGCTGACCTCCACCGGGGACGATTCCGAGTCCTGTGTGAAGGTCACGGTCCCCTTGACGTTGGAGTCTCCCCGTAATACTGCAACTAAATCCAGTCAAAATCTGTGTCGGGAATGCCAGGAGGATAGCGTGCAAGATAAAGCACAATCCAAAATGGACTTACCTGCCTTGACCATTGTTTTCGAAGTGTCTATGTGTGTCTTGTCGAGTCACGAATTGAGTACCTTGTGAATTGTATCGTCAACGTGCTCATTGTCTGTAGATTCCTGCAGTGTCAGACAACGAGATAGCGGGGGGCTCGGTCGGAGCTCATCTGGCAAGATGACGTTGTGCTCGGCTAATATTGGTCAGTATCTCCGAGTTTTCCGAAAGTCATTGATGCATCCCGAATAAGATCTACAGCTGTAGCAGGTGCGAGTTGTTGACTGCCGGAGCATGGCATGGCGCATTGCAATACCGATTTAGATTATCGCTCTTATGCATTTACTACGTCCTGAGATAATTCTCAATATGGTACATGCGAAATGGAAGCATATGATACACATGTGTGTCTAGAACAAACTCGATAGAAACTTTTACCTTATGGACCAGCCATCAGTATTGGTAAGAATGACTTGCATGCGAAGCATTGGAGGTATATGTCGCATAGCCTGTTGCGTCAGGCACGCAATCTTGACCATATGATTGGATTGGCGGCAGCCTTAGCCCTACTTCTTGACCAGCTTGAAGACCGTTTGCGAGACGTGCTTGATGGTCGACAGCGTACTCAGAGTTTGTCTGTGATCCTGACAGCCCAGGTAATCGTGACAGATTTTCTCCACGAAGCTCTTGGGCGGACGCATGATGTCGAAGACTATGCTTGACTTGAGATTCTGCCTGGTAGAGTGGCTGATGACTGTCAGCACGATTGCGCGGGAAGCTCGTGAATCGGGGGCTACTCGAAGAGGTCAATCCAGGTTGACCATGCCGTTTTTCGGGGCCGGGATAACGAGGTGATTGGGCAATACCATAAACATTCTGCTGCATTGGGTTCTCATAGGTCATGGCCGATAGACCATCAGAGCATTGCTGCATGGTCTTCGCCCTGATACGGTTCTCTGGGAGCCTGTGTTCCGGAGGACTCGGTAGTACCAGTGATTTATTCGAATTGTCTGAGACTCGGCGGGACGAGTCTGACGAGCTGCCAGAGTGGTAGCCAGGATATGGAAGTTGAGGGCTTGGGAACGAGTGGGATTGATAGGAATGTGGTTCGATTCGTGGCAGACTTACTGGAGAATGCCGTGGACTGATGCAAGAGCGCGCAGACTGCTCGTGTTCGGCCGATTGCCAAAGATGATGCCGAGATCCATTGAGAGACTGTTCCGAGAAGCGTTGTGCTTGATACATGCTTGGGGAGACTGGTTGATAGCTGTAAGGATGAAATGACTGTGAACTACGCCGAGCTGATTTGCTTGTGTAAGACGCAGCACTGGGGCTTTGCTCCAGATTACGGTGTGTATCGTTGCGATAGACCTCAACATACTGTGGATTGCTAGTCACTCGTGCAGGATGCTGTGTCATGAGCCCCAAGTCATCGGGGCACCGATCAGATGCTGAAGCACGACTCCGATGGGTGGTGGCGGCCTCATTGTCGTACAAGCTCATCTGGATACGGTTTTCCTTGCGAATGCGAATTCTCACACCTTGATCACTGAAGCTTCTCGACAAGAATGTTGACGGCAGCATGCCAGGAAATGCCTTGCTGGAATAAACCGTGAAGGGTTGTGAAGAGATGCTAACGATGTGCGAGACCTGTTGTGTGCCGGGCAACGGAACGCCATCCGGCGGAGCCAGCTCAAAGAGACTGAACTTCAAGCGAAAAGTTCCTTCCATTCTGGCGGAAGCGTCAGCGAAAACGAAGAAACCACCTTCAGAATTGTCCGAGTCCTTCAGACGGTACAGGGAGCTGACGGTCGTGCCAGCTAGTGTGCTGGACGTCGGTTCTGTCAGGGAAGCATCATCCGTGGCGTGGATCAGCGTCGCACACATAAACAAGTAAGGATTCTGAAGGTAATTTGCTATCGGACCGTCATCAGACATGACCTTGAGCTGAACAATGGGCGGTGGGTCGACCGGCCGCCGGTCTCGTTCCTTTGAGGTGCAGACCTTTGCCTGTTCTGGTTGCTGCCTGATTGATAGATCATACTTGACCCTATCCACAATCAGTACAAGTTGAGAGCCGTGTATTGATCTGAGGTTGCGGGCCGCAGAATTACTCACATTTCCTTGGATCTTGGTCTGGCGAGTTCCGTACTCACAAAGCTATACGTTGTCATAGTAAGGACCTGAGTGGTGACACCAGCAATATTGTTGCTAGGCGGGTAATTTCCGCAACCTTATATGAGATCCTGGGAGGGGTTTTCAGCGCTTCTGCGACGGTGTCGAATGGTCAGCAGCGAAAGATGCCAACCTGTTCAATCCCACGGAGTAACGACTGTACAGATGCTGCGGATAAGATTGCGCGATCTCGAGAGCTTGGTGTGTGTATGTGTGTGTGTATATGCGTGCGGTGAGAGAGCCAAGACTCTGTGAGTGTTGTTTGTGAAAAAATCTCCGGGTGCAATCTAACCCCTGAACGAATATGTCCGAATCCTGTATATTATGGTATTGGCGTGCAACTATGCCGGTCCGATCCGGAAACACTGGCCCTTTTCTTCCTTATAACAAGACTGTGATTGGTGCTCTCCACGAAGGTGTTGTATAGTACAGCCCGAGGATCAGTATCAACAGTCGACTTGTGTATGTCAATGACCGCAGACGATCACGAGCAAATGTCAATAGTCGGCAATCGAGCAAGCACACGACTTTTTCTATACTAGTAATATAGTGATATGGCGTGTGTCCTCCATGAGCAAGCACACGGAGCCTGCAATCACAACTCAGGAGAAACCTGACCGCCGTTCGTGCGAGTGCGGGCACCGACGCATATGTATATAAATACACATCGACCGTTGCCTCCTCGCAAAAGCAACTGCGCAAGACCCGAGCGCACTTGACGATCGGATCATCCATTCCATGGTAAGCGGCAGAGCACCAGTATCGTGGCACGGGTAGGCACACTTGCCATTTAGGCAGGGGTGGCAATCAGAAGCGCCGCGGTATAGGATCCAAATCCCATCATGGGACGAGGATGGCCAACCACAATTGCGAAATGGACACTACAGTGTAGGGTAAGGAAAGGATGGAAGCGACTTGGCAGCTGGTGTGTGTTGTGGATATTGGCACAGGTGCATGCATCGTGGTAGCGTGCTTGTGACTCTCGGGAAGTGTCAATTTCGGGGAGGCAAGTTGGGAGGGAATCACTGCATGCAGCAGGAGATCGCGCGCACGCTGCTGGTGGCCACTTGTGGTGGGTCGTGGGTGACGCATGTGCAGAAACGCGGGATCGAGTCCGCCACAAGGAACTGCCAGACTTGCAGAGCTCCTTCGATCATTAATTCCCTGAGCAGCGTTTGCGTTAGCTGGTAACCTTGGAAGTGTAGGTACCGGCTGCGGCATAGTGAGCATCTAACCTTGGAAGGACCTCGAGTCCTCCGCAGCACCCGCAGGACTTCCCGAGGTCGCAACTGCCAGCTATTGGCCGGTTCCCGTATACGTAGCAATTAACAGGAGGATTGCAGGGAGCACATCCCACCACAAATTACTTCCTTGTCTTGCCTGTGGCAAATCCACATATGCTCAAGTTCGTAATTTTGTCTATGCCTTCCGGCAGCTGGTCCCACCATTGTGACGTTGCACCTGCTCTGCTGGCATGCAGAGCAGGTACAATGCCCACAAGGGCACGTTTAACGTTTTCGCCAGAGATCTCGCAATCATACACGTACGCCCACACAAGTCACTAACACGCACTTTCGACAGGCAGCCATCTGCGCGCGACACTTCTGTAGTGAGACAATGTGATTTCGAGACCTTCTCACGGTCAATGCATGAAATTGGGGGAAAAGAAGGTTGTAAAGCACCACGTACGATATAACACTCGTGGTCACCGTAGGGAAGCACGCATAAATAAGCAAACATGTGCGAGTGATTCCTTGTACTTGCCAACGATTTGCTTAAATAGGTATTCCTATCTGCTGTGGATGTGAATCGGTGAGCAGAAGCAGGATGGGCGTGGTTGTATCGTGTGCTACGTACGTCGTCTGTTCTTGCCCATGATAATCCATCATGATGGCTCCCTTCCACCTGGCGCAATTACCCAGGTGCCCAGATGGCCTCAATGGCGGGCAGCGATCGCGTTGTGGCGTATGCAACCAGCCTGGAGGTGACTTCCAGTTCCAGCTGGTCAAAATCTATTCGCATTTGCAAAGATTAGCACAGCTGCAGATGCGGCAGGCTTGAACAACCGATCGTTAACCTACCAGGTAAATTCAGATACTAGGTAGCTCACCAAGCCGCAATTCATGCAGTCGCGAGCGAGTCGGAAATCCAACGAATGAGACCGGCAGTTGTTGCTGCTGCAGCAGAAGACGGCTCGCTCAGTGTCATTTGCGAGCACATGTGCAGCCAAGCATGACATTGCTAGCTCAGCTGCTGATCGCGAGGCTATGTATAGCCTCAAGAATGTATTCATACCGGTGACCGTGCATATCAGAATGATCGTACTAGTGCAAGTGCCAGAAAGTTCAGCTAGTACAGCAGAAGGAAGCTATGTACAAGCGCCGCGCTGGTGTTGTCAGTCGAACAGGGAGTAGTTATATCCATTGAGCAATTGCTTCTATGTCTACACGTTTCGATATCTCCCAGAATAAACTCGTCTCAACTGTACGACAAAGCGAATGTCAAAAGGACTTCACTCCACAGCCGTAACATGAAAGAATGTTTCGATCCGTCCCTCACCTTGTGCACGTTGCGTCGCGTTGCGTTCGTGGGTGACTAGAGATCAGCAGAGAAGTGCTGGTTTCAGTCTGTGGGCGACTCCTCGCACGTCGGCCGAGGTCAGCCAATTGCGTAAGCCACAACGCTGCTTCGCTCTTTGGTAACTTTATCAGCCCTCCAGCCCGCTCGTCCCAATCTTGGAAGGTAAATGCATATGGATGCATGTGCAGCAGCTCTTGCCTCGACCTAGGCCTCATGACCAGATTTCGCATCCACTCTTATCGTCCTAGACCATTGTCCAGGGCAACTAAAGGTGCACAGCACCCGTCGTGCGTGACAGGTACAGCTAAATTGCCACAGATCCGAGCTTCAAGGTCTTGTATAAGGCTACGTCATTCCTGAGCTTGTAGATCAAATCAGCACAATCACAGTTTTTACACAGCACCACAACTGCCGATTGAGTTTATGTGCCGACAGATTTCTACCTCGAGCTCGAGATTGATGACAAGCAAGTGGAGCATACCGTAGGTACTCCAAATCCACCGCCAGTACATATCAGAGCTCCCTACGTTTCGCTTTGTACTGTGATGAGGTTCACATGTAATAGTTGCAGTCGGTAGAACAAGAAGTACATCGCAGGACAAACAAGTAGATGTTCTCGTTTGACTGAGCACGGGATTAGTGGAATGATGCATTCTCTTTGACGCAGATACTGGTGTTCTTGATCGTTTTAGCATATGTGGCCATGCTGGTAGGGTCTAAAGATCGTAGCGAGCGAGCTGCTATGCTTGTGACATCTGTCTAGATGCCGTGCATTGTATGCTGCATCACCTTGTGGCTACAACAATTCGAGCGATCCAAACGTGTGAAACACGATCAAGGCAACACGACAGCAATCGGGTATGATCATGCTCCGCTATCTAGCGACTAAACAAGAAAGAGCTTTGCAAAGTGATAAACAGTATGTTCGTTGCGAACTCCATAGATCCACGCTGAAATTGGATGGTTAGCAAGATTGCTGTGCACTATTTGCCTAAAAAGGCATATCCAATCACGTTCGACTTCAGAATATCCATGACATATGAATCATACATCCCTTGGCGTTTTCATGATATGGCTACATTATAGACAATTCCCATATAGGAAAGTACACGGACAGGGTCGTTGCAGCTGATGGCAGCCGTGCATAGCTACAAATGCATATGTCGTTATTTCTACATACATATGGTATGCGCAACTTACTCGCACGTGACAAGGTAGTGCCTGTCTGACATGTGATACGGCACATATTCGGAAGTGGTGTATCGTGAGGGGCTCCCTGTACTGTGGAAGTGCTAAGCATTCAGGAAGGGAGCTGCACGCGCCTGACAAGCTACTGGGCGCTGAAGAGTCTCCCCCGCGTCTCTTCATGAACACTGAGGAAGCGCAGCACCTCACACGCCCAGACCCACAACCTCCCTCACATCGTCACTTGTTGTGTCGTGCTGATGCTATTGATGCCGCGTGGATAATCTTCCTTTATGGGTTTACTAGACAGTGTAACAGTGATCATGTCTGCTCTCTGGACCATTCTCAGGCATTAGATAGCGAAATTAACAACAATCAAGAGAGAGATATTATTAAGGGTCTAGGATATCCGACCACTGTTCTCCACCTACTACCCATCACTTCCTCATCGCATATCTGTGAGTAGAGCAACTACCTTTTCGTGTCTTATCAAAGAACACTGGCTGTGATCTTGAGCAAACGACATTCACCGAAATGGTCTTTGATGCGTCCAAACCAATTGTCAGGAAAGGGCGCCCGCAACAACAGGCCTCTCTCGAGTCGGCCATGGCGGAGGAGGCTCGCGAAGTCGAGGCACTGATCGCCGCTCGGAGTGCTAGGAATTCTATGCCAGCACAGGAAGCACGTCCTCGAAATCTGGAGTCAGAGTACAACTTTCGAGTTAATGACAGAGGTAGCTCTTCGGGCAACAATCCAATGTTTGCTTCACGCAAAGCAGTCGCTCCACAAAGTCACTCGTCCCCCGCTGCCGAACCAGGCGGTCCTATGCTACTCCGAGACTCTCGTCGTCCTGCGGCTTTGGTAGTACCTAGCGATCCCCGCCGTGCTTCAAGTCCTGGACCACAACCCAACAAAAGGACAGGGAGTAGATCGTCCGGCAATGAAATGGACTTTACAGGTGCCCATCGTAAGCTAAGCGAGGCTATCTTGGCTAGCAGCCAAGGTAGTCTGGCCTCCTTACCAATGTCTGCTACTCAACGGGAAGCGATCGAGAAGGATCGCTTGACCAAGGACCATGACCCAGAAGCTGCCATCGAATCGGATTCATCCGATTCCGGCGATGAGTCGACGGAGGACGAGACGAGTGTGGAAGTGGATGAGCATCGCAATCGTCGGGCTCCCATGTCGCTGGCCCAAGCGGCGGAGAACGAACGAGTGGATGTAGAACGTTCTGATACCCGTGATCGACTGAGAAAGGAGAATGACAAGACACAATCACTTCACATGATTATTAACGATAATTCGCCATCCGCTGTCAAGCGCAAACCCATTCATCCCAACACTTCATACACCGATGGGACAGCAGAAGATCAGTTGAGGCCGGAGGATGAGGATGACGACCCCTTTGAGGAGATCCCACGAGACATGTCACTCGTGCGATCCGTTTCTAGTGAAGAAGCTGGTCGACTGATTTGCAGCATTCAGCGGGCAGACTTTGCGAGGGTGCGCGAGGCCGCCAAGCGTACGCGGCACTACCTCGTCAGTGTGGACCTCTCGCCGCAGGCCAAGTACGCGCTAGAGTGGACGATTGGCACGGTGATGCGGGACGGCGACATTTGCCGCATCGTGCACGCGCTGGAGTACAATGAGCGCGGGGAGGACAAGGCGACGGCGCAGCAATTGCAGGACGACCGGGCGGCGAGCGTGGAGGACATTTGCGTGGACGTGAACCTCTTCCTGAAGCGCACGCGGCTCTCCGTCAAGATTGAGATTGAGGTGATGCACCACGCCAACCCGAAACACCTCATCACCGAGATCATCGACACCACCAACCCGACCATGGTCATCATCGGATCACGCGGCCGCACCAACATCTCGGGCATCATGCTCGGCAGTTTCTCCAATTACATCGTCAACAAGAGTTCCGCGCCCGTCATGGTGGCCAGGAAACGGTTGCGTCGCGGCAGCAAGAAGAGGCGCATCGTGCCCGGTCCCCCGAAAGCGCTGCAGTTTCCCAATAATTTGGGGACCTTTGCCGGCGTCAAACTCATCGATTGATTGATTCTACCTATTTCCACTGTTTTTTTTCTTCATTGTAATTATGTATATCCATTACACGCACTCATGCATTCCCCTTATATACTTTATCATCTTCACTTTATGCATACATTTGACTATACTTTTTTTCAATCACATCGTGACACGTTTCCTTATAATGTTCGTCTTTAGGCCTTTTTCTTTTGCGTGGTGATGGTGGAGGCACCGGCGACGGTGGTAGAGACGACCGCCTCATTGTTGAGCACGACGCGTCGACCATCGCTGAGTCGCGCCTTGACGCCACCTTTAACGGTCTTGGTGAGGAGTGCGCGATGAGAGATTCCTTTGGCGTCAAAGTACACGAGCGCGACATTCTTCACGGCGTCGCCGAGTTCGTTTGCCATGGTGCCCGCCTGTGTGCCGTACCGATGTTGCACGACGCTGCCCATGCTGCGGGACGCCGAGTCCAGAACTTGTTTTCCACCGGTATCTACTGCTTCCAGGATACTCACCAGTGCGTGTGCCGCGTGCGCCAGGACGCCTGGCTCTTTACCACCACCACCGTCACCACCACTTTCGGCGTCCTTTTTGGGACCGCGACGACTGACGATGCGGCCGCCTGCTTTTTCCGCCAATTGGGCGACGTATCCCATCGTCTTGTTGGAGACGTACGTGACGCCCGTGGATACCTGATGGATCCTGCGCGTGCTGGCGCGGGCGATTGGATGAAACTCGACGTCGGTCTCCGTCGCCGGGCTGCGGGAATTGATCCACTCGCTGCCGCGCTCGAGACCCGAGGAGAGCGCGTTGGCGCCGTAGAGGATGCCGGAGGAGACGTACTGCGACCCTGCCACGATGCGCGAGTCTTTACCACTAAATCGAGGAGTCTTCTCGTCATCGAAGCGTTCGACCGAGACTGCGCCGGCGTCATTGATGGCGACGTGCACGGGTGCCTTGGAATCAGCTCGATCGAGGCTCGGACGCGCGAGCGTGCTCGCGTCCACGGAAGCAACATCTAACCCTCCCACCACGGCACCAGTCTCGTCCACCAGTGCCAATTGGTTGCGCAACCCTGATTCCGGCGCAGGCATCGACGTCAAGTCCACGAGATACGTGTCCAGCGTCTCGATCGCCGCACGCGGACATTGTGTGAGGTCAAAGGAGAGCACGGCGCCGGGAACCTCTTCCCATGGCACATAGAGTCCCGAGTCTCCCTTTTTATAGACCTGCGAATCGGTCGTCAACGCAATCTCCACGTCTCCAGTCTTCAAGATGAGAAAGTGATCCGGGTCGGCCGGGACGAGACTCAGTTCCAGTAATCCCCCTGCGAGTATCGTCGATTCGCCCTCGTAAATTTGTGATACGGTAACATTTGGTATCGAGAGCAGGAGTGTCACCTCTTGCTTGGGCGACCCAAGAGTAGTTGTTGCCGACATCTATGCACTAATCACACCAGACAAGTCATGGAGGTGGTCATGACACATACATATAATACCAATAATCGAATGAGCGCTCTCGAAGAATTTGGAGAACCACGCCGAGTGGCTTAGCAGGAAGTGGCTTGTGCGTGGAGCTCACCTGCTGTGCTGCGAGATGACGATTCTGAATCTGTACTACAGCCATACTACGATGTCACACACTAGAGAGCTAGTCGTGAGATAAAAGTATGAAAAGTATGATGATTATGCATGCTATGCT
The DNA here is from genome assembly GCA_000836175.1 of Taphrina flavorubra JCM 22207. Classification (NCBI taxonomy): domain Eukaryota; kingdom Fungi; phylum Ascomycota; class Taphrinomycetes; order Taphrinales; family Taphrinaceae; genus Taphrina; species Taphrina flavorubra. The sequence continues at coordinate 239,198 of DF819230.1, read as the reverse complement.
GCTTCATGTACTATAACGTCCAATGTTGTACAAATCTCGTGACTCTTGACTCCGCCCGCCAGTGCTCATCGCTATAAATACATATCGGTTTGCAATGCTCAAACCTCCTCGTCATAGTCATTATCGAGGTCGAATGCCTCTACGGTGCCAAATAGATCCGTCATGACTTCAGAGATACCGTCGAGACTGCGACACATCTGAGCAGTCATGAGGGTATAGATGAAACTCGCGCTGTAGTCCTGTTCCGTGCCGGAACCGCTGTTTCGCACCTCGCTGATCTTGACCAGTAAGCGGTCCCTCGCGTCCGAGACTCGAGGTGCATGCGCCGGCAACGGTAAGTTGAGGCGAATGGCCGATGCCAGGATGTAAAAGTGAAGAAAGATCAAGTCGCCCAACTCACGTCTCGCACGCCGGCTGATGTTCAACAACTCCAACTCGGAACCATCGAGCGCCCTCGCTTTGTGCAATGCCGAGTATAGAGCATAAGTCGCGTCCAAAACACTTTGCGTGTGCTTCAGCAATTTCGAGTACTTTTCAGTGGGGAACTTGCCACGCAACCGTGGCTCGTTCGGACTCTGCACCAACAGTGTCCTCAATGATGCGAGGTCACTCTGCAGCTCCAAATTGTCACTGAGTGCCTTTTCAGAGTCCTTCATCCTGGATATGGCAAGACCACCGTGATCACAGTGGACGAATGGATCGCGGCCCCATTTCCAGCCCAACCTCAACCATACCATGCTGAGCCCCTCACGTAACTCGACTCTGGCTTTGATCGGCCAGATGTACGTGTTAACAATGGCACCCCAGATGCAGCCTGCAGTCACGGAGACGATGCGATGAAGGGCAATCAAGCTTATGATTGGTCTGAGGCCACCTTCGTCGTCGTCGTTGTCCAGTACTCCTCGAGAGATGGAGTATGCATACAGTGCGGTGAGGTTGTAGGAGAGTAGTATGAATCTGCCAAACTGAGCATTGGCTTTCGTAGGATTAATCTATCCGTGTTAGAAATTCTCCCGCAGAAACTTTCACAAGGCAACTTACAATCATCCACATGCAAGGTGCCGCGATGCAAGCACCAATTGGTGCGAGTGCGAACCGTTCGGCAGGAAACAAGGACCATGCGACCATAGCTAGACCAGTACCCAGAGCACTGCCGGTGACCCGCCAGAAAGCAGCCGAATACGTGCCGCCAACGGAAGAATTGAGAATGATGAAGAATGACAAGAGTCCCCACTCAAGTCTCCACTCGACAAAGACCGGTCTCGCAGAGTCAATCATTGCGGGCAGGGCGAATATGGCAGCACCTCCGCCCACTTTCATGGCGAAGCGCAGATTCTTGTCACGCAGTGCTCGGAGAGCCTGCCAGAGCTTGAACTGCAAACCTTCCCACCACTTGTTGAGCCGTGACAATAACTTGATGTTGGTATGCGAGCTTTCGCTCCGAGTAGACTTGTGCTTTGACCTTTGACGCTTCGTGGCAGAGGATTGCCAGAAGCGGAGAAACCTCCAGGATCGGGCGGGAGTATGTGTTTGATATGCCTCGAGCTCTTTCAAGCAGTACATCATCTCTCGCGTCTCGCACACAAACTCCTGTAAGCTGAACGAAAAGTAATCCATCGAAGCACAAATCTCCTCTCGGTCGGCGAGCTCATCGAGGTGATGTACAGGAGTGCGCGGTCGGTGTTGATACATCTCGTCCAGTGCCGCCGCTCGAGCTTCCTCGTAAAGATTCAGTGCACGATCAATATTGATGAACAGTTGCGATGGCAGATTGACCATGTAATTTGCATCGAATGGCATCTCTTTGAGTGCCTGCTTCGTAGTGAACGCAAGACTCTTCATCGGAGGCCCAAGATGAAAGATGAAGGCCCTGACAAGGTTATTTGTGCGTTCCTCTTGCGCAGTATCTGTGCTCTTCTGGTGACTCGAAGAGCCATTGCTCCGGCAATCAAGGTCAATCTCGCTGTTGCGATACAACCTCACCTGTTCAGGGATCAGATCAATCTGTGCGTCACACGAAGCTTTCAGTGCATTCAAGTGTTGCGCGAGATTCCTCATGGACCTCGTAATCTTGGCCAGTAATGCATATTCATCCTGGCGACCCCTCAGGTAATACTCCAAGCGCGATTCATGTAGATTTTTCTGCAGCGAAGCAAAAACGGTCTGATTTGTGGTTACCGCATTCGCGAACGACTTTTCCAAGGACTCTGATGGTGATTGCTGCAGGAAGCGTCTCGTGACCAGGCTCAAAAAGTGGGAAAACTGATCAGTCGTCTTGAACATGTCCCTCTTCAAGTTATGACTTGCACTGACCGGCCACAGCACATAGTTGACCACATTACTAATCACCAGTCCCAGCATGACGATGAAGAAATACTGTAGAACCTTTCTAGTACTGAATTCGCCCAACTGTATGCTGCCTTCGCGCGTAATGTTGAAGAAGATGACCATGGAAGCCATGGAGGCAGCGACTCCGACAGTAGGATCCGCCATTCTCTGCTTCCAGTAGCCAATGTAGCCCACACCGCCACACACGTAGACGATGAGTACCACAGCATGACCGAGCCCTCGATGGTCGACTTTGTTGAACCCAATGGCTGTTACCATGCTGGCCACAGAAACCAGCACTGCCCACCCCAGTGCTATGATGGCATATAGTGTCGCCTGTATCATGGATCCGGTGCTCCTGCTAGGATGAAAGTAGACCGTACATGTCGCCACAAAGTGTTTTCCATCCCCGTGCCCGATAAACTCCGCGAATTGAGGCACAAAGACCGCCAGGGATGCAATGAAATACGCAATCACGCACTTGACCAGGCCGTGATTGCGTGGTGCGAGCAGTGCGTCCAAGACAAACGTCAGTGGACTGAGGACCAGTCTGCACCAGCGCCACACCCTAGTCTCTCCTTTGCGCTTGACGACTTGTTCCGCATCGTGTGAGAATCGCGCACTTTGGCGTAGAGAAGTCATAGTGACCGACCGACGCACGCGCCGACCATCCCTCAGAATGACCGATGGCTGTCTCGGAATCGCCTGCCCATGCGCATGTGCCTGTCCGGTACCATCCGTCTCCAGGACGGACGAACAGTCCTCGTAATCACTGTCTGACGCACTAGAGACAGAATCGGACGAAGAGGTCCTGCCGTGATGTGAAAGCGACCCGAGTCCGGGTCTCGCGCCATATTGCGAGTCTCTCAGTGTCCCCACCATTCAATTAAAGACACCGAGAAAAGTCATAGGATGGATGTAAAACTCTTAAATTGATTGCTCATGGCAGCACATTTGTGTCAAGCACCGTGAAAGTCTTTGTATCGTAGCTAGCCGTTTTCTTTGTTTCAGACATGTACACTTGCAATTGATCAAGTCGGTCCCCGCAACAGTATTGATCACAACTCAATTTGATGCTGACTACGCAGCACTCTTGCGAGCTGAGGGCCAAAGGATTTCCTCTTGCTGTTGTTTGCTCAATCAAGACATCTTATACACAACTAATCTGACGATAAGGTGATGTTGCACGAGAATGCAAGGATGCGTGACAGAAAAATGGGCATGATGGGCATGAAATTTTGGTCGTAAATCTAAACCTTGACCGAAGCATTCGCCCTATTGGCCAGTGCAAGACGATGCACGGCGTCCTTCTTTTGATATGCTGATGATGTCCCGTCCAGGACCGCGGCCAGTTCCTGCGCAAATCTCGCACTGAACGATTTTTCCCCCGTCCTCTTCTGTGATGCCTCCAGGATCCAATTTATCGCCCGCCTGCGTCTACCCTTCTCCGAAAGCGGTATCGGCACCGGAATATTCTTTGAACCCTGCTTCCTCTGTATCTACACTCTGTCAGCCCTCGCAATCGAGGAATAGTGGTGTAGCTCTCGAATATACTTACGAGGCCTTAAGCAGTACGTACCATCTTCATCATAGGTGACACTCTCTCGATCGCTTCCTTGAGACTGGCGAGCGGATCCTGCTGCGTCGCACGCTGCAAGAGCTCCAGGGTGCCCTGTATCCTCGATTGCGCCTGCGACTTTTTACCATCCTTCATAATGACACCCACCAAGTGCGTGAGCACGGAATCCGCCCCGGGCAACTCGTACTTGAACTTATTGACGCTCGTCGACGCACCGGTCGGATCGTCCCCTCCGGAAGCCTGACGGATCGCCTCCTCGTCCTGACCGTCCCGCACCACTTTCGGGGCATTCTTCAGCCCAGTCTCGGAATCCTTCAGCACATCCTGCACCGGCACGCCCTCGTCACTCTCCGTCGGCGACTTTTGTCCCCCAAGGATATTGTCGTACGCAACAGCCTCTTCATTCACATGAGGCATCGTCGCACCATCTGTTGGTGCCGACGACACACCGTCCGCCGAATTCGCATTGTCGATCTTTGAAGACATCCATCGCGTTGTCCGCATCTGGCGAGCTACAGGATGTATTGAGCGCAGCATTCTGAGAGACATTGTCTGGTACTCTTCTACGTATGCTTTTTAGACAGACTTGTAGTGTTTCGAGATTGAATTACTCGAGTGTGAGTCGTACTTCGACCACGATTCTCAAGGTCATGACAATTTCGAAATATTGGAGAAATCAGTTCGATCACGTGCAGGCCATAGTGTCAAGCGGCCGGCGCCGATCATGATCAATTACCGAGTTGCTATTGCATACGTACATGCTGCACTACAAACTGTTTCAAGTCGTGCAGGCGGAGTTCTAACGCAAAGCAGACACGACTACCAACATCACATCTCATCCAATATCATCGCTAATTGAATCCAAAATCACGATGTGGTCAATCCACAGTACTGCATCATTCAACTCGAATTGTATGGCGCAGCTAAAATCTACGTACTCTACCCTTAGAGAGCAAGCAATCTATTCCTCGCCTTCATAAATCGTCAGCAATGGTAGCAAACGTAAAAGGTGTGAAAGGTGTGCCGGTGGCCATGAAATGCTTGGAAGCCGCCTCGACCCAATGGAGACGCAGACTATGCAGCATGGCAGAGGTACCCTCCATGACGACCAAGACCGAGATTGTGAGGATGAGCCACATGGCGAAACACACAAACAAAAAGATGACTCCAATCACACCAGACATGCCAAATGCGTTGCCGAGGGTCATGTCCCACAACACCTTGGACAACTGATTATGAGCAAGGGACAGTGCCCAGAGTCGTAGATATGATGCCGTGTGAGAAACGCAGTTCAGGCAGAACTCGATCGTGTGTATGACTTGATGAATCATAATCTCACCAAAGTCGAACTCTTCACCTTCACCGTGCATGCCTTCGTGAATGACAGCGCCGTCATGACCCTCATCGTCATCGTCATTGGAATGTGAGATGCGACCGTTCTGCTCAGTTGCAGCCACGCCTTGATAACCGGCATTCTTTGCCTTGTTTGCATCACGTCGCAGAACCAGAGGCTTCATGAGAAGCATCCACGGCACACAGACGAGTGCGATCAAAAGAAGAACGATTTGTACCTGAGCTTGACCAGCATAGAGCGGTTCCTCTACCGTGCCTGGCGAAAGGAACATGTAGATGAGCATATTGAGCAGACTGGGCGGCGCAGTAGCCGATTGACTCCAATCAATTGTCCACTTGTAGATGATGCAGATGATAAGGTACACGAAGATGCTGCATAGGAACAGCATTCCAGGGATAAAGTTGGCGATAATGTCGAGCGTAGAGTGGAAGAATCTGTAGTTGATCAACGAGAGACAGAGACTGAACGTCATATGCACCACTCCAACGCAAACGGACAACTTCATCTTCAACGAGTTGGTGAACATGAGTCCGTTGTCGGCACCCTCCCATACAGGGTCCAAGCCAATAGGATAGGTACCGCGCTGAACACCTGTCAATGTTTCCGCGCTGGAATTTTCATCAAATTCCCAGCGAGAGCCGAAGAGGTTCAACGATTTGGAAAAGATGTCGTTGTAGATGAATCCGGTATACATCGAGTAAATTCCCATCAAGAGCATAATGTATCGTCCATAATAAGCCATTTCGAAAATCTCACCATACTTAGCACGAGCCAAAGCCTTCTCATTCAGAACCAGATAGAGGGCTGCCAAGAACAAGAAGAAACCATGTCCGAGATCGCCAAACATGACAGCGAAAAGGAACGGAAAGGTGACAATTGCAATGAGACCAGGGTTGACTTCCTGGTAGGTCGCAATGCCGTAAGCGTCCATAATGGACTGAAACGCCTGGGTGAATTTGTTTGTCCTATTGAAGGTCGGCGGAGTCTTTGCTGTTTGTATCTCATTCAAGATACTTGGTTGAATGGCACCCGAAGTGTCAGCAACATCTCGTAGGACGTTTTGCACCTTGTACAGGTCATTTGTGGGACACCACCCTTCAGCAATCAAGCATTTCCTGTTGCTATCATAGTTGAAGAGATTCATCGTCTGGTAGATCGCCTTCTCCTTGCGAACAGTCACCATCCAGTTCTGAATGTTGCTGGCCAAGTAACGCAACTCAGCATGCGCCGTTTGTCGAGTGTTTTGTAGCACACTCATGATATCGGCGATACGCGAGTTGACCTCGCTAAGCTGTTCTCGTCGCTGTCGTGGATCTTCATCGATCGTGTAGAGAGTGGCACCGAGCGATTCGGAAATCTTGCGCACCTTGGATAGAATTTCTGCGCCATGAGCAAAGATGGTAAAGACATTCTTGTCGACTGGCTCATTTGTGACCGGATCATTGATCGGCTCATCAATCTCGACCTGATTCATGTACAAGTTTCCTCGCAGAATTCGCCACAAGATTCGTTCCATAGCCATGGTTCGAGCGCGCGGAATGACTCCGGCAACAAAGCCAATGTTCATGACTGCAAGACTTCCATCGCCACCGGCCGGTTGTTGTTCCATGTCCGCAGCATTATCGAGCAGGGCCGACAAGTCACTGTCATCGACCGACCTTCGAATCTCCTCGCTCTGCCCGTGAGCCTGATCAAAGAAGGCTCCAGTCTCCTTCAAGACATATCGCAACTCCACCAATTCTACATATCTCTTCTGTAAAGTTTCATGTGAATCGTTCAGCGAATTTATGCGCTGCTCATAGTGGTTTGTTCGTTCTGCCAAGTCGTCAATTTCATGGACGGACGCGCCACCCTGTGATTCCACCAAATCGTAATCAAGCGGCTCTATCGGGATATTGGCGGTTTCGATTTGCTTGCTGAAGAACCGAAGCTGTCGCTCAATGTCATCAACACGTCGAACTTCTTTGACGAAAGATCTTTGAAACTGGTTCGTCTCAGAGTTGAGATCACGGAATTGGACGCAACCGAGTTGTCTAAGCCGAATCAGTCTATGGACGCATAACTTCTGTGAAATCTTACCCGAGAGCAGAGACGGTCGATCTTGCCACTTCAGAAGGAAAGAACAACTGAACCGCCGTGACCTCTTCGGATCTGAAGAGGGATGCGTGAGGCATAATCAGCGATTATGTTATCTTTCTGAAGCACCAATATGTATTGGTCTATTCCTTCTATCTTACGAAGTTGTGCGTCAGGCTGCGGTGCAATCCTAACGTTTACTCAATTGCGTGTGTGGGGTTTCATTGAACACTGCTTAGGGTAAATATCACGAATCTTTCCGGATCACTGATCACAAGACTAATGCATGGCTACCTGACACAAAAGATCAATGGAACGTACTTGATACAAAGTCCATGAAAGATGCATGCTCCGGGCTCTTTGACCAACGATGGCGATTGTCTTCATGGGAGCTACATTTCTAGATAGTCTGATCGCCTTTTGAGCACCGGTAATGCTATTTAAACACAAATCATGCTTGTCCCTGAATGACCACCTTGACTGTGCCCTCTGCTGCTGCTGCAGTTCTACATCACGGTCAGCTCATGAATGTGAATTACATCGATAATCTCTTACGTCTCGAAAGCCTTGACCGCATCCTCAAATTCGTAACGGTGAGAGATGATGGCCTTGACGTCGACAAGTCCGGAGTGGACAAGACTGATGGCTTGTTCATAGCAACCTTCATTGTATCGGAACGATCCGAGCACGGTGAGCTCTCGTGCACAGATGGTAGCGATTGGCAGGACAATCTCGTTCGGTCCCATACCTGTAGTACTTAGTAAGGACGCAAATGAAGTGACACAGTAGGGAATAGCTCACCAGCCTGCAGAAAGACGCCATTCTTTCGGGTCACCAGGAGCGCCGTCTGGGTACAGACTTCAGCACCGGTGGCATCCACGACGGCGGACGCGCCCTCACTCTGCGAGAGCCATTCAAAGCTGTCGAGGATCTGTGCCGCATTGCGCTTTGAATCTAAAGGACTCTGTCAGCAGGTGTTGAATCCAAGTTATGAAAACCACCAAGGTTGTCCTCTTACATTCCATTTTTGACTCTCCCTGTATCGGTTTTGGTGGTAGATAGGTCTCGACTCCTCCTTTAATGTATGACTTTGCAAACTTCATTCTTGACTCGTTCGCATCAATCATGAGGATTTTAGCAGCCCCCTTAGCCTTGGCAACAGCCGCACACAATAGGCCGATAGCACCACAACCAAAGATGATGATGTTGGAGTTGAAGTCGACACGAAGACGCTTGACGACATGAACAGCCACGGAAAGGGGTTCCATCAGTGCAGCTTCCTCATATGACATGGTCTCTGGGATTGGTTTCGCAAAGTCTACACATGAGCCTGTTGTACTCTGAGCAGACGAGACTCTTGTACTTACCCTCTGGGACGACGTAGTACTTTTGAAGAGTGCCGTTGATGGGAGGAGTCGCGGCAAAGGACATCTCCTTGCACAAGTTGTACATGCCCTCGCGACAGTATGCGCAGTGTCGACACGGCGTACCAGGTTCAATCGCAACACGGTCTCCCGCTTTCCTCTGCACGCAATCCTTTGCACATTCGACGACTTCGCCGGACGATTCGTGACCAAGAATCATGGGGGACTTGACGATGTATTCACCGATTGAGCCATGCTTCCAATAATGCACATCTAGTGATTCACATGAGCCATTCTCGCTCCTGATTTACCTGCAAGGTCACGACTCACCGGAACCACATATTCCAGTACTTCGCACGGCGATCCTGACATGCCTGGGAGGCAACTCGACCGGGTGCACACGCTCAGTCGCACGGATGTTGATGACGTCCTTGCCCTCCAGCACGACAGCCTTTCCTTCTTCCATAGCTGACATGATGCAAGACGATGCGGACGGATGCAGCAAAGAGTCCTGATGAGATGTAAATGCAGCAGACCTACCTCCAAAGAAAGTAAGAAGAGGGTGAACAGAAAGAATCAGACTCGATTGAGCTTGGGCAATTAGCAGGGACAAGTTTGTGTGTAGAGGCGGGTGGGTGGAGTAGAGGAGTCAGAGAAAATGGTTGCGCCTCTGTGGGCGTCTCAGGCAGATTTCCACTTTGTGTGTTGTGTGTGTGTTGTCTGTGTGTGTGTCCAGTGAAGTGCTTTGGCTGAAGGTCTGCAGAACCCACACTCAACCAAGTCCATCAATCACATCACAGCTGGGCAGGACAAGCCCCCCCCAAGTTGCTCAACAAGGCCCCGGGGAGACCGGCTGAAAGGGACACCCATGGACGGCTGGCCGGGTCTTTCCTCTGCGCGCGCGCAAAAGAACCTGAAATCGAACGACCAGGTGGGCAGCAGCAGGGCAGCCAACTTTCCCCGGCCCGGAATCTGGCAACCAGGAAGGGAATTCCGCCAATCATCGCGCACACCCTCTCTGATCAGAAAAGAGATCTGTGCCAGCGCCTTCAGCTAGGTAGGGTACGGTACCTACCTACCAGGTAGTCCGCCAACCCATAATCAACCTGGAACCTTGGATTGCCGATCCTGTGGGAGACCTGAAGCTGTCTTTCCAGCTGTCACCCTTTGATCAACTTGACACCTTCAGGCTATTCTCTCTCCCTCACATCTCGCTCCCGATTCTTCTCTATCGCCCGTTTCGCGTCTCTCTCGCGCCCTCTTTTGTCCCTTCATTTGGTCGGTGCTACTGTAACCAATTGCTTTTGGCAAGTTTTCTTCCGCCAAATAGTACTGATCAATGCATTTATATGAGCTTTGTATACACTAGTCGAGACATATCTACAGGTACGTGCTGATGACTGATTCATGTCGAAATCTTCCATGTACCAAGATATAAGATCAGTCGAATTGTAATCAGGAATGATGCCACGCTATGCATCCTCAAGGTCAATTTACATATATGGTACAACTTTGCTGAGATGGGTGGGGCGATGCCGTGTCCTCAGTGCTTTGATTTCTTGACGCCAATGTCAATGTCGATTGACGTGTCGCATCCACACTTGCTCACCGCCCGCGGATTGTCCGTAATCTTAAATTCGGATCCAATGAGCTCCATCGTGTAGTCAAGCTTGCTGCCGTCAATCATTGCCAGCGTCACCTCGTCCACCACCACCCGCGCACCGTCCTTTTCGAATATCACGTCCTCCGCCTCCTCCAGCTCGTTCGTGAGCGTGATGACATACTGGTATCCATGACAGCCACCGCTCTCCAGTGCCAACCTCAGTGCTAGCTTCGGATCCTTTTTTTTCTCCAAGACACTGGCCAGTTGTCGAGTGGCGCGCTCAGTAATCTCAATAGTCAAGAGTTCTCCGTCGTCACCCTTGCGCGAGTTTGTGATTGATTGCTTGTGGATATCTGTCACTCGTGTTGCTGGATTTGAATCTCCCAACTGATCTCGTGCCGTCTCGACAGCTCTTGCGTCGTCCACTGGAATTTCCACGTCGCCAAGACCTTCCACCACCTCGACATCCTTCTGGGCCTCTGCTGCCCAATTGAAAAGCTTCCAATTGGGTGCTGACGCGACCCAATCAGGTTTCTCTCCAAGCACAGCGATCGAGGTCTGCTCCTTTGCCACACTCTGTACAAGGTACTTCTCAGCGACGTCGCGTATCTCTGATGCATTGACCGCTAAGAGCTGCGCACGACGTTCTTGTCGCATCTGTGCAGTGATTCGCTCCGTAAAATACACCATGCCCTCGGAAGCCACGGATATTGGAGCATCCACGCCTTGAAAGATGGATAATTTCGCCTCCTCTAGATCCTGAGAGGACCAGGACTGTGAAACTGCCCAGAGACCAGCGTCCTCCATCGTCTGCAACGTCTTGAGAGTATTGGGATCACGATACGAATAATAACCAAAGATGCCAGAGGTCGCTGAAAAGGTCGCGCCACCTCCATAAGCGCCTCCCTTCTCTCTGATCTCACGGTGAAGATGCTTGTTTGTCAACAACTTCGCTAAGACTTGTAGCGCAGCACCATCCTTGTGTGTGTAGGGAACACCTCTCATTGCCAGAGCCGCGAAGTTCACCGAATAAGGCAGCGGAAAGAAAGCTTTGGACGGGCACATGCTCTGAAATGTCGGTGAAGCCAGATCAGTGTGTTGTCCAGTCTCCATTGCATCAAAAAGCTGTGACATTTCAGTCTCCAGTGCTTTTGCATTGCTCGGGTCCGTTGTCACAAAACACCGCAAGGAATTTTTCTGTAATGCAAATTCCTTGATTTTCTTGAGCTTAGCAACGATGTTCGATATGTCTGGTTCATTCGCCAGGGCGGAGATCAATTTCACCTGGGACAAGCCAGAGTGGGTTTCAGCTATTTGTCCTGCAGGTGTCAGTAGTGAAGCGGCAAAGGTCCGAGCATAGGAATGCCCTGACTCTGCAACATTTGAGACGATGCCAGACGCGTTCATGCGCAACAAGTGACGAAGCTTATCAGTATTGTCAAAGTTAGTCTCGAGTATCATCGTACGTATCAAAGAGAACATCGACGACAGGTTTCGGTCTAGACAGTGACCCGTGACTGTGATACCCTCCTCGAATTTGTCTATGTCGGAGTGCTGTGTGGAGACTTTGGCACCTACAGAAATACCTCCGGTCTTCAACCTGATGGAGTCCTCAAGAGTGGCCATGTCGCAGGTCTCTGTTCCAAGGTTTGTGAAACAGTCGGTAAATAGTGGGAGATATGGCCTTAGTTCTTGTGGCAAAGCTTTAATTGTAGCAATCATTCTGAAGTATGTGATACCAGTCGCTTTCATGTTCCAGTCAACTGGCACTCCTCGCACAGCACCTCCCAGCTCCAAATGTGTATGCTCCACAGATTTCGGAATATCAGAGACTCGTAAAGTTGGCAGACAGTCAAGGTTTTCCTCGGCGTTTTGAAAGTTCAGTAGTGCAAGACCGTTCTCTTGTACTTGTGTACGATCAGCCTCTGACAGCGATGAGACCGCTTTCGTCAGTTTTTCAGCCTCTGCCTTGACAAGGTCGTTGGCAAAACTCGACTTAGGTCGCATGGTGAATCCCAGCACACCCGAATCATCATCCCTGAGCAGGTATTTATGGATCAATTCACCCATATAATTGCCAGTAGCAAGTCTTTGCTTGAAGCGATCAACTGTCTCGTTCCAAGCAAGCAGAGCAAGGGGATCAACGTCGTTGAACCAGCCGCTGGCAACCGAGTTTAGCAAGCTCATGCCAAAATTCGCGCTTTTTCGCTTCAATGCTATTTCCATTTGGTGTAATATGCCGTCGATTTTGTCCTTCGCGAAGCCTTCTTCTGCCAATTGTGTTAAAATTGTCCTGATTTGTGGACGAACTTTAGGCAGGTTCTGTTCAGAGACGCCTTGGAGACCGATGCTCATGACTGCGGTCTTGGTAGAATTATCATATCCAGTATTGGGCGAGAAATCGCTTCCCAATTCAGTCTCGATGAGACCCTTGTATAGTGGAGCGCTGTGTCCATCAAGAAGCAGACTAGATAGGATTCTTAGAGAGAATGTCTCGAAGGTATCCGATACATCATTACATAAGAACGAAACAGAAGTCTTGATCTGATCTGCACCGGCTAAGGGATCGTGCGGCCCCTCAACCTCGACTTGTCTGTACGAAGCCCATGGACTCACTGTCTTGCTGATGGCAGATGGAGGCGTAGCAGAGAACGCCAGCAGCTTCGCATTCAGTGACTCTAGCTGCTCATCGAGCGGGAACGATCCATATGTGAAGACCTTCGAATTGGAAGGATGATAGTGACGCTCATGAAATGCAACCAATTGAGCATAAGTAAGGTCTGGTATGTTTTTAGGATCGCCACCACTGTCATTGCCATAGATGGTGCCGCGATACATCTCACGTTGGAACATGATATAGAACATGTACGAAGCGTCAGACATCTGACCTTTCATCTCGTTGTATACGACTCCCTTGTATTCAATCTCGGATGTGAAGTCCTTGGGATCTTTGTGTTCCAGTCGCCAACCTTCTTGTAGGAAGTCAATCTCTCGCAGACGGGGAAATAACGTGGCGTCCAGATAGACATCTCGAAGATTCGCATGATCAGCTCGGTTGACGGTCGCAAAAGGATAAAAAGTATAATCGGACGCTGTGAAGGCGTTCATATATGTAGCTAGTGATCGATTCAACATCTTGAAAAATGGATCACGGACCGGGTACTTTTCGGAGCCACAAAGAGTCGTGTGCTCAAGAATATGAGGCACACCAGTAGAGTCGGTGGGTGGTGTTGCAAATCCGATAGAGAAGACATTGTTGGGATCGTCTCGCGCGATGTGAAGATGTTCCAAGCCTGTTTTGTCATGCCTCAAGAGAGTCGCCTCGAGTTGCAACTCAGGGACAGACTTCGTTCTTTGTACTGTGAAGCCATGAATGCCTGAAGACTGTCTGAGAGAGCATAGAAGCCTTCTTCGTGGCGCCGATAATCGACTAAGTCTCAGCATGCAGTGGCAAGTCCTGATATGATCCCAGCACCAAGAACTATATATGATGCCAAATACCTTCAAGCTTCGTCCGTCCGATCAACAGACACTGAAAGAGCTAGTCATTCAAGCCAAGAAGGATGCTTGCGAACTGACTTTGTCATGACACGCAGGATGACAAAATGCAGAATGATGCATGAGGTTGAGGTGTGCGCCCGTTTGAGCGATCGCCCGGGCTCCACTGCATCAATCTGTACCCGCCGCTCAGCTGCCCGGGCGTGTCTAATTGCCAACTTCGTTCTTTCCCTTCGCCTGTGCGTAAGATCCTTCTTGCTCGCCGAAGTGCCCTGCATGATGAAGTCTTCGGCTTAGTCTGGCTAATCCACTGTTGATCAAGGGGAGTCTCGGTGATGAGTGAGGTCGGTCTGGACGATTCTGAAAGAGAGGAAACTACCTCAATCGAGGATGCTCTGATCGAGAACGAAGTAAGCACCGGTGAAGCCAGTACCTCTACAAATACTGCCGGGAGGAACAATTCAAGCAATGTTAAAACGAAGCCGGACCTAACGTCTCTGATTGCCAGCAAAATCAGCGAATTGGAGAAGGAGAATACGAAAGATGAAGAAGAAGAGAAAGAAATCGCTCGAGCGGTCAAAGCAGAGCATAGGAAGCTTTCCACTCTTGTGTCTGAAACTGACACCGAGATTGGGAAGGTAACCTTGTTGCAACGGAAGTACACAAGCTTATTCCAAGACATGCAGAGATTGGAACGAGAACATGCCCGTCAGAAGGCAAAGTCCGAAAAATCTTCAAAAGATCTGAGCACTTCCAAGATTGAGCTCAACAAAGCGGTCAATATGAAGCACAAATTGGAGACTCTTTGTCGAGAATTGCAAAAGGAAAACAAGCGAGTCAAGGAGGACAGCAAGAAGCTTGCACAATCAGAGCAGCAAAAGCGAGTTGAACTCAATAACAAGTTCGAGACCACTATTTTTGAAATCAAGACCAAGATGGACGAAGACTCGGGTCTTGTGGGTAAAAGAAGATTGGAAGATAATGAATTGAAGGATAAATTCAGATCTTTCTTAGAACAATACGAGCTTCGAGAACAGCATTTTCATAGCACATTGCGTGCGAAAGAACTAGAAGTGCAACTGAGTCATGCAAGACTAGAACAATTCAAGAGGACATCAGACGCTAACGAGCTTCGTGCGAGGACTTTGCATTCGCAAGTAAGCACGTTCTCAGAGACCGAATCTGAACTGCGGTCGCAGTTGAACATCTATGTGGAGAAATTCAAACAAGTGGAGGATACCTTGAACAATTCGAACGACTTGTTTCTCAACTTTAGGAAAGAGATGGAGACCATGACTAAGAAGACTAAGAAGTTGGAAAAAGAAAATGCCCTGATACGATCCAAGTGCGACACAGCCAACAAAAGCATCCTTGAAATGGCCGAAGAACGAGCCAAGCATCGAAAGGAGATTGAAGCATTGAGACATAAGAGCACGAAGCTCGAGAATTTATGTCGAGCTTTACAGCATGAACGATCGAATACAAGAGCGACGACCGACACGAACACGAACGGATCCATAAACGGGTCCAAACACGAGCCGACACCAACGAATCTCAAGGATAGTAACCACATCGTCGAAAATGTGCCTGACCATGATTTTTCTGATGGTAGTGTTGATGATGACTACAGTGAAGCTTCCTTTGAGATAGAGGTCGGAGACTCGATCGGTGCTCCACCTCAGGACCCTCTCCCGAGCAATCCTATCGCCGGTTTTTTAAAGGTGTCTGACGAGGAGGAAGGCTTAATCCGAGAAAAGTAAGGAGCTGTATCGTTGTAATTAAACATTCCACTAAGCGGATACAGGCGTCTAGAATATGGTCAGGGCACTCATGCCAGTCCTGACCGCGACAGGGACGGATACTTGGCCGTTAGCAATCTTGAGAAAGAATTCATTGGTGCTTTTCGGGATTCTAAGGTAGCTCAATATGGACCTGCTCGACCTCCAAGCACGGGACGTAATATGCCAACTTCCGTGGCACAATCGAATGCTGAGATCAGTGGCAAATTCAACTTGTTTCAAAAGATGTTTAACGGTGCCATGCCACATCTCACCACGCTACAAGGATCTGCTGTAAATGATGCTCGGGAAGCTCTTACTACAGAGGAGAAACGTTTGTATGACGAGGCAGCAGGACGCTTGGCAGCCATGACACAAAACTTTGTCAAGCGAGAAGGTGGCCCTCAAGTGGAATTCGCAGAGACAAGAGACGGGTAAGTCCACTGGTCTGTGCCAAGCCGTCACAGGATGCACTAGTCTTGTGTAACATGACTAACGCCTTGATAGATCGATCAGCATCGACAAACACACTCAGCAATTGAACGCATTCAAGAAGCAGATGGCACCAGACAAGCTACGCGAGTTTTCGAAGCAATATGACGACATGCTTTCTGCGTGCAAGAGTCTTGTCACAAGCCCACAGGCTGCACAGACGTGTAAGACTGTTCCATCTTTTGTGACCGTACACTGACACCTCAGATGAGGCTTTGATGACCTCTGTAGCTATCTTGCTCTCCGATCGCGATCTTGCC
>DF819230.1:3522-222513 GCA_000836175.1 Taphrina flavorubra JCM 22207 | reverse complement strand
CAGTGCGAACGTAAAGGACGTGTAACGAAGAGTCGTCACTACCGGGATTCGAAGCATCCTCAGGAGAAGCACATCTCTCGAATCTCTGTCAACCTTGTAACGACTTTCACGATGATGAACCACCAAAGTTTCACAGAACGTAATTTGACCTCGTGACATGTATGCATGATTGCTGAAATCTCGTAGCCTGGGGACACAAAGGCATGAGCGAAGCGAGTGTGATCACGCAATCCTTTACACCGACAGCGGGTCCTTTGGAATATAATCTAGCAGAAGCCACGACGCATACGCAGTCGCCTGTTGTGACCGGCACGTCCGTCCTCGGACTCAAGTTCAAGGATGGAGTGATGCTCGTCGCTGATAATCTTGCGTCGTATGGTTCGATGGCTCGTTTCCGCGATATCGAGCGATTAATCAAGGTTGGCAAATACACAGTCATAGGAGTGGGTGGAGACATATCCGACCTGCAATATATTGAGCGCCTGCTCGACGACCTGACGTATGTTGAGACACTGATATGTATCGAAGCATCTCTAATGGACCAGGATACGAGAGCAAGATGCTGCAGATGGACACGAACTGAGGCCCGAACACGTTTTTGAGTACATGAGCCGCGTCATGTATAATCGTCGTACGAAGATGAATCCTTTGTGGAACAGCATGATTATCGCTGGTACCTCGCCAGCGCCCCTGGCGATTCAAGTTCAAGAAACTACAAATACTCCGAAACCATCGGAAGGACCATTCTTATCATACGTAGATTTATTGGGGACAACATATAGCTCCCCAGTGATCGCAACCGGAATGGGGTCGGCAATGGGTATACCGATCTTGCGGAAAGCGACTGATGAGGATGCTTGGAAATCGTTGACCAGGGAGGACGCTCGAAAGACCTTGGATGAATGTATGAAGGTCTTATACTACCGAGACGCAAGGTCACTCAACAAGTTCTCGGTGGCTACCGTCACCAGCGAGGGTGTGACGATAGAGAAGGACCAGAGTGTCCCGACACAATGGGAGTTTGCACGATATGGTTATGGATACAAGTAGATCTCGTAGCCTTGCCCGTACTGCTTGCACTCTGAGCCAAAATTCAAAGTCCACGCGCAACCAGAAACTCGTGCATGTGCCACCACTTGAGCCGCCTTTTTGTTTTGACGTACACACAAACGACTCCGTCGACAACAGTTATCGAGCTGCTGTCCTCTGTGCCTCATCTCAGCCAGCAACTTGAGAATCAAGGATCAACGAGCGTGGTGTTGCGTGATATTGTCTAGCAAAGACTGCAATGAGCTCTGAGGAACCTCTCAACACCGTCAATCCAAATACGGTGGACGCGACACCACTCCGATTGCACAAATTCAAGCGCAAGCAGACGGAGGATGACTACACTCCAAAGTCTAGACACATCGACAAACGCGCTCCGCAATCGATTTCTACTACGAGAGAGGCTACGAATGGTTCGCGACACTTGGTTGTTAGTCCGAGTAAAGAAAACAAAATCAGTGATCAGAAATCAGTGGATGGCACGAGCTCGGATATATCAAAAGTCAACACGGATCCTGAGCGTACAGACGTCTTTGCCATCTCAGAAACAAAGTTTGATGGGAGTGCGTCCGTGGGCAGCATCTTATCACAACCCGATTTTTCTGCTTCCGTGGTCCGAGATGTGAATGACGATTCCGAGTCGGCTCTGCACAGCGAGAACGAGCACACACCAGCACGCCAACGACAGGTTGATGCCGAAGAGTCTGAAGACGACCAGGTCATCGCATCCGCCAGCGCCTCCGTAAGATCCATGTCACACAACTCTGTTGGCGACCCGTCCGATGAAGATACTCCCGTTCGTGCCAATCCACGTTCCGTGGTGCCTCCGTCCGCATCGCCGACACGCACACCTCGTCTGAGGGACTTTTTGATGCCGCTCAATACGCCTCGATCTATAGTAGACTCTGCCCTGCGTGGTCGTCAGGGTACACCGGCAAAGGGATCAAGCACGGCGTATCCCATATTCTCGGAGGCCGACTTGATTTCATTGCAGACGCCGGCACCAAAGAATCATCAACAGCAGCTGGACCCACAATCGCGCCTCCGACACTTTAAGACGGAGAGTGGCGAGGAGATGCTGCTGGACATGACGCCGCGGGTCTACTCGCCAAAATCGATACCCATCTACACCCTGCACGATCTGGACCAAATCAAGGCGGAATTCGAGCAGACCAAGCGCGAATTCGAGGCGCGCATCCAAATCTTGCACGAGGAACTGGCCACGAGCGTCAGCCATACAAATCACCACAAAGCACTCGCGGCACAGGGCGAATCGCTGCACGCCGAGTATAGCAAGAAACACGTCCGCAAAGTCACCGCGCTCAAGACGGATTGGGAGCGCAAGACGGTCGAGCGCCTCGCGAGCAAGGACGCCAAGATTGCTGAGCG
This sequence comes from Taphrina flavorubra JCM 22207, assembly GCA_000836175.1. Lineage (NCBI taxonomy): Eukaryota > Fungi > Ascomycota > Taphrinomycetes > Taphrinales > Taphrinaceae > Taphrina > Taphrina flavorubra. The sequence continues at coordinate 220,077 of DF819230.1, read as the reverse complement.
AGAAGGGGTCATTGCGCAGTTGCAGGCCGTGCTCGCCCAAGAGCGCGAGGAGAAGAAGGAGGTGATTGCCATGGCGGAAGCCGTCCTCGCCCTTCAGCAGCAGGGTTGACCGCAATTCACAGATATTATTGGAATTTCCAGAAAAACATCGCATTGACCCCATATCAGTATTGGTGGTTGTGGTGTATTTGTATATTTGGGCATAGTAAGGTGTATGTACAGACTCATATCATCATCATCATTATTATTCATTGCGTCCTGCAGCAACGAGATCCTACAGACTGACTCGTCTCAGGATTGCTTGTACAACGGTACTTTGCTCTCCGGCAATCAAACCATCCATCTCCCGCCTCATTTCGATTTTTCGCTCATCACTGAGGGAGTCACGCGCGGAATCGATAAAGGCAACTAATGTCTCGCTCGCGGCCTCACGAACAGATTGATAGGCGCGGTCCCCAGCCAGACGGGTCAGAAGCGTCCACGTCTCACGTACATCCTCTTCCGCTCGCCATAAGACATTCGCAGTCGTCTCTGGGCGAAGACGCGTGTAGAGGTCCTTCAAGTCATTACACATAGTCACTTTCGAGGTCCACGGCTGCGTCTCTGCCTGACGGACGCAGTACCTCAGCACGCTGGCGTAACCACTCACCTCAGTCTGCTGCGACGATGACGACAAAGAGGGACGATAGGCGCGTATCAAGCACTTTAGAGCGTTTTGTGCCAGACTCTGCCGACGCGCAACATTCTTGCCTTCCTCCTCATCGTCTTCTTCGTCCGCGGCATCGTCCATGCATGATCCCTCGAGAATGTCCTCGACCGTGTCCAATGTCTCGGCAAACAAGTCGCCATCACGGTCGACCTCGAGGTACTTTGCTAGCGATTGGAGGGCGTGAGACTTGTACGTCATATTTGTGCGTCGTGCTTCGCGAAACATGATTTCTCGAATGTTGGGCAACTTGTCGTCGCCGTCAACTTTAAAGCGTTCGTAATTGCGCGATGCGAGTGCCACCAGAGCCTGCAACACCGCTTCCTTGCCGTTCCATGATTTGCCCTTGAGGGCCTGTACCAAGGCCTGCAATACACGATCAGTCTGTTGTCCGAGATCGACCTTGCTCGCAACCTCAGCGATCGTGTTGGCGGCCATTTGTTTGACGCGCCAGATCGGACTGGCGAGATGAGTCTCCACTAGTGGCAACACTTCCGCGAGGTAGAGTTTGATGGCCTGTGGACTGCCTGTATTGTCTTGCCAGACTCCCTTATACAAGGCGGCCGAACTTTCTTCTGGGTCGTGCATGGCCACAAAGCACACGGGGAAGAAGACATCGGCCATCGACATGAATTTGTCGTTTGCATTCTGAGATATAGACTTGATTAGGAGTCCTAGAGCATTGTTGTCATCCTCGGCCGCGAAGAACTTGGCGGATGCAAAATCGACGAGCCTGACCAGTTTCTCAGGACTTGCTACTCTTGCCATGTAGCCAATGCAACTGGCATAAGTTTGTACAACGGATTGATTACGGTCGTGAAGTGTGGTGGACAGTGCTTGTATGATGGTGTCTGCATGAGGCTTGACGAGTTCCGCACACCGCACGACCAGTGATATCAAGAATTTTGCCGTGGCTGCTTTGGTTGGCAGACCATTAGTCTGCCTGATTATTTGGCATACTTGAGGAATTGTTTGTGCCACGGATGTCTCGTCCAGCTGATCGATGCACTGTTCCAGTGCATCCAATAGAGGACTGGCACGCAGCGAATTGAGTCGATGTGTGTCCAGGTCATTCTGCGTGATGTTATATTTCGCAGCATGGAAACTCAAATAATTCATCATTTCTGGCTCCATGGTAGAGGTCAACTGTAAATATTCGTCGATAAGCTGTGGTAGATGGGCTTTGATCGGCGAACCAGATTCTTTCGTGATTCTTAGCAACGTCTTGAGCGAGAATGCACCGACTTCGGCTGATAGCGATCTGAGGTTCTTGATGAATAGGGGTATAACGAAATTAAGCGTGCGGCTCGCCTCGACCGGTGATGTTGCATTACTGACTGCGCGAATAATTAAGCTTGCCAACGTTTGGCAAAGATCAATTCCGGCCAGACGGACACTTTCTTTGACATCATCCAAGATTCTGAATGACAGTGACCATATATCTTCGAGTCTTGCAGATACCAGCGAAAGAGAGCGTCCAGTGAGCAGATTTGCCATAGCACGTCCAGCCGACTCACGAACTCTCCATGACTGATCTGACAGGCTTCGAAGGAGGTCTGAGCAGACAGCATCGAAGTGGTTATCCAAGGCAGCTTTGGCATCAGGATAGAGCTGCAGAAAAATCGCATTCATTGATTTCGCCACTTTGACGGATGGATCGTGTTTATATCGAAATAGCTTAGGCAGAAGTCTTCCCAATATTTCGGGAGACTTTCTGAGATCGCCAGCCGTATCACTATCCATTAATAAGGAATTGAGACCTAGTGCTACTCCTTGTCTAGTGGACCACATGGCTGACGACGAGGCGAGACTCAAGAATGAATACACGAGTGAAGTATTGCCTGCGTCCATCGCAAGGTTGCATATATCTCTGTATGTGCTCACAGACGATTCATTGGATCCAGAGCCAACAGTCATCGTGCCAGGTTGGAAGAGCTCTGAATCGGCAGAAATTGCCGCCGTACTTTGTTTCGCTGCGGCATCGGAAGTCATCGTTGAGAACAACTGTGCGAGTAGATCGTCCTTGGTCTTTTTGTCACAGCGCTTATACACGATCTGTATACCTTTATTCGCACTTTCGGAGATAAATTCATCAGTGTCAGACAGCAGGCTCAAGAAAGCTGCGTGAATGCTACTCCACTTTGCAGACATTTCGTTCAGAGGGAGAAGCTGAACAAGACTGATCAGACGAAGGCACGCCCCTCGTCTTTGATGCGGTTTTGGGGACCTCGTGTTGGTCAGTAGATTGTCCATGACCTGAAGAACTTGATCGGGACGTGTGCCTGTGAGTGCGACTTCTACAGGTACGTCGAGACTGTTTCGCAGGATTTTAGAGTCCCAACGACCGACACAACACGCTAGTGCTTCTCCTTTGGCCAGCAGAATTTCGGGTTTCGCGACTGTGCCAGCATCCGAGGCCAGCTGCTCTATCAGATCCGTAAGCTCCTGGGATCCATCCTTGTAGTAGACTGAAAGACTTCCCAGAGCAAGCACACAACGCTCCACAAGTGCACTATCGCTCGAACTCCTTGTGATGAGTTGGGTTAGAGATTTGACATTTTGCGCTCTAGTGGTAGTAGAATAGCCCTGCACGAGACCGAAGGTAGCTATGATTTCGATGCTTGTTCGTTGAAGACTCATGTCTCGGCCCTCTAAGGCGTTCTGCAATACCCGCTCTGACATGCTCAGATCGATGAGCACCTCCCGACCACGCAATTGAGCTCGAAGCAGAATCTTTGCGAGAAGTGAAATTGCATGAAGATCCTCCTGAGGAGTTCTCGCTCCTGTAATACTTAGAGCGGTACATTCGTTCTTGATCTCAATCGATGAATAGGGCTCAGCAGTACTCATTATTGCATACAATCTTGCATTGAGATCCCGTTGCACCGGAGACTTGTACACCTTGACAGGTTTGAGTGCTGCGATATCATCTCTAGATACTTCTGCTGGGAATTCCCGGTTGATTAGCAGTAAATCAAGAAGGACACCGCCGGAGTCTAGACTGCCACTCTCCTTGTAGTCATTCAGTACCTGTTGCTGGAAAGCATTGATTGATCTCTCGAAAGAGTCATATGGTCGACTCGAGACATACTTCCGCAAGGCTATTCGAGCATCTTCCTCATGTTCAAACGTAGCCCTCAATCTAGACTCAAAGTCCTCCTTCGCCGGGTCAAGATTTTGGCTGAGTACAAGAGCATTGACGAACAGACATATTTCCGAGTATTGGAAATATGCAGCTCTAGCGAGTGGTGTCAACTTGTTGACTTGAAGCTCAGCATCTTGAGCTATCTGGTTTTCTGATGTCCATTGTACCATGTCACCAAATTGAGGAAAGCTTGTAGCGTTGTGGTCTTGTCTGGTTAGTACAAATGCAGACATATTGAGACCTCTTCGAGCCTCTTGTATCACTTCTGCATTAGGAACACCTTGCATTGCGATGATGCACGTCCATCGAGCTGTAGCATCTGCGAAATCGTATGTTGCCAGCGTCATTCGAAGCGCTGTATAATGAGTATGTCCCGGACCATTGACAATGACTCGCAGTAAAATCGCTTGGAGTTCCTGCAAGCACTGGTCTTCAGCGGCAGAGAAGCAATATATCAGACTAGACAAAGCCTCCTCGACTGCTGGTCGTATGGATGGAGTTTCATTGGCAAGAGCACTAAACAAAGTCTGTACAATGTCGGTGTTGTTCCTTGTGAAGTCGACATCTCTTTTACACTGCGAGTATCAGTGCGCCGTACTACATATGCACTATACTTCTTACCAATAGACCGATCGCAATGTAAGCTGAGCCTTTGGACTCGTCCGAGCTCTCCGGGGAAGAGATGTATAGTGTCAACTGTGATAGCAACGTCTTCGTGGGTATGCTGCTGGTCGATGGCGGAGAGAAGCGTGCGAACCAATTCAGAAACCCGATAGCTGCTGTGCGTACTTTCGGAGTGCTAGCTGTTGCCGCATTAGCAATGTTGTAGTATAACCAGCGGAGGGCAGAGACATACATTCGACGCCATGAGTGATGGCTTTCTGCGCTTTGTGCAGTTCACGGGTGGCCAGCGTGCTCTTGGATAACAGCTGAAAAATCCGAATCTCAAAACGCGCCTCTAGTGTCCTGCTAAGCAATAATTTGAACAGTTCATCAACATAAAGTTGTTCGGAATGTGCCGGATCGCATCTCCGCATAACAGTGCTAGCTAGCATTTGAATATCGTGCTTCAGGTCGAATGAGGCCACCAGGCCTAGTATAAACCTGTAGGCATCCTGGAGAATCGGTATCGAAGCGTATTTCAGGATACCAAGCTTGACTGCGGTCAAGGATGTTCCTGTGTATGTGGACGGTCCGAACGGAGTGAGAAACTCCACTTCGCTCGGGGCTAATGGCCCAGTTATGGTTGCCAGTGAGTTGCGGCCTGCAGCGGTCGTTGTTTTGAGCTGTGCCGGATTGAGAAACATGCAATCGACCAGACATTTGGCCACGGCTACCTGGTCACTGTCGTGCCCAAAGTGATACGCCAATACTAACGACTTCTCTTCTTGTGAAGAAGTCGCCGAAGGGAATGTTGCGAGCAGGTTTGCGATCATATTGAACACGATTGCTCTCTGATCAGCGGGACACTTGGAAAATCCATCAACGAGTCGATTCAAAGTGGTTGAATCACATAGCCGTCCGCCAGAAGCTGTACTCAGATAGTGTATAGTACGCGATTTGACAATCTCAGGCACAGCAGGATCTTTGTACTGTGCTAGAAGAGGCTCAAATGGAAGGGCGATGTTATTGCCCTTGAGTCGATTATCTAGCATGGCGAGCACTTCCTCGACTTTCTTGTGATTTGACTTATATGGTGTTCCCAACTTGAGTAGTAAGGGACACAGATATATGCTGGAGACCTTCTCCAAGGTGGCATTCGTCGATGTGAGTGCAAACTTTAGTTCAACAGCTTGAATGAGCTTCAGCTCTGCAGCCATAGCTTTTTGGTCCAGTCCTGCATCAGAAACCATTAGGACCAAGAAACAAGCAATTCACCGTTCTTAGCGCTTAAATATGACGTGTGTGTTGATATTACACACGTAGCTGATTCTTATGGCCAGTATGATGACTAGGAGGTCTGCCTGCAGCTGTACTGATCGTGCCTAATAAAGTGATCCACTCCGGTGTGGTCAAACAGAAATTCAAGGCCTCAAGTGCTTCCAGGAAAGGACAACAACTCGAGAATCTACCATACCGAGTTCAGCAGGAATTATAGTCTCTCGACCGGATAAGAGCTATACTGAAGATCGAGAAACAAAGCCCCTAGCTGTGTCCCGCAGGTGTGCATGGACTATCACATAGAATGTACGTGTGCGTAGGTGAGTGATCAATGATCATAATCGACGCGCAAGCGTCCGCGTGGACAATCTTGACCTTTCAAATTCACCTCAAAACCAAGCCACTGGGTCAGTCTTCCCACAACGGCAAATGGGCATTCCAGCAGCATTTAGGTTTTGTTCACGATTCGTTTGTACCTAACCTAGCTCTATAGCCAGCTATGGCTATCGCTAAGGATGGGAAAGTGCCCATACCCATGGCCGAACCTCACGAAATTTGGTGCACAAGCTAAAGAAAGCCCATCAGCCACCTTCTTCTCTGCTCAACATGATGCATGCTTTCGAGTTGTCCCGTGTCCATGTGGTCGAGTCTTGCCATTTTGCGAGTGAGCAAAACGAAGCAACATGGTATTTTCAGCTGTTGAAAGCCACTCGTTAGTCGTTACATCCTGGCGAACTCCCGCTTGATGCTGCCTAATGGCATTATGATTTCCTAGTAGCTACAGTTTGACACATTTGTATGCCTCATTCATGAAGTTGTGGAATGGTGAATTTATGTATAGATCAAGTATCGAAGAGCAACTCCCAGTCTCCCCACGATATATGCTCTCCTATTGATTGATAAGTGAACACAGGTGGCATGACCTTTGCAGCCTTCTTCCTACAGCAATACATTAACTCACGAGGAGCCATTCGTTGTTCATCGGCGCCGCCCGACCTCGGTTTTTCAGATACCGAGTACGTAATGCATGTTTGGTTGCAAGCCCGGCCGCTTGCATGGTGGAAGGCTTTGGCCACGAGAACGGTCGTGGGGAAACGTGAGCTCTGCGCACGCGATACGAACCACAATTCTCGATCAAGGTACATGGTAAAGCCCATCATTAAAGAACAGTGTTATTTGCGTAATTCGATTCAAAAATGACATGTTTTAGTGAATCGCCATGTGTACCATTCTTCGGACCTGTCAATCGAGATGGCCATGTGTTTACCAGTCCTTGCCACTCTTGCGCGAACCGATATCCGGCACGCTAGTACGATTGATAGCTACAAGACATTTCTCCTGCAACACGGTCTTCGTTATGTAAGATACAGCAGATCTAGAATTTGCATGGTCAGCTGCAGCAGCTCAAGACTCGACCCCGGGCCCAATACAGGTGGCCACTTGCAGGTCTGGTACCGGTGTGCCCAGGTGGATGGATTTTGTCTTCGGGCATGGCGTCCAATCAGTCAGATCCGGTTTCGGCGCATCTTCGGCGGGGCACAACCGCACGAGCTATCAGCAGCCCCGCTGGCGTTTTCATGTTGTGCATGGTGTTGTGCATGGTGCATGCATTCCTTTGTGCCATGTAGCTATAGGTAATATTGCAATTGAGCGCCATGCCATGGCCTGTGCTTGTCCAGCATTCTCCAATACTGGTACGGTGAGCACCACTCGTGACGCAAGGGAGTACTAAGCTAGCTGACACAGGGCTTCTGATTGAGGTTCAGTTGTGGAAGAAAAACTCCGTATTCGTGGCTGTGTATATACCATCAAGTCGTGATCGGGAGTAAGCTACTTGTGCACGGGCAGACTTTCAGGTAATACACTCTAGATCTTCGATCAAAAGTAGACCGCTGGGCTACAGAGATCCGGTGCACACAGCAGAGATGACCTCATGGATCTTATAAAGTGGTATTGCCTTGGCGCAAGTCGTGCAAATGAGTGACACTCATCGCGCGCCGATGCCCGGTTCATGCTCTATGTACATGGTAAGGTCCGGCTCAACATGCCTTGCGTATCACTACCGTCCGTATCTTGCTTAAATTTTTAGGCCACATTCTGTATGTACCTATTCCAGATAAGTCTAGATCTGCGGATGCATCAGGTGTGCACGTCAGTCAGAACGTCCAGAGGCTAGCAGCTGACGATCCGTGAGATGCGGTACCTGCGCTGAATCGTGGCTACATGCATGCACAGGTAACCTTGGAAGTAATTAGTTGCTAAGAGCCATCGTTCCGGAGTAGAACCGGGCGAGTTCCAGCCGTTCCAAGCCGCACTGAACGGACATTTCAAGATTCCAAGGTTGACCACAGCGCCAGCTGTCGGCTTATTGATTCGTGACAGCGATTGGACAAAGATGCGCTTGCGCGCGGGACGCACCAAGAATTCTCCGAGGATATGTCCGCGAACAATTCTCAAATCATCCGAGACAAAACTTAAGACAAGCATGCAAGGACGACCTGTAATAGCCTCCACCGCTTGCGGACCTCTCAGCCTGTCTCCTGTGCTCCTGTAACATTCTTAGGACATGATGATACGAGTGAAAATCTTAGAGGATGTTTGAGTTTCACGTGATTCTCAGCTTCTACATTGTCTTTGTACGTCAGTAGATGGAAATCGCCAAAAAGCTTCCTTGCAGTGTTGATCGCGTGTGCACGCTTATGGACTTTTCTCAGGATTTTAACCCGACCTGGGAGCTAACACATCAAGCACGATACCTGCAGTCCGTGTTGCATTGCCTGCCACGCCTAGCTAGCTCTTGGACAATCTGCTTTGTTAGTATTACCGCGCGCGGTAGGTATACGTACTAGTACTATCACTACGCGTGCAATCACGATCGACTGGCACAAGCGGCACCGTGTGCAACGGACCTGTTGAGCTTCATACCCTCGTTGGTCCTCAGATGCATGGTAGCTAGATGTCGATCTTTACCATCCATAGCCAGATGAATGTCAAAGGTCTCGCACCGAAACAACAGTGTCTTGTAGAGGCTGTATACGACAAAAAATGACCCACATCTAAGGGCAGCCAAGATGTGGCTCGGAGGAATTCATGCGTGAATTTTGACAGAACTGGATCCATGCATGCATGGTATTGGCACAATAGCGAGCCAACTCCTGCTACTGGACAACCTCCAGGGCTTGGACCTCACAGCGGGGCCACATGTGTCACAAAAAACCCCTGAAAGAGCACCTCCGACTGGGGAAGGGATCGGAGAAAAGTGGCGCCAAGTTATGGCCTTTCCATGCCTAGGTGGCGCATCAATATGTATACCTGGGTGCCACCAGATCATGGCCAACGACGAACCATGCCAGCTGTCCCAAGCTATAGCTATGTCAGCTATAGCTAGCTAGGTAGACATGCGGAGTATTCTTGCCAGCCAACTGCGAAGCACGTACGACATGTCATGCACCCATATAGCTTGGGCTAGGCTTCGCCATTCATCGGAACGGCACTTTTGCGCCGGAGATCCGCATTTCGAGGCAAGTAAAGTTTAGAATATTCATAGCACATATGCCCATGCTAACGACCAAACACCTATAGCGCTGGGCAAATTTGTGTCACTTCAGTGGAGGAATGATCGATCACGACGATCCAGTCACCGGAGCTGAGAAGCTCGAGTGACATCTTCACTCGTATTGTGGAACGTCGCTACCGAATTTGGCCAGCGTTGCCTCGTGTGTCGTACAAGGAGACGGATGTGTCCTTGGAGCCAGTCTGACGGAATGCTTGTTGTCTTGCTTGCATCTTCAGCTTACGTATTGCGGTCCGCTTGGGACCGGAGCAAGGTGGTGCTGCAGTGACTCCATGACAATCCTCACCAGACCTGTCGACCCTCTCAAGTGGGAAGAGATGACAGGCAAGACAAGATGGGACTGCCAATTGCAGTGTCACCGGTAGACAGGTCGAGACAGACAGGCAGACAAGACACAAGATGGACGGGCTTTTTACCATGCTGAGAAGCTGGGAGCCAAGGCTACCTAGCAGGGAGATTGGCTGTCAAGCAGCCGGCGAGACGACCTTCCGAAGAATGGAAAGGCCTTCAAGACAGCTGGAGGGGCAAGTGGGAAATGACAAGAAGCACACAAGCGTGTGGGAGACAAAGGTCTGAGATTGTGACAAGTGAGAGAGTGAGAGCGAGAGAGGGAGAGAGAGAGAGAGAACACTGGGCAGACCTCAACGAGACCTCCACGTTTCGAGAGCTTGTGGCGTGCAGCAGGTGGTGCATCCATCCTTTTTTCTCTTTGAAGGAATCCATGCTTCCACACCAAGCCACAAGAATCCGCCCACCAAGAGGGAGAAAAGACGAGTGGCTGAGATGCGAAGTGTGGACGATGGGGGGGACGAACCTTGGAAGCCTTCGCTGGAGATCCGCCCGCCCGCCCGTGTTTCTTTCTTGTGGGTGGTGGTGGTGGTGGTGGTGGTGGTGGCCCTCCACTTCCGCACACTGGATTCCAAGCTTGGAAAACTCGAATTAGCACTCTTTCCCCCTTCTGCGTACCAGACAGACAGACTCCCATATGTCAATCACGTAACGAGCCTGCCCACAAGGTCTTCCCCCAGCAGGGCAATCCTGGAACCTTGCATTTCGATCCTTATCCTTGGTCTTGTTTTGTCTGTTCGCTGACCGGTGGGTCCTCATGCCGACTGCAGTTTGCATTTCTCCCTGGCAATCCCCAGAGCAATTCTCCTCAGCATACCACTCAACAAGCTGAAGTAGTCCAACATCACATCGATCTCAGCGTGAGGGACAGCACACGCCGTGGCAGTCCGGGTCAACGCACTCTATCTCACGACAAAGACAAGAACTGGATCGTATTGCGATAACTTCAGGTTGCTGTAGTCTACAAGAGCAAAGCGATCTTGACCTCCTTGTGGCATAGCCCTTGCGCAGCACCAGCTTCTAAGACAGTACAACCGAGCGTCTTTTTCATCGTTGAGACAAGGCTCATCACAAAGAGGTCTTTGCGCTACAGACAAGACAAGTCCTTCAGCATGTTGAGTATGAGGAACAACCTCTCTGACGACTTTGCGCGTCTGGGCCTGTCAGAGTACCTTAAGAGGTACGTAGCCTTCGAGATGTAGCATTTCCCACGAGACTTATTCCATTAGATTCACTGACGAAGGTTTCACCGACTGGTCGTCCATTGCCGATATTACCGAGTCTGACCTGTAAGATGCTACGAGCTATATTGACGACGATGGTGATGCCTAACGCTCTATAGTGCTGCACTTGGAGTCAAGCTGGGCCACAGGCGTACTCTATATCGAGAAATTGCGACACTGCGTGGTTTGTTTAGCCACTTCAACTCCTGTATATCTTGTTAACGAACCAGGGTACCCACAATCGGAACGACTAGAGGATATTCCGAAGCCTGCACCGGGAAGTCTGCCAAGCTCTATCAACGAGGAGAACCGAAGTCCTTGTGACATCTCGGCATCGGGGTCTGACGGTCAGACATCTCCCTCGTCATACGTTGAAGCAGTACCGCAGAAACGGCGTTATAAGCGACACCCCAAGCCGGATGATAATGCACCAACCAGACCACCTTCTGCATATGTCTTGTTTGCTAATGTCATTCGGGAAGAGCAAAAAGATTCCAACCTAAGCTTCACACAGCTAGCGAGATTGGTTGGAGAACGCTGGAAGAATCTCGCAGCATCAGAAAAGGAGGCTATAGAATCACAGGCGGCAGAAGTGAAGAGGCGTTATACAGCGGAAGTTGCCGTGTATAAGAAGAGTCCCGAGTATCATCAATATCAGGCATACCTGCGCGAGTTCAAACAACGGGTCCTCAAGGATGAGAGGCCTGAGAAGCTAGAACCTCCAAGGAAAGCGCAGCGCACCATGAATCAGCAACATCCAGGAACACACGCTATAGTTCCACATGGTGCTCGTGATCACAACGATCACCATGGAATGAAGGTTGAGCATGAACATGAGAATCGAGGCGTGAGACAAGGCTCTGGCGGTCCCTTCACGATACCCTCCATCCTGCAGGACGGGTCACGACGAGGAGATGACCGGATCCTTCCCTCGCTCGACTATGTCTATAAATTTGGCGTTCAAGATCAGTACGGCCCGATGAACGAGAAGCCGTCCTTGCAACCGTACGCCGCCAGGCCAATCTTACCTCGTCCAGAGTTTCCGGGACCGATGGACAACACACTGCCGACCGCCATGTACAACAATGGTTCCCAGTGGAATGAGGAGGTACGCTTACGTTCACTACCCATGGAGCGGCCACGATCCACGGTAGAGGGACAGCCACCAATCATGCATAGAGGACCAGGCGCACACAACGGCTACGCCAACAGGTAGACGGTACTGCTTTCGTTTCAGCTCTGGCAGTATCGGTGATGATTATGACGATGATGATAATCATGATCTTCCGGGTTAAGGCTTGGACATGTGGATGAGCGAGCCTGGACTGCGAGACGATTGCCCCTTCCGAAGCTCTTCCAGGACGATCGGCGTCAGAGACGCGAAACAATGGAAACTTTCCCAGAGTGGCGTTCAAGAAAGTGGTGGCGCCATGCTCATGTCTGCCTGTCAAGGAGTTTACCTACCTCACCTGCCCGAACGGGATAAGCTGCGCGATGTGACAGGCAGCTTGTCCGTCAAAAGGTATCCAGCTGTCAAACCATCGGCGGCACAACCATGGATCGTCTTCCTCGGTCTTTTTGCAGCCACTTAGGGAGCGCCACATCTCATGGCAGCCCAAGGTCCTTCCTGGAAGGTTGTCTTCAGGGTCTTTTTTACGCCGCTCAGCAGCTCTTGTGAGGTTACAACGTGGTCATTCGCAGTAAAATTTCGACTCGCAACATCATCTTTGGCGCATTGCCCCGCATGAGCTCACGTTGCGTGGATCGACTCGCTGGGCGTCAAATCGGCCCTTCTTTTATCCGAATCTCGCGAATCCTTAGTCGCCAAGATCTTGGGGCCTTCTCTCCGGGTGCTCGGATCAAGGGCGATCCCTTGTTGACCATTTAGCATTTTTCATTCTCATTGGCGCGCATATATGGCGGACATTTTTTTTACTACTTGTTCTTCTTCCACCACCACCATCAAATAATACTCCCGAACAATGGTACCTTCTTTTGCATAACCTCGACACACTCCGATGCGACTAGTGTGACTATTCCTCGGGGACTCATGACCCACACGGGCAGCATGGAAGTTTTGTAACACATAACATTAATAAAGTCATACACCTTGGTTTCTCCCCCGGAAGGATCAAGATCCGAACAGCATATACATAGAAAAACCACATGATAATTACATAATATACCGTGCTTCACCGGGACTTGAAATCCATCGCCCGATCGCCAAATGTGTGCATCATCAAGGTTTTGTATCTTTGTATCAAAAGAGAAGGAGGAAGATGTCGGCGTTGTCGAGGAGGAAGTAAGAACAATTTATTGATTCACCGCCGCCGTGGTCGCGTGCCATGTGTGCTGCAAAGTAATCGCGCAGTTCGTCTCACGGTACTGGTGGTGCCATCATTCACATCGACCATAGATTGTTTGGGATCTCGGTGTGTACTCATTCTTGTACTTGCTCGAGTGACTTTGTCGATATTGACGGTCGACATGTCATCGTGCTTGACGGACGATTCATCATTTACCGCGCAATGATTATTTTCGTGATCTGATTCGAGTCCTCCTTCTTCTTCTTCTACGTCTCCTCTTTCTTGTTCATCCTCGGATTCTCGCTCGAATGTGCCACTCGCGGGCCAGGGCAGCAACGTTTCCAATTCCATCGTGCGCAGTGGTGCGACTCGTCTATTCCTCGATGACGACGACGGCTCGTCTGTTGCCGCCGCGTCTCGTGCACCGATGGGATTGCGAGTAGTGGAGACGGGTCTGGTCTCGTGGTCGGGAGTGTCTGAGCCCGGTGGTGTTGGTGGGACACAGTCGGCCGCGGTGGAGGGAGGCAGGACCGTGCTCGTCGTGCATGTCCATCCTGCTATGTCGTCGTTGTCGACGTCGACGTCGCCCTTGAAATTTCGCGCACTCAAGAGGCGTCGCAGCATAATCGAATGATGGTCCAGAAGGTATTTTCTCGCCAAGGCCGCGGTGTCATCGTGTGCAAAGTCGCCCGCGTGTACGAGAGTGTCAAAGTGGCGACGAGTGCGTGCCAAGAGCGCCGTATAGCTTGCAGTACTCCTCAATGTCTCCGCCCCACTGTACGTTTGGCATGTTGCTTCCGAGAGCCAAGCTGTACTGACGAGTTGTTGGTGCAGTGCCAGCCAGTGCAACTCAGGACTCGTGTCTGTTTGTGTTTGTGCTTCGATCTTGTTTGTCTTGTCGCCATCATGAAAAAGTGCCCGAGTAGCACGCGTATTACGAATAGGTGGCAATGGCGACTCTGGCGTGGTCTCACCACAAGGTCGCTTGAGGAGGCGACAAGTGACCGGGGTGGAAAAGACTTGTGTATAAGGTCGTTTTTTTGGAGTCGGTCCTGGCGATATCGATTGGCAACTATCGGCCACAGTGATGGCAGACTCTACTCGTTGCAGCATCGTCTTGCGGTTGAATGAGGCTCGTGAACCAGTCACAAGATCTCCTATACGGACAGTGTGTCACAACGCAAGAGCCATTCATATCACTAGGGAGAACTACGTAACAAAGATGGTGTGGCGGAGGCGAGTGAAAATGCGCGCGTTGCTGATCGCTCGTGATCAGCTCGTGGACGCGACGTGAGATTGAGCTCCTCACGAGGATGAAGGCTACGCAATATTAGCGATAGAGGTTATCACAAGATTATCAGCTGCAGACACACCCGCAAGAGTCTTAAACCCAATCTATGCTACTTTGCGGGGCTGCATTCGCTGTCTTGCATGAGCAGGTCTGGGTTCTTCAGGAATAGTCTGTAGCGATCAGGTGAATCACCTCTAATTTTTGATAGCTATGGGGCATCAATTGCGCAAATCGATGCCAATGCAAAAGCAAGAGTCATGCGCACAGATCTTCAAGGCACTTGTCAGCCGTTCGCCGGAGGTGCATTGAGCGCGGCTGTTTCTTTGCTACTACCACAGCCCATCAAACTATCCGCAATGAGTAGACACATGTTGTACACGGGCTCGAGCATATGCAGGACCTAGCTTCGCATGATGGCTGACCAGCAATCAGGCCTGAGACCTGCCAAGGATGTCATGTACGCACTCGTATGCCTTGCCTAGTGCATGGAAGCATGGCCAACCGGAAACGTTACTGTACAGAATGCCACACACTGCGCGCAGAAATGTCTCACTTTGCATGTCAGGACGTGCATCTGCCAGGACAGAAAGAACACGATTCCCGTCAGCCAACAAACGGGAACATGGAAGAGGCTGGTAAGTAGGAGACCAACGCACGCTGACCTTCCTTGTGCAGTGCAGAGGGGGCATGCAAGCGTAGGAGTTCCCTCCTCGCATGCAGATGAACAACTTGCCGCCTGCGGAAAAGTGGCTCACGCGCACGAAAAAGTCTCCTTTCTGACCAGATACAGTAGTACTTCCCGCTTCTTCTGTGGAGCCGCCACCGCTTGACCAATCAGAGCGCGTCATCCAACGATAAGATTTGGCGACTCATGATCTGCAGCTTGGCCCAGGAGTCTTTTGGAGGTGGATTCCAGATCGCACGCCAGGTCTCCTGCATCTCGCGGGACGGTCTGCAGGATCCCCGCGCGTGCCAAGCAGACAACGCGTGACCAGAGCATCACGAGAGAGCCAGCTGGACAAAGGCGATTGCTCAGACATTTGCACAGATGCAACCACAAGGATACAAAGGAATCTGTGAGGTCATCCCATATCCGTCCAGCCCGACCATACACAGCGGGTGCCAAGGAAGAGCACGGAAGATTCTTTCGGGAAGGAACTGTACCAGCCACCGCATCGCAAGGCAGCATCAGCCAGGGGCCAAGACCCAAGGATGGGCAAAGGACAAGGGCAGAAAGCAGAACCAGGCAATCCTTTTGTTGGCGAGCGGAGGCTGGCGAATTCGGGCATTTCGCCTTCCACGGATGTCTCAGCGGGATGGCGCCCCGTGCGTGGCACCCAATCACCGGCCAGCCGCACTGCCTCCCTGCATGGAAACCGGACTCGACTCCTCCGCATCGGTCGCACGGCTTCTCTTTTTTCGAGGGGCCGCCTTTGTTCGGGGGCTTGTTACACAAGCGACATTCTAAATGTTCCTTTCGATCGATGGGTCACCTTTCTCGTCCACGTTTGCTGCAGCTTGAAGCTTGGCTCGGACGGTCAGAGGAGGAAGGTGGTTGGGTTTCTTAAAAGACGCTCGGGCCCTTGAATCGTCCTGCTCTCAGTCCTCTACCATCATCATCCTCGTCTGCTAACCACAGTTCCTGCCCAGTGCGCTTCATCCCTGCACCGCGCACGAAGAAGCTCTTCGAGTGCATATATACACACACTCTCTTTTCTTTTCGCTCTTCCATATCCCGTTCAGGGAGTGAAGCGGCAACCTCGCGCTCTCTAATCGTCTAGCTGGTTCTAGCGATCCCAATACACTCAAAGCAGTCTTCCTCGACTTATCCACCCGCACAACAACTCGACCATGTACGTCAACCCTGCAGCCGTTGTCGCATTCTTCGCGGGTCTCTTGCCAAGTGGTCCTTCCTCAGAGACCTTGGATGCCTCGATTGGAGGTCAGCTGGCATCACCCGCTTCCGACCTCGCACTCAATCAGGAAAGCCTAAACAGTCGAAGCAGAAACCTCAAGCATCGTCACGACCGCCTCAAGAAGCGGGCCATTACGATTTGGCAGACACAGACTGTGCAGTACACTGTTCCAGCTGCCAAGGCTTACACGCCAACCACCACCTCCTCCACCTCGTCCACCTCGTCCACATCACCCAGCACTACCCAAGCGACCACGCTTGCCACTTCATATGCCGGCAACGTCGCAGCAAGCCCGACAATCGCAAAGACCACGACAGCAGCACCAGCTGCCACCAGTGCCCCTGCGGTCATCAATGCTGGCAGCG
Organism: Taphrina flavorubra JCM 22207; assembly: GCA_000836175.1. Classification (NCBI taxonomy): domain Eukaryota; kingdom Fungi; phylum Ascomycota; class Taphrinomycetes; order Taphrinales; family Taphrinaceae; genus Taphrina; species Taphrina flavorubra. The sequence continues at coordinate 203,322 of DF819230.1, read as the reverse complement.
GACCAAAAAAGGTCTTTGCGCACTTCATGATGGGCAATTCCTACCCGATGGGTGTCTCTGACTTTGCCGCCGACATTGCGGCCGCCTCTGCTGCGGGTATCGACGGATTCGCACTCAACGTCGGCCCAGACAGCTGGATGGCTGATCGAGTTGCCAAGATGTACAGTGCCGCCCTCGGAACGTCATTCAAGTTGTTCATCTCGCTCGACATGGCCGTCATGGCTGGCGATGGCATTTCTGACCTGACTCCATGGGTCACCAACTATGCTTCGCACCCGAACCAGTACTTTTACAACAACAAGCAATTCGTGTCCACCTTTGCGGGAGAGTCAATCACATTCGGGTACTCTAGCGCTGCGAGTGGATGGTCCGCCTTCAAGAGCACCCTTTCCGCTGCGGGACACGACATCTTCTTTGTTCCATCGTTCACTGCGCTCGGACCCAGTGCTGCAATGGGAATGAGCTCAAACGACGGTGCATTCTCCTGGGACGCATGGCCGACGACCAATTCCGAAATGTCCACCGCCGAGGACAGTGCCTACATGTCCAGCAAAGGGTCAAAGGTCTACATGGCAGGCATTTCGCCGTGGTTCTACACCCACTTTTCCTACAAGAACTGGATCTACAAGTCGGACGACCTCTACACCACCCGCTGGGAGGAGTTGGTCAAGATGCAGCCGGACTTTATCGAAATCATCACGTGGAACGACTATGGCGAGTCTTCGTACATTGGACCGTTGGACGGTGCCACGCCGTATGATTCCGCAATCAATGCGGCGTCCTGGGTCAATGGCCACGACCACACGGCATGGACCGGTCTCGCGGCATACTACATCCAGGCCTACAAGAATGGCGCGTACCCGACCGTCACCTCCAACAAGCTCTACTGGTGGTACAGGACGCACCCGAAGGACGCGACCGCCACCGCCGACCCGTACGGCAAGCCGACCAACTACGGCTTCGCGGACGACAACATTTACCTCTCCGTCCTGCTGACCGGATCCGCCACGGTGACGGTCACGTCTGGTGGATCGAGTCAGACTTTCAACGGTGTCGCCGGCATGAACCACTTCCAGTACGTCGGCTTCTCCAGCGGCACACCATCCGTCTCCATCACCATGGGAGGATCCAATGTCCTGAGTGTCTCTGGTCCAGCGGCCATCATCAACTCACCCACCGTCTACAACTACAACCCGGTCGTCGCCTCGAGCTCATTCTAGACGGGAACAACCGGATATTGTGTGTATTTCTATTCTGCATTCTTCTGCATGGCGATGTTTTTTCAATTCTTCTATTCGCAAACGATTAAATTTCATGGTGTAACAACGAGTATTGTACAAAAAGAAAAAATATATATTACACATCTACTGTCTTCTCTTTTATTCTCTCCAAACTCCGGTAGTCTTCTGTAGCACCAACATTACTCTATATGTACAATGTAAAATGTAAAGATATTCGTTCAAGACTCGGACCGCGGTATTCTCTGCCGTGTTTTCGCACATTGTCGGAGAAATGTCGGTGTATTGCGTTGCGTAATTGGACTGGTCGGCGGGATAGCCAGCCACTTGTTTTAAAACTCGGCCTTCTGACTTAGAGACTACTACTACTACTACGACGACGACGACGACGATGCTGGTGCAGGTGCAGGTGCAGGAGGGGAAAGGGCCGCCTGGACCACTTCTGCAGCTTCGGGACTGAGATCGATGCCGAGCGCGACTTGATGACCGCGCGCCGACATTTTCGGCCACGTCTTTCGGAGTACGTGAATAATCTTGTCCCGCTCATGTTGTCGTCTGAATGCCTCGAATCCATCGTCCAAAAACACGAGACACGCCACGTCCTCCAATAATTGTCCCTTCTCGTCACCTTTAAAGTCCTCCTTACGAATCCACTTGCCCACTAAATTGGCGTCTTGGTCGGAATACCCGCACCGCAACAAGATGGAGACCGCTAGATCGGCTTGTCGCGCTTTCAGGCCGGTGCGCCATTTAAAGTATCCCATTTTAGTCATTGGGTAATTCGAGCGAGGGACTTCCCAGCGCCGTAAATGTTGTGCGCGCACCGCCAATTGGAGTAATTCAGAGGCCGAAGGGTCCAGTTTGCGCAGGTACTCGGTGCACCGGCGCGCGTAGTGGAGTTCGTACGGACCGTCTGCATCAGTCTGTCGCGGGTCCTCGGCGTGCGCGGCATCAATCTCCCGCATCGCGGCCTCGAACGACATGCTGTCGACTTTTGATTGAGCCGGTACAAGTCCGATGATTTGATGACTGTTCAAAGAGTCCTCCAGTTGACGTAGAATTTGGCGATTATCGGAAATATAAGCTCAAGATAAGAATGACGATGAGCACGTGACTTGATCGAGATTAAAAGATAATAATATACAAATGGGGATGAGTATTAATATGGAAAGCTCCTCCATTACTACTGCCAATGCCCACCGCTAGTCGACCATCAAGGTCTTGAAGGTCTCCGTAAACAAGAGAGTGAACAATCCGAGGCTGAAGGCTTCGTCCTGTAGTGCATCAAAGAGGATCCCGAGGGCTTCCGATGTAGGTGGTGCGCCCATGAGATTGCGTATAGCCTGAGGCATGGCCTTTTGTACAAATAACGCGCGAGCCTCTGACGCCAATGCCGATGATTGCTCGCTCGAGAGTCGTTCCGGCTTGGTATATGTGACTGGAAACATGAATTCGTTAAATTGATGGAAATATACAGAAATGGCATTCGCGTCCGATAGTGGACCCAGTACATACTCGTCCAGCCAATGAACGAATGCTTGTGAATAAATGCTGTTTTTCGAGAGCAGGAGATTGCGCAAGAGGTTTAGTAGTTGCTTGCGAATGGTCCAGGTGCGTGATGACAGGGCGTAGAATGTCGTCAAGAGCTCCATTGATTGCGAGACGAGATTCTGAATATCAATCCTGCTTCGATCCGTCGAGCTTGGCTTTGTCCTCGGAGGTGATGGACTAGGAGGTAAGTCACTAGCACTGGCTGTACCTGTGTGTGCTTCGAGCGCACACGCGGGCGACTTTGGCCTTGCTGTCTCTTTTAGTTCCAACTCTTGTGCTGCGAACAGTGCCTTTATTTCACCCTGCTTTACCAAATTCTCGGTAGGAGCTGCATGGCTGTCCTCATCTGCTCGCTTTGCCGGATCTTGTTTGGGCGTACCGCTCACAGGTCTCACTAGCTCAGTTCCCTTGCGCAAGCTTCCCAACACAGCCTTGCCACCATCTGCTAGGACGTTCCAGGGAGCGGCCGCCGCCGCCGTCGTCGCCTGTTCTTCAGGTCGTTCTTCGGAAATCACATCCGGACGGCAGAATTGCTTGAACAATTCCGATTCTGCAAGAGGCTGATTACGTGTGATCTGAACTAGATACTCGAGTATGGCGTTCTCGAGCGTCGCATATGTGCACTTCCTCCATGCTGGCAAATGCATAGAGGCATTTTCGACAGTCATTCTGAGTTGTTTGTCAAGGTCTTCAATGTCAAGTATAGAACGAAATACGCCGATACCACCCGTATTTGTGTAGCCTTCCTGCTTGATGGGCGAAATAAGGATTGAGAACTTTGGCAGTGCTGTGACTGGCTTGTTAAAGTCAGCGTTTGTGATGTCTGACGCATCATTAACGATGAGTTCAGCTTGGAAGAGGTTTGATTGTAGTTTCTGAGCTGGCGATGTACTCGCTACAGCCTCAGCTGTGCACTGTTGTTTAGTAGACTTCTTGAATGGGGAAATACTACGCGATCTGCCGTGCTCACGTACTGGTGTCTGTGGAGGACTCTCTTTGCGCTCATTGGCCTTCGCAGGAGATGTGCTTCGAGATCTGCTCTTGGACAATAACGAACTCGTTCTCTGTAAAAAGGACTTTCTTCGATCCAAGGGACGATTGCCATCGTCATCGAAGATCTCACCGATGGAGCTTACACTTTTGTTCTTGAAGCTCAATCGTCGGCCCCGAGCAGGTCGGACTATTGCTTCGACCGGCTGCATAGCCCGAGGAGAAACATCTGATTCGTCCTCAATAGCGGCATCTTGCTTGTCAAAGCGATCAGGACCTTCAACCTCTCGGTCCTGAGTAGTGGATGCGATTTCATGTGTTGCAGCATCCAGAGCAGCCGCCAACTCATCTTTCGGCGCGGTAGTCGTTTGCGAAGAGGCTAGCTTTTCCCTCAGGTTTGCAACGATGAGCCCATTGATGGTGTCTTTATGAGCTAAAGCACGAAGACTAGTGCTAAATACAGATTCGACGATTACTGCACGCATGAAGTTTGCAGCGGGCAAGCACCTCATGTCACGAGCATGTGCATACTTGCTGAGGAAGAAATCAGTAGAGCGTCGTAGTCCTTCTTGTCCTAGCTCGAAGTCCATCATTCGTACAATAATCGCTTCTGGTCTTGTTCTTGCGAAATGCGCAAATCCCATGGGATCGTCATTCGTTCGTATTTTGTAAGCCATACGCAGATCGTCTAGAACCGCTCCAATAGTGGCAACTGTATTGGTGAAGATAGTGTCTAGATATAGAACCGGATCCTTTCTGCTGAAGGAATGGTAAAGACTATGTAAACAATAGTCCAAGCTTTCTTTGCAGCTGGCGGGAAACGTGTCATCAGAAGGAAACACTGGTGGAGTATACCACCAACGAACATAGTCCTTGATGATGCCTGACGAAAACGAGTCCATCTCCGATTTGAGTCTCGCCGGAATTTGCGAGGGTTCGTTCAACTCTAGCTTTTCGACAATGTCCGGTTTTGATGCAGTAGGCCATTCTCGAAAGGTCAACTTTTCCTTCTTCCGAGCTTCATATGGATGCAAGTAGAGTGTCACAAAGGCTCCTGCGACGAAACCTAGTAAGAGCCACGTTCTAAGAACGACAGAGATGAGGATAAGCGCCGTGAGTCCAAAGAGCCAAAGAGGTCCCAGGTCGTCCATGAGCTGTGTCCCTCCATCACGTATACGTTCCACGATATGAGTTTCCTGATCTCCCATTTGAAATTGTCGATACTCGGCGCCTGAGCACTTGCTTGAAAATCCCCAGATTTATCTGCTGCATATGCCATGCATAAAGATCAAGGAGTATTGCTCATAGGAGTGTAAACCATCCGTTTCCATGATTACGGTCGTCGTCATCAACATCGGCTGGACGATCTTAGGCGATAAGCAGCTCAATCCCATGAATCTTTCGCTGTAAGATGCCTGGAGCATTGAGAAGGGTGTAAACATGTCAGTGGTACAATGACATTGTGAACAAAGCAAATCGGCTCCACAATAGACTTCTCGCCTCGAATAATTTCCTACAATTGCAACTAATACGGCCCAGCAGTGGTGCATTCTCTGCAAGAGAATGTCGAGGGCAGTCGAAGCTAGAGCATCGCAGCAAGGCTGACTGCCATGATATCCAGGACTTTATATTCCGCAGCGACGGCGTCCGTGGCCGGAACCACTTTAGCGTGGCAATTTCAGAAGCGCCGACTCCACTGCGACTACACGCCGAAAAACACACCTGGACTGCCGACCGGACTGCGGATCAAGGATCATGATTTTATCCTCGTGTCATCGGGCACTCGCAAAGTCACGTTTCTGTCAATCTCTGTATATGATGTCGGCATATACATCAGTTCGACAGACATACCGCGTCTCAATGTAGCATTACGGTCTGTACAGGTCGACTCGCCCACCGCACTCGTCAAGTACCTGAAGGATCCGGTCCAAGGTGCAGCATTCTTGAACTCCCTGGACGACGTCTCATATGCAGTGCGGATCACGCCGGTCCGAAATACTGATATAGCTCATATGAGGGACGGTTTCGTTCGTGGTGTCCTGCTGCGCCATGATCCGGATGCAGAGAGCCTGCAATCATTCAAGGATTTCTTTCCAAACCCGCGCAAGGCATTTTTAAAGTCGGACGTCATGCTTTTGACCGTCTGGAACGGACGGAAACTAGATCTTGATATCAATGGTCATGATTATGGCACATATCATGGTGGTGGTGTAGGAGCGAATAGCTTGTTGAAGGCTTTCATCGGCACATACACCACGGGAAAGAAAGTCGCTAGTGAGGAGTTGCGACAGGAATTTGTGGAGCAACTCGTGCAAGAAGTGCAGTGAAACAGCTCTACAATTTTCTTGCGTCTCACAAATCAATCATTCGGAAGGAAAGTTAAAGCCTACGGGCACGACCTTGGCCATGAACAAGCTCCATCTCGATTGACGGAGGATCAGCAAGGAAGAACAACTTCACGCGGCCTATGCCAGTTTTGATCGACAACTTCAGCTTGAATGCGAGAACTCTTGTGATACGTAGAGTCCTTGGGGCAAGCACATAAGACCACTGTTTCCAATGATTCCCTGATGATGGTCGACTTCGAAAAGTCGCATGTATTTGCTGAGTTCAAGGCATACAGATGTGACGTAAATATAGTGTCATTCGCAAGCAGAACGCCAGACCAAGTATAGAAAAAGAGAATTACAGGTATCGTGCTTAACCAGATTTTGTATAAGTTGGAGTAGTCCCGGCAGCCGCCTGCCTGGCTTTAGCCTCTTCCAGAGCCCATGTCGTCAATCTTATCAAGTCAGCAGTGAAGGCGACTGTGAATCGAGCAACATACGTGTCATCCGGTTTGTTGATGGCGATGATTATGCCCATCAACGTCGCACCACCAAACCCGAACGTCCAAAGATTCTCCCAAGATTCCTTCTTGCGCTTCTCGCCTGCTTTCAGATGCTACCTCATATCAGCTTCGCTCTATACACGATCTTAGATGTGTAGTACTGGTTCATTGAATAGCTTTCCTGTCGGTGGTTCGAAAGATGTTCCATGTGATACGAACCGCTTCTGGACTGCGACCGAATTCAGACGAGCAGGCCTTATAGCTCTGAGCATTGCGATGGGAGTCCTTGATGAGCCTGTGACCACACAACGTATTTCAGGCCTGTCCTTTGAACAAACCGAACAACATCACGATTGATTGTGTAGGCATTCGGCAAGGTTGGCTATGATGGCGTCGATGGGCGGCCAAATATTAAAAGCCCCGAAGTGGGCAAGGAAATCAGGCTCCACAATTGAGTCCCTTGCACAGTTTGTACTTCACTCATGTTCCGCTTGCAGCATATCTCATGAGCTTGTGAAAGCATGGCTATAGATAGAGCTTGGCAATCTCATCTTGTGAGGTATGGGAGTACATGGTAGATAGCTCGAACGCTGGCATCATGGTTCATGCCGAGCTGGTCTAAGGACAGAAGTACTGCCAGGAGTCTGCTGCTCGACTGATGCCAGATGATCAGCTCTAGGACACGCAAAGCATGAATCTTGTGCTGGGCTCAGCAAGATCCAATTCTAGAATTGTCGTCTCTTCCAGGCATGACTTTTCAGTCAATAGACATGCCATAGTGCTCGGGCGCGTTCGCGTCAGATGGCAGGTCCCTATCTGACCGGCACAAGTGAGAGGTTGTGCAACTGGGCAATGCCCACGAGCATCACGAAGCTCTACATGGCGAAAGAAATCGAGAAGATGTACAACAGATTCCTGCTAGCTCACGCCCAGCTCTGCCCACAACGTTATGCTCTCGGTAGACTCTTTGTTGTGTTGCCACGAATCGCCTACAAGCATGATAATATAGGTCAAACTGCAAATGGTTCGACGAATAGGTGCACAACCACAATCAGATTCTTATGGCTCAATGCACATTGCACAGCTGTCGTGGAGAACTCTGCGTTCGTGACGAGAGAATCACTCGCGAGAACATAAACATGCAAACGGGCATGCATCTGTGGAAACACGAGAGCGTGCAATCTATTTCCCGCTGCAGCAATTCAAGTTGCAACGTGGTCTGACCCTCACGAGCTCGAGATGCCTGCAGCTACCGCGTGGGTCATGGTCTGCTCTACCCAGCTGAGACGCTCGATAGCGAGGAAAGTCTCTGGTCGACGCACTCTCGAAGCTCGCTGTTGGCTCACTATCGTTCCTGGTGGAAGATCCAGTCAACCTTGGCATCATCGAAGCAAGCTATTGTATAGCTACTCCATCGTTCTGTGCCCGCCACGATATCATCACACCTCACCAGGGACTAGCCATTCTCGGTCGCGCATATGAGCGGCCAAGAAAAACCGACGCTCTTGATCTCCCGCTTCTCCTCCTTTAGCACATGTGTATGACCTTCAACAGAGACTCAGGGAGACCAGCGGCTGATCTTCCCCTCTAGTCGAATCAGTCGCTCAATCGTCGTACCAACAAGACAAACAAAGACAAGAAATCGAAACGTCAGAGCATCATTGCGTGGTTCAGCAGAGCTGCTCCAAGTACACTCCGATCCACGAATCCACCGCCCATCGAAACAAACAGTCCCGCACAAAATCCACAGAGACGCACATCACCACTCAACCCCCAGCGACAGAAGCGAGACTCACTCCTCCAGCCGAGCCCGAGGACGAGACCAGTGGACAAACAGGTGGCACTGAATAATGCCAAAGCAGTCAAACGGCTCAGCAGTATCCGTACTCACGACACCGACGACCTGCAGTGCCCGATCGGCAACAGTGTCTTTTGGCGCTACAGCGATGCCACCATGATCAGCGGCAGCAGTAATGCCTCCTCCTCCTTCTCCACCGCCAGCCATCGAAACTCCACCATCTCCCAGCCGGACGTCCATCATCACCACTCGCACAATATTGCGCATGCCAGCCCTCGCGGAGCAGGAGGAGGAAGGGTGTCGCGGCGATATGTGAGCAAGTGAAGCCATGAGAGATGGGCAGCGAGACACTTGGCAAAGTGATGATCTGTATCTATGTTGTACAGAATAGTGATTTGTGACTTCGTAGTGGAATGTACATTTGTTGCTGATGGCCTGTTTCTTGTGACTGTGACCGTGACCAAGTGCAAGCCGCAATCACAGACTGCAAGTGATGACACCACCAGTCTGCGTATGCAATCTTCTTACAACAGTCAAGAGACGAATACAACATGACACTCAAATGATTTGTATGAACAAAAACGAGATTTGCCTACGAGATTCCAAAATTAGCCACGTCTTGCCGCTAAAGATTCTCTACTGTAGGCATTCTCGGTCCTCACTCCATCCTCTCACCAGACAAGACTACATTGCACACCCATCTCTTAGGCCTCGACCTTTTCCTCAACCTTGGTCTCTGCTTCCTTGGAAGCCTCGCCAGAGGGTGCCGCGGACGTCTCGGCCTCGTCGGCATTGCTGCCGGCATTCTGCTTGTCGTTCCAGTCCTTGAGGACTTCCAGAGCCTCATTGACCTTGGTCTGCAGCGAGTTTTCATCCTCAAGCAGATTCAAGATTTCTCCATTCTCCATCTCGAGCAGCATTCCCGTAATCTTGCCAGCAAGAGCGGGCTCGGTCACCTGGACCTTGGGGTAGAGAGCCTCACCGAGCATCTGCTTTTGGTTCTCTGGACTTGCGCTAGCCAACAAGCTGGATGACAGACCACCCATGTCGAACGAGCCGTTCTGTTGAGGTTGCTGCGGCGGTGCATTGCCTCGTCCGAGACCCTGAGGCATCATACCGCCACGAGGCCCCATGGGCTGCCTCATCGCACCTCCACGACCACGACCTTGGTTCGGGAATCCCTGATGGTACCCTTGACCTGGGAATTGCTGTCCCATTGGTGGTCCATACATCCCTTGTGGTGGCATACCTCGACCCTGTTGAGGGAATCTCTGCTGGGGAGGCATCATTCCTGGGAACTGTTGACCCGGCATCGGACGACCCTGGAATCCCATCATCTGCTGTTGTGGCGGGTAGTAACCATTCATCTGACCAGGGTAACCAGCTGGCATTCCCTGAACAGCAGCTTGTTGCTGAACACGAAGCTGATTTCTGGCCGAGATCTGAGCCTCAAGTTGAGTTCGTCGCTGATCCTTGCGCTGTGCGAGAGCCACATAGAGAGGCTTGTTATTCAACATACGCTGGTTCATCTCAGTGACAGCTTTAGTAGCTTCTTCAGGAGATGAGAAGCAAACGAAACCGAAGCCCTTGGACTTTCCAGCCTCATCGCACATGACTTTAGCGGAAGTGATGCCACCGAATGCTGCGAACTCCTCTCGAAGTTTTTCGTCATCGATCTCATCGTCAAGATTCTTGACGAAAAGGTTGACTCCTTGGAACTTCTGCATCTTCTCCTGTCGAGACGATTCGTAAGACTTTCGAAGCTCTTCCTCGCGCTCGTACTTCTTCTGTGCACGACCGACGTAGAGCTTCTTTCCATGGAACTCTGTGTCGTTGAGTTCCTCGACAGCTTTTTCAGCATGTTCGTGGTCCTCATAGTTGACGAAGCCGAATCCTCGAGAATTCCCCTCAGGATCACGCGCAAGTGCACAGGATGTGACAGCACCATATGGCTCGAAGAGCTTTGAGAACTCTTCCTCGGTGACCTCTTCGTCGACGTTCTTCACGTAGATGTTTGTGAAGTTTTGCTTCATGGTCTCAAATTTCGACATGCGCTCCTTCTTCGAGACGTGTGCTCCGACAAAGACCTTCTTGTCGTTCAACAACATTCCATTGACGTGCTTGATAGCCTCGGCGGCAGCTTGGTCTGTTTCGTAGTGTACGAAACCAAATCCCTTGCTGTTGCCGAGATCGTCTGTAGCTACTTTGCAAGACAAGATGTTGCCGAAAGCAGAGAACGTATCATGGAGGGCCTTGTTGTCGATCGCACCATCCAGGTTCTTGATGAAAACGTTTCCTGAGCCAGTCTTTCGAAGAGCAGGGTCTCTTTGCGACCACATGATCCTGCAAGCCTTGCCCTTGATCAAGGTATAGTTCAGATCGTCCAGAGCTCGGTCACCTACGATGCGTCAGTTTGCACATTACAGAGAACCCAGACAGTCTGCGCATCACTGCGCGCAGACTCCCAACATGATCGAAGACTCACCATCAGCAGAGTTGTGAAAGTTGACGTATGCGTAGCCAAGAGATCGTCTTGTCACGGCATCTCGACATACTCGGATCGAAGCGACAGGTCCAATGCTGTTGAACAACTCGAAGAGCATAGCCTCAGTGACGCTTGGCTCGAGTTCTCCAACGTACAGAGAGGTAGACACTCGGTTTGCTGCATCAGCCTTCGACTCGGCGGACTGCTCCTGAGTCTGACTTTGAGCAGCAGATACCTGCTCTGGGGTCTCACTTGGAACAGGTGAAGCCGACATATTGGGTTTTTTGTTTTTAAAGTTTTTTTTTTGTAGTTTTATGAGTGGATCGTAGAGGATGGAGTGGTGCGAAGAGTGGTCTTGTAGAGGGAGATCGCAAAGATATCAACACAGTCTCACTGAGGACGAAGCGCAATGAACAAACTTTCAGACGCTCGCTCACGGAAACGAGCAACGCGCCACAATTTCACAAAAACTTTTTCTCCCCCAAGCCGCAGTCCCGGTAAGGTAATGCTTCCCGCTAAGTCTCTGTTACCTAGCCTGACAAGCTGGAGCCACACTCCAGTTGCAGCACATATGCATCTTCTCCAGCATGTCTCACTACCTAGTCATTTGCAAACCAGTGCGATACCTTTGAGGATGCACCTGGATGGTCTTATGAAGTATCATCTGATCTCCAGCTTGATTCAAGTAATGTCCTCTGTCTTTTGCGTTCTGTCACATGATAATCATGCTTGCAGCGCTGGAGCCAAGCTGATGCGGACATTCGACCGAAGTATAGCCGCCGCCTTGAATGGAGCTCACACCAGCTTCAGCCTTGCCTTTTCGGTACAATCAAAACAGTGGCCTCACTATACGCGTGAGATTGTATACCTATGTAAGTAGGTACACAAAGACTTCAACACATATTCTCGGATACAAGTTGACACTGCAATCGATTAGACGATCGCTCAGCATATCACACTCAGACTTCCTGTCCTTTCAGGACACGCTCATTCTTGCGCGTTCGAAGCGCAATTAGCAAGCCTGCCTTGACCTTCAAAGAACGCCTACTGAGGACTGGAGTTGCATAGATCTGACCGAGCATGGCCGAAGCTCCTGAGCAAGAAGATTATTCCAGCCTTCCCCTCGAAGATCGTCTCACACACAAGGTCTGGAAAGTGCGCTTGAATGCATACGAAGAATCGACTCGTGCCTTTACTGCATCGCCAGATGAAAATGCTGCGTGCTTCAAAATATACAATAACGATCCAGACCTACTGACTAAGGCTGTTAAGGACGCGAATGTGGTTGCACAAGAGGCAGGAGTTGGGCTTCTGCTAGCTTACCTCGAATTCGCCGGCGCGCAACATGCGATCAGAACGCGTAGCAGTGCGGTCGCAGCCATAGTCGAAAAATGTCTGGGAAGCACACGAGCTGGAACGAAAACCAAGGCCATTGACGCCTGCTTGATGTACGTGGAGATTGACTGCGGTGAACCCGTCATCGAAGAGCTGATCCCTGGCTTGTCGAACAAACTGCCGAAGATCGTAGCCGCCACGGCTATGGCAATGAAGAAGATCTACGAAGTTTTTGGTGCAAAGACTGTCAAGGCCAAGCCAGCAGTGCAAGTTCTGCCGAAATTATTCACACATGCCGACAAGAACGTTCGAGCTGAAGCGACAGAGCTAGCAATCATTCTCTATCGCTGGCTCGGGGAAGCGGTGAAGCCTATGCTTCTTGCTGACCTGAAGCCAGTACAAGTGAAAGAGCTCGAGACAGCATTTGATACCATTACGATTGGTGAGGTCAAGCAAGAACGACTTTTACGCTCACAGCAAGCTGCACAGCAATCTGCTGGGACAGATGGCGCCGAAGAGACAAACGTGGGTGCTACAGAAGAGGAAACAGTGGATGCGTTCGACCTTGCAGAACCCGTCGATGTCATGTCCAGTCTGCCGCCAAACTTCGAGGATGTAATGGCAAGCACCAAGTGGAAGGACAGGAAGGAGTGCTTAGACGTCCTTGTGGCAAGTTCGAATGTTCCACGAATCAAGGATGGCGATTATGGCGATGTGACGAGAACCCTGGGCAAATGCGTGCAGAAGGATGCCAATGTAATATGTGTAGCCCTTGCCGCTAATTGTCTCGAGAATCTTGCTAAGGGCTTGAAACGTTCTTTTGGCAAGTACCGCAATGTCGTCTTTACTCCATGCGGAGAGCGCTTCAAGGAGAAGAAGCAGAATGTTATTGATGCTGTAGCTGCTGCACTTGATGCACTCTTTCTGACCACCACCTTGGACGATATCGTGGAGGAAACACTAACGCTTATCAAGAGCAAGAACCCCTCAGTGAGACAGAATGTGCTTGCTTTCCTCGCACGTAGCTTGTCAGCGACCCCTGTTTTCCCAAAAAAGGAGGAAGTCAAATCACTGGCTGAAGGTTCTGCTGCCCTGGTGGGCGATGCCGATGTCAAAGTGCGAGAGGCTGCCTTGGAAGTGCTCGGTGTTTTCATGAAACTGCTCGGAGAGCGAGCTATGGGTCCTTATCTCGAGAGCTTGGATGATATCAAAAAGGCAAAGGTTGCAGAGTATTGCTCCACTGCCGTCACAAAAGCCAAAGCTGAGAAACCAAAGGCAGCTCCACCACAGGCCGTAAAGGCCGGCGTCAAAAAAGCACCCGTGATGGTAAAAAAGGCACCGATCGGGACAGTTCCTAGCTCTCCGACCAAAAGAAAGCCCGTTGTCGGTAGTGGCTATGGCATCACTCGTCCGACGTTGGCGAAGCCGACTTCGAAGCTGAGCAGACCCGAAAGTACTAGGCCAGAGTCCCCGGCGCCTGTGAGTCGAGTTGGACGACCTGGGGCGACACTGGCCAGGCCTACGGCTCAAAATCTTGCCCGGCCATCCGCACAGAATGCCGGCGCTGACTCAGCGTTGGCTGCTGCCGATCGCATCGAGCTTGAGAGCTTGAGAAGAGAGAAGAAGGACTGGCTGGCATCTGCTGTGGACCGAGATGAGGCCGTGAAGATGCGACAACAAATACAAGAATTACAGATCAAGGTATGTTGAATTGACAATCTTCAGTGTTTGAGACACCAAAGACCATTGTGATATCTGAAAACAGCTACTAATGCAATAGAATGCTGGCTTGATAGAGGCCTCGACCAAGGAGTCCATGAATGGTAAAGCCAAAGATGCTCAGCTAGACAAAGCACATCGAGACTTGGACCAGGCGCGTCACCAGATCAACCGCTATGAACGCGAAATAGAGTCGCTCAAGTCGCAATTGACCAAGGCCCGTCTGATACAGGACAATCACGCCGTCACAGAGTCCCCATCAGCATCGCACCGCAGCCTGTCCCCACACAGGTCACCACTCACCTACGCAAACGGTCGTTCACACGCCTTTGCGGCGGACGAAAAGGAGAACCGATACTCCTCCATACCAAAGACGACGACGACGACGACCACGGGGGGCACAGCGAGTCATCGGAGCTTGACGCCCGCCGAACTCGGCATCAGTATGCCCACTTCCGAAACCTCGAGCCACCACCACCCTGCCGGCAGCATGCAGAATTACAAGAATGCAGCCGAATTGACTGCACGTCTGCGTGAACGTATAGATTCAATGAAGAGGGCGACATCGTGATTGAAGGGTCGAATCATGACTTGGTGGCAATAACATGAATGGGGTTCCTGTTGGGGTGAATGTATATTTGGTTGTGCAAGATTTTTCTGTCTTCTTCTTCCTCTCTAGTATAATATTATATATTTGCAGTGGCAGGAATCAATAATTCGTGAGATTTCTTTGAACGCTCTCGAACAAGTTCAAGGATGCACAATCCAAGGCAGAATGACAGAAATGAGACACGAGCCAAGTGGTCGATTTTTGTGCATATATATAAATACTATACAGTTTCAAGCAGCCCCCCTAGTCCAAGAGTCCAGCTCTGGTCTAGAGGTGTCTTGAAATCTTGCCTATGGATTTGGTTGGACACTTTTTATGAGAGGTACTGTTTACCGAGACTCGACAGTGCGGAACCATCGCTAGTGACCAACATGTTCCCCGTGCCGAGTGCTGAATCCGTAATGATGAGCGCTCCGAACCAAGCGTACTTTGCGATCCAGGACTGCGCCTCCATCCAGGCCATGGCACTGGACATGAAGGAGGAAATATCGGCATTGCTGGGATTTCCCGCGGCATTCCATTCCGTGCACGCCATCTCGGTGATCCAGACGGGCAAGCCGAAGGCGGTATGGATTGCCGTCATTTGCGATTGCAGCAGACTCAGCGAAGGGCCGTACCAGTGCGCCGAGACGAAATCAATCTCGCAGTCGGAGCAGGCGGCCATGAAGGACGTCAACCAGGTGATGCCGCTCGCGCCGTTCGTGATGCTCGGCGTGCCCAGGTACGCAATCTGGCCCGTCTTGCGGAGGGGTGTAAAGTTGGACTTGTAGAGGGCCGCCGCTTGCGCCGGGGTCATGGTGGCCTGGCCGGTGCCGTCCGGCTCGTTGAAGCCAATCAGCGTGCTGCCGGTTGGTAGTTTCGCGACATTGCCCAGGTTGTCGCTGCCCCATTGTTGGTAGATAAAGGTCCCAGGCATGCCCGACGTCGCGGTCGTGCCCCAGTTGAAGTACCAGCCAACAGCGCTCGTGCTGAACATCGAGGTCATCGAGGAGGGGTTGGCCGACGCCCACGCCAGACCGCGCTTTGTGCCCGAGGCAGATGATCCAGTGGAAGTGGTGGCAGAGATCGTCGCAGCTGCGCTGGTTGTCGACGTGGTACTTGGCGAATTGCTGGTCGTGGTAGGTACGACACTGGTCGCAAGAGTCGTCGTCGGGCTGACTGTACTGGACTGCACAGGACTTGCAGCATACGCAACATTTCCGCCATTTTGAAGGACAACCCCGGTCGCTGACTCGGGAGCATGCGTTGCCGACTGACCAGCAGTCATGGTAACATATTGCGTGACCTGTACGGTGGCATATACAATAACATCATCATCAGCTCGCCTGACATGATGATGGTGTTGAGGCACACGCGGACCCGGCAGCGCGAAAGTTGAAGCGGCGAAAACAATGGCGGAAATTACGAATGAATGCATTGTGAAACGCTCCAACGGGAAAGAAGATGAAGATGGCCGGTGAAGTAGAGAGAGAGATCGAAAGGAAGGGCAGGTGTCTAATAACCATCTTGTAGACTTGTCCAACCTTTTTGTATGAATGTGTGGTCTTCTATGCCAGGAGGTGATGAATGTTTTGAGAGGAGTAATCAGTGGCGCACGGACCCGCATCGGAAGCACAGGAGTTCGATTCCACGGTTCCAAAGGTTGCCGTCCGCGCCGAATCTTGTGCAACTCCCGCTTTGGCCTCCGTTTCCTTGTCTTTCACGTCAAGCAATCCCAGCTGTCGTCCCCCGACGTTGTATGCGTCACGTCTGTGTGTCAGCCTTACAGTGCTCGAGTGCCACGAAACCTTCTTGTTCGCCGAAACAATGGTTTTCATAATCTGGCACGTGAATCTTGTAGCTCGAACTAGGTGATATGCCGCAATTCCAAGGTTGCTGCAGCTCAGTTGCCAAGAGATGCATGCATGCACGACCTCCATGTGCACCGGGAATGCAGGCATAATTACACAGCTCGACCGCCCGAGTCATGCAGACTTGGAAACCTATATATAGTCAAGTCTGATGGTCAGTCCTGAGAATTGATTCTGTTGCATGGCTAGATCTCGATATTCGGAGAACATAGTAAATCCGCGTTCTGCTCCATGAAATCTGCTTCGTGGCAGCGTAAAAATGATTCGTCATGATGAATAGCTTACCTTTCAGTTGTTCTGCATGTCTCTGCCTCGAATACGCTTAGGATTGATGTAATTCCTTAGTGTCCTCAATAACTGCGAATAAGATTATGCCAATCGTGACAGTAGATAGATATGTAGCTGTGAAATTTAGTCAATCGAGGTGCCCTAGACACACTGCAACCGAGATTAGAATCTATATGGCAAGGGCAAGAATTGTCGTGTGCTTGAAATTGTTTTTTTGTTCTGTGCCAATCTTAGACTAGACATATCCATTTTGCCTCTTCTATCGCAACATTATGGATCAATTCGAGCCAGGGTTGAGGAGATGCTTTGTTTCCCAGGACAATTTGCGGCCGTACGCAATCTGGAGTCCAGACACCAAGAACATCGACAATGATGTTCATTGCAGGGATTACTTGAGTTGGGCGAATAATTTTGGGGCCATACACTGGTCGACACAGTGCATCAGGTGGAACATTTCTTCCACGCAGTTCTCGTGGTGTTCGTCGTCGCCGCTGTGTCCAAGGACACGTTCTTGACATTCATCGAAATGGTGCTTTAGTGGTGCACAAGCTTTCGATGATTCGCAAGCCTCAACAATTGCAGGTTTTTGATCCTCAGCTTCTTCCTCTTCCTCTTCTTCCTCTTCTTCTTCCTCCTCGTCATCTTTATCATCACTCTCCTCCTTAGAGTCCTCCGAGTCTTCGGGTTCGGCATCATCCTCAGATGGATCTGGTTTTGGGGAGACTGATTCAGTGTTGCTAGGCGTCGAGGGCACGGTGACGGTACTCTCGGCGTGAATTGTGAAGCAGTCCGCGATCCATGTCAGTGCAGACGACATCTTGAGTAACTAACAATACCAAAGATGCCTCTTGTCTTTCCTACGCTACACATATACTGTCAAAACCTTACGCAGACTTCGCTGACCATTGGTCGCTCGGTGGTAGCGGTGATCGAGTTCCTTTCCGGGTTACTCTGCCCGGTAACCCTAACCCAGATTCGATTTGCTTATGACCGAGCAGTCCGATATCTACAGAATTCCATCTGTATGAGGAAAGTGTTTGCGAATGCAAGAGCTATGCAGCCATGGAAACATCGGCCCGGTATGTGCTATTCAACTACATTACAGTCGTCGTCAATAACTACGATGAGCGTAGTCTTGTTTAGATCTATCATATCCTCATTAAATATGTATACACAAGAGATTTGGGCTGCCATTTCGTGATCATCATTTCTTCTTCGCGCCTTCCTTCTGCACACCCTTTGCTTCCACAGAATCATCCTTGCTTGTTGTTTTGTTGTCGGTGGCCGCTGATTCCTGCTTGCCCTTGACTGGATCGTCTCCGTCGTCATCTGATTTTGCCGCAGAACCTTCGGGTTCTTTACTTCCGCCTGACTTGCCTCCCTTTTTGTCCGGGTTTTGTTTCACGTCCTTGCCATCCTGTGGCTGCTTATCTTTCGTGTCAGTAGAGCCACATTGCTCATCTTTCTTCTTGTTTTGCGGCTTTTCGTCTCCGTCGTCCTTCTTGGCTTTCAGATCCTTGCCCACTTGACGATCTTGGGCTTGAGTTTCTCGCTCCTTCTCGTTCATGGTCTCTTGATCTGGGCTGTTAGTGTTGCACTTGAGACAATCTACATTACCCACCATCTCCTTGTCTTTTGATCTTGTCTTCTTTGGTCGACTTGCCCGATCTGGTTTTCGCCGCAACAGCTTCGTTGTCCTTGTTAAATTGGGTAACTTCCTCTTCTCGGAGTGACTCTAACCTTGAAGAGTGTGGTGTCGCTTGTTGTGGATCTCCAAGCCAACCCGAAACAATCAGCGTCAGCAAAATACTCGTGCAGACAATGAAGGTCAAGAGGAATCGATACTGATTGTACCAACCAGGCGCGAAACCTTTGCGTGCTGCTGCGGCATCCGCAAACCATACTCCAGTGAAGGTGATGAAGTGTGCAATCAGCGCGAAGTCAACAGGCAATAGAATTGATGGCCATGCGATGAGCGCGGGTGTCGCACCGAGAATGTATCTTTTAAGCCCTAGATGTCCACCGAGGCCAGTCATTTCGAAACCCCAGTGAATTGCCCCTAGAAATGACAGTATACACGCACCGTATCCGACCTGTACCGTCTGTAGGATTGGCAACCATTGTTCGGCGGTCTCTGGACTCAGCAAGACCAGCTTCTCGCTGAATGACCCATCAAAATCCGAGTGGAACTTGGAGATATTCCAGGATAAGTATAGAGATCCGACCGATGTTCCCAGATATGGCAACGTTCCAGCCAATCCCACAATCAGGGCAGGAGGAGGGATCCCTTCCAGAGACTGCCCAACGCCCTTTATCTCCTTGATTAGTTGTGATGATCCTGCAGCTTCTGGTGGTAGTAGAGGTGAACGTGTGTCTGCATGCACACCCGCTGTGATTGGTGTGGTGGTCGAAGTGGTCGATACGTTTTTTGGATTGTTCTCCATATGCCACTTCCTTGTGCTAGATAGTAATCTACTATGCGCAAGCTGAGCATTGGGCTTCCACTGAGTAAGTAGTTGTGGTCTGCTTCCCGCGATGGAAGACCTCGTCAACGCGTATAAACGATTTCGAAACATTTTTCCTCCAAAAGTTAAGATGCCTCGAGCCAATTGCTGCCAGCTGTGCCAAGAGCTTCAAGATCACAGCTGTACGAATTTGGCTACCGTCCTGACAGGCAAGACATCGGATCGTGCTCGTAGTTTGCGGACTGGGATGCAGAGAGTCGCGGAGGTCTGACAGCGATGACGCACACCGGCCCCATGGTGCCAGGGCAACGCCCGCATCTATCGCGCGCGCGCTCCAGGGCTCGCACCGCAGTGACAGAACCGGGAGCCAATTCCCCATAATGCATTGCTACTCGGCTACCCACATCAATACCTGGTACGGATTGTACCAGGTAACTCCGATACGGTACCTACCGGTATGTACCGGCGCATAACGTTGTGAAATTTGCATTGGCTGCAGCAATCAACAATTAATCTTTGCAAGCCCTGAAGTTGCGAACGTGTCGGGCAGCATCATAAGTCCCGGCCGGCAGACTGGCTGGCAGCACATTAGTCGCACGGTCGTCGCAAAAGCAAGGCTTCACGTTGTCCAGCAGCTATAGGAGCACTGCAGAGACACATGTTCACACACCTACGCAACACACCATCGAGAGAGAGAGACTACGCCGAACAATGCTTACTGGCGCCCGTTATGCTTGCCACTTCTCGAGGTCCTCCATGCACTTTTACTCACCGTGGGGATACGTCTGGCACCCTGTCGTGATGCAGCAGCAGCAGTATCAAATCCTTGCGTTGAAGTCATGCTTTTCATCTACTACTTGCATGTTAAAGGTTTTATCTATAGCTCTTCAGCTCTGCCTACGATCGTGCGCCTTACGCTTGCCAGTACTACTATAGCTAGTACGCGCGTGACCTTGCACTTGAAAATTAGCCTGGACTTCATTCTTGGCCGCAGCCACGAACATCATGGGCGTGGCTTGTGCCCAGGTGTCTTCGTCGTTCTGGTGGCTCAACCTCCACTGAGGTGTGTTTGCTCCTCCATATGCATAACGCGTTGGATATAGCTAGCTAGGTAGACCGTGTATGGACTCATTCTCGTACACTCTAAAAGTGTACGGCATGTCTTTATGGTCCGTCTTGAGTCATCGTCGCTGCTGACATACTGTGTCATTTGTGCTATCCTCTACCTCTAGTCATCCGCCAGCTTACCATAAGGACATCTAGGCTTCGTTACAGCTCCATTGGTCTGGCAGATTTCGTGTTGAGTGACTCTCGGGCATGTTAGAAGGCTTGGTCGCAAATCTTCTCAATCGCTTTCTCGGATCCTATATCGATAATTTCGATCCGAAACAGCTCAATGTTGGAATCTGGTCGGGTGATGTCAAGTTGAAGAACTTGAAGCTCAGGCGGGAAGCGCTTGATAAGTTCAAGTTACCAGTCGATGTCCAGGAAGGCTATCTGGGAGAGTTGACCTTGTCAATTCCATGGTCAAATCTCGCCAAAAAGCCTGTCAAGGTGCAAATCAATGACGTCTATCTCCTGGCCTGCCCAAAGGTTGATCAAGAGGTGCGGCTTTTCACGCATATACAGACGTCACCTAACATTGCTGCAGTATGATGAAGAGGATGAAAAACGCAGGGCGCAAGCCCTGAAGCAAGAAAAACTTGATAGCGCTGAATTACTTAATAGAAGGACGCCCGAATTGTCCAATGAGGAATCCAAAAAGAGCCAGTCATTCGCGGACTCCATGTCGACGAAAATCATCGACAATCTACAGATAATGATACAAGGTGTGCATATTCGGTATGAAGACGAGATCAGCTCTCCTGGGAACCTATTTTCAGTTGGCGTAACGCTTTCGGAGTTGTCCGCGACCTCGGTGGACAGTGAATGGCAACCGACCTTTGTGCAGAGCAGCGAGAATTCGTCCTTCAAGCTTGCGAAACTTCAGTCCCTAGCTCTTTATTGGAATACTGACACGCTTTCGCTCGCTGGCAAATCTCAAGAAGAATTCCTGAAAACCTTCGGCGAATTGATCTCCAGGGAGCAAGAAGTCTCTGACCATCAATTTGTCTTACGACCGGTGAATGCCATTGGTAAGATCAAATTGAACAAAAGTAGCTCACGAGAGGAGCCAAAGACCGACATTCAGTTACTCTTCGATGAAATTGCGGTGGCTGTAGATCAAGATCAGTATCGTGATGCACTGAAAATGATTGATACTTTCCACTTCTTCCTTCGTCATCAAGAGTACCGCAAGTACCGACCTCGTTCAAAGGTAATGCAGGACCCACAAGCTTGGCTCAGATTCGCCTTCACGAGTGTTTTACGAGGTGTGCATGACAAGAACGTGGTATGGTCTTGGGACAATATGAAGCGTCGCCGCGACGAGCGCTTGAAATACGTTGAACTATACAAAAGCAAACAAGCCGAGAAGATTAGCTTGGAACAGTCCGCCGAGCTCAAGAAACTCGAAGAAGACTTGAGCTATTCTGACATTCGTCGTTATCGTTCTTTAGCAAAGACTCAACTGAAGAAGGAGAACGCTTTGAAACCAAAGCAGGTCGCGAAGCAAGCACAAGGCTGGATCGCATGGGCATGGAGTGGCAATCATGCCACGGCTGATCAGGCAAAATCTCAAGGCGATACTGTCATGACAGAAGAGCAACGAAAGGAATTATATGATGCCATCGAATGGAATGAAGAACAGGCCTTGGTGGATGGCTTGGACGCCCCAGAGGATGCTGTCTTACTCAATGTCTCTGCCAGGTTACGACAAGGCAGTCTGACCTTGAAGCAGTCTCGTACGCAGAACAATCACGATATCCTTCAGCTCCTGTTCGAAACCTTTGGTGCGCATTTCAAGCGACGTCCGACCTCGATGTTCGCTGACATAGCTTTGAAAACGATGAGAATTGTTGATGGCACCACACCTGGAAGTCTATACCGAGACATTGTCAAAGTTAAAGACGTGGAGGCGTCAAGTCAAGCTGAACGTACCGTCTCTCCCATGAAAGACATCTCAAGTCAAGATCGGGCCATTGAGGATCCTTTGTTTTATGCGAGCTTCGAGGACCACCCGCTATCACGAATCGCCCGAAGCGAGATAGTGGCTAGGCTAAAAGCTTTGGAGATTGTCTACAATGTTCAGTGCATTGACACCTTATTACGGTTCGTCAAGCCACCGAAATCACAAATGGAGAGCATCACAGCCCTCATGGAAGTAGCTGGAGAAGCTGCAAAGGACTTTCGAGAGTCTGGCCGAGCGTCTCTAGAGTTTGCACTCACTGAGCACAAAACCTTGGCAGCCCACCTTGATTTACAGGCACCTCTGATTATTGTGCCAGAAAGCTGCACGGACGAAGACTCAGCGTGCATTATCTTGGATGCCGGTAAGATCCACATAGAGAGCGATCTCGTACAACAAGATAGGATCAACGAGATTCAAGCTAGAGGCCATCATCAGTTGACGGACGACGAGATGCGCGAACTTCAAGCTTTGTGCTACGATAAATTCAAATTAAGGCTGGAGTCCACACAGATACTGATTAGTCCTTCTGTCAATCAAGGACTCGCCGCGCTGCGCAGTGATGAGGATCGTCGCTTTCATGTGGTTGATCGGATCAATATGGAGTTCTTGCTGGAAATATCGATATTGCCAAAGAACGCTTCCCTGACACTAACGAAATTCCGAATTTCTGGGCATCTACCAAATTTGAGTGCACGGGTATCAGACTCGAAGTACAAAACGATGATGCGAATCATTGACGTTGCCATTCCTAAAGATTCCGAAGAAGACGATACCGCCGACTTGACGGAGACAAAGACTAGCTCGAATAGGGATATGCTTGGATTGCCTGGTCATCGCAACAGGACATTCTCATCCTCATTTACTCGTACGTCCGAACTTGTAGTTTTCCCAGAAGAGGAGCAGGATGACGCCGTTGAAGAAGATGACGGCGACGTTGAGCAGGACAAATTCGTCTCTGCACCAATGAACATTGACGAAAAGGATCTTCTCTATCGGCAAAAAATCTTCGAGTTTCGTTTCACTGTGAATGAGCTTCGTGGATCTCTTTACAAGGCAAACGCTCAGGCTGTGGATGATGGTCAGCTGCTTGTAGATATCGTACTCCAGCAATTTGCACTCGACTTTGTGCTCAGACAGTACGATATGCAAGCAGATGTTGTTCTAAAGTCCTTCATCATCGAGGACCGTATGAATACTGATTCTCCTCCAGAATTTCAGCGATTGATCACGTCAGAACAGATCGGTGAAGATGATCAGGAACAAAAAGATTTGGTGCATGTCAAATATGTGCAAGTCAAGCCTGAATCTCCCGAATTTCAATCTGTCTATGGAGGGGTGGAAAAAAATGTCGATGTGGCACTCTCCACGATCAACTTGATTGTCACGCAAAAGAGTATCTTGACTCTGTTTGATTTCGTCCTCACCACCTTCACCACTCCTGACGCCCCAGAAAATGTGGTGGCTACCAGACCCATGATAGAGCAGGACGATACGGTCATGTCCATAAAACCTACTTTGGATGATAGCAAAATGAGAGTCAAGGTAGTACTGACCAGTATTGTGCTCGTGCTCAACCAAGATGGCATTCGCCTTGCTACATTAAAGATGAGCAAAGGCGATGTCGGAGTATTCTTGAATGGTCCGACCCTTCGCGTCAGTGCCAAACTGGGCAATCTTTCGGTACGAGACGATATCAATCAAGGCTCAGAAGCATTTTCGAATTTTAGACAGATCATTTCCATTCAAGGAGACGAGCTTGTGGATTTCCAGTACGAGACTTTCGACGAGAGCATCGCAGCGACATACCCTGGATATGACAGCTCAATCTTTTTGCGTCTCAACTCCGTCAAAGTCAATTGTCTTGAAGAACCTCTTCGCAACATCATGAACTTCGGCTCCAAGTTTGCACGCATGAAAGCTATCTTTGACGATGCTCGAACGGCAGCATTAAGTCAGGTGCAACAGGCACAAGAGCGTGCTGGAAAGATGCATTTCGATGTCTTGATTCGTACTCCTATCCTCATCTTTCCACGACTATCAACAGAAACGGCTGAGCGTGATCTGATCGTGGCGAATCTGGGAGAGCTATTTGCCAAGAATTCATTCGTGGTTGCCGATGATACCAAGAATGCCAAATTCGTCAATAAGATCCATGCTGGCATCCGAAACATAAGTCTTTCGTCGAAATTTCACTACGCCAAGGACCAATGCGAGGAGCTACAAATGATTGACGATGCCGATGCAATCTTTGACATCGATATGGTAGAACGAGAAGCGCATTCCAAAATCCCTAGCATTCGCGTGGCTGGACACGTATCCGATGTCAAAATGCAGGTCACTCAAAGTCAGTACAAGTTTCTGATGGATCTCAGTCAGTCAATTCCAATGATCTTTACTGGTGATGAATTGGATGCCGAAGAGAGAGAGCTTGAGGAGTCCCTGTCTCAGTATCGCGACTACCAGACTGACATTGACGAATCACGAAACGATGCTGAATCGAAAGAGAGAACTCAGAGTCTCAATGCTGATGATCTGACAGAACACGAAACATTCACATCCCTCGATGCTGATTTCCTTGTGGGAGATCTGATACTGGAACTCTATTCGAATAGTGAAGAGTCTCCAGTAGGTGATCTGGCCCGTGCTTCGTTGACAAGGTTCTCGCTCAATAAGACAAAGGCGAAGTTGTCCACCCAATCCGATAATTCTATGCAAGGAGAGCTGAACGTTCAATCTTTTACTGTCGAAGACACAAGAGTTGCCAAGAATAACAAATTCCGAGAAGTGATCCCAGCTATCAAGCATGATGGACATCAATTCAATGCTAGCATCACGATTTCCGGCGATGTCGAGCGGGCCCTCATGGCCATGCTTACCATCGATACACCGCGTATGATATTTTCCCTCGAGTATCTCTTCGAATTACAGCACTGGGCAATGTCAGCATTTACTGAGGAGGACCCTACAAAGCTTGAAGAGGCTGATTCCAATGAGCCATCAGTTCTAGAGCCACAAAGAATATCGGAGGAAGCAAGTACATCTGCAGCACGTTTGCCACTACCCTCAAATCGTACACGAACGAGACGATCTTCTAATGCACCACTACCTCCAGCTGATGTTGCTGCACCAAGAAGTGCCACGATGAGTATCGCATATCGTGTCAACATTGTCGACCCTTCGATCATCCTTGTTGCTAATTCGAGCAAGTCAGACACTGATGCTATCGTGCTTACGGCCAAGCAGTTACTGTTGACGCAGCAAACGGTGCTCGTTTTGAATATCGATAAGGTTGGTATGTATATGACCAGAATGAACGAGTTGGAGACAAAACGACTTCGTATTCTCGACGATTTCTCTTTGACGCTATCCATGGATGTCAAGAATGAGATTGGAAAACGTTCTATACAGATCATTGAGGCCGATGTCGAACCGCTTGTCCTGAGATTGTCTCTTCGTGATATAATGCTGGTCATGCAGATAGCGACTACCGCTTCAAAGTTGTCCAACGAAACTCCGGTAGGAGTTACCGAAAGCAAGAACGCTAACGCAAAACAACGTCGAAACAGCACCGTCGCTGCAGCTAGCTCGAGACGGAAGTCTGTAGGAACTGCCACAAGAGTCAATAAAAGCACGATAGCCAATCAGTCCTTAGCTACCAGAATTAAGGATGATGTGAGGAAGACGGACTCGGTGCCCCAGTCTTCGGGCATCAGCTCAGCTATAGTCAACAAAGAAGAGCTACGGGCAACTTTCGAGGGTATGAGGCTGGTTCTGATTGGTGATCTCCACGAATTGCCTATGATCGACATCAGCATACACAAATTCACTGTGAATATCAAGAATTGGACATCCGATGTGAGTTTCAAGTTCCATTGATGGTCAAATCTGACAATATAGATGTACATTGACACTTCGATCAGAGCTTTCGCAAATGTATACAATTTCTCTGTGTCACACTGGGAACCATTGATTGAGCCATTCGACATAGGCTTTCACGTATATATCATTCGATTGTTTCTGCCAAACCATACTGATGTCATTAGGTCGCTAAAACACTAAGTCCTGAGAGACTGGATGTCAACATCTTTAGCCGGAAACGTATCGAACTTACGGTAACCACTAATACAATTGCATTGGCATCCAAATCATTCGAGTATCTCAACTCGAATCCGGAAGAAGTCCTCAATCGGGTTCGCGGTAATGATGCCCCATATCGTGTACTCAATATGACTGGATACCCCTTGACGTTGTGGTCAGATACTCAGAACGATGATGCAGATGAGTCAAGCGGTGCAAAGAAAATTGAAGACGGTGAGGAGATTTCTTGGTCGTTCTATGACTGGCGAACACAGAGGGAAAATCTATCAAACAATGAACAAAACTCACGTCTTGCTATCAAACTTGAAGACGATGAATGGGATTCAGTACGTGATATTCCGGTGAACAAGGAAGGTGAAAAAATCTATGTTTTACGTCAGAAACAGAAGACGGGCACAATCAGTCATCGCATAGTCGTTCACGTAAGCCTAAGGTCCGATTATGTGAAGTACATTACGTTACGATCTGCCTTACTTTTCGAGAATAGGACGAAAATTCCCCTAGAGCTGGTCGCTGTGGATGAAAAGGGAAACAAGCGCTCGAAGATATATAAAATTGCCCCGGACGAAGATTGTGCAGCCCCGATTCGTGCCGCAATAGATCACGGATTCAAGATACGGCCAGATCCCGGATTTCATTATCAGTGGTCACATCAAACACTTGCATGGGCAGCTCTGTATCGATCTCCGTCACTCTCTGTCAACTGCAAACCTATCGACGGTGAAGGTGCCAACTGGAATTTTCAGTGCTTCTCCAGATTTGATTCTAATGGGAATTTGGCAGGAAGATACCCTTATCAAACAATCAGAATCAGTCCGCCAATCGAAATCAACAACTTATTACCTTATGATCTTGAGTACCGAGTCTTTGATGACAAAACCAAGCAGGATCATAAGAACTTCCTTCGGAAAGGATTGGTCGGTCCCGTCCACACGGTCGATTTGAGACACGTTCTCTTGCTGAGCTTAAAGCTTGTTGATAGTCATCCGAAGTATCAGACAAGTCAGTTTGCCATTATACATACCAATGATCCCGATAGCTTCAAGCGAGAGGGTAAAGTGTCGGTGGTCGATGAGCAGGGATTGAAGACTAATTTAGGACTGCACTATACACAAGTACAAGATTCTGGAGGAGCTTTCGTTGTGTCCATCTACGCACCCTATCTCATCCTGAATAAGACGGGCCTCGACATTCAGATCAAGTCAAAAACATTCCTGCAGAAAGCACGGGCGGGAGCAGGCCAATTACCTTCTGGCGATGGCAAAGTCGCTGCTCCATACATCCATTCTTATGCCACAGATGAGAGAAAGAACCGATCCCTTCTGAAAGTCGGAAACTCTAATTGGTCAGCTCCTCAGAGCTTCGAGGCGATCGGCAGTGTCTCGGACATTTCGATTCCCGATGGCGATAACAAGGAAATTCACATTGGAATACAGGTGGAAGAAGGGCAAGGGAAGTACAAGCTCACCAAGGTCGTTTCCTTAACCCCAAGATTCATCCTCAAAAGCAGTCTAACGATGGATATCAATGTTCGTGAGCCAAGATCCTCAAACATCCTGTCCTTGAAAGCCGGCAGTATCTTGCCATTACATTTCATGCGTGCCGGTCAGGAAAGACAACTTGTGATTGCATTCCCAGGTATGGACAATCATTGGTCGAATGCAATCAATATACAAGATGTAGGCAGAAGACATCTGAAGCTGCAGAAACACGGGGAACATCAACAACTCATGAAGGTAGATATACTTCTGGAAGGTCCAACGCTATTCTTGCACATTTGTCGCGAAATCCGGTGGCCATTCGAAATTCGAAATGAAAGCAAAACAGACTTTATCTACTATCAAGGCAATCCCTATCCTGATGAGGATCAGGGCGTGAGGTATTATCCGGAGAGATATCGGATTCCAGCCAAATGCTCCATGCCTTATGCCTGGGATTACCCAGCTGCAGCACAGCACAGCTTAGTCCTCTGTCCGTGGACGGAGAAGACTTCGAAAACACGGCACCTGCGTCTTGACGAGATTGGAAGTCTTGCACCGTTTCGCGTGCCAGGCAATCCGAACAAGCCGGGTAGTGAGGCAGGGGCAGTCGACCTCAACATTGTTGCAGATGGGCCACAGAGGAAACTGGTGATTCGCGACTATGACCCGAAAACGAGTCTGTACAAGCCGAAACGCAGTTCATCATCCCGACAACGACTTCTTCGTGCAGACAGTTCAGCTTCTGTCTCGACTATGGATGAATTCGAGGCTGTAACATCCACGAAAGATACAAGGCCAACATTTCGTGCAATACTACGACTCGAAGGTATAGGTCTCTCACTAATCAATAGCCGACACCAAGAGCTGGCTTATATTTCGCTAAGAAATATTGAAGCGACTTATGCTGATTCACCAGCTGAAGTTCATTACGACCTTCTGTGTAAATGGATCCAAATCGACAATCAACTCTATGGTGGGATTTACCCCATACTCCTCTATCCGACGGTGGTGCCCAAGACTGGCCGGGAGATGGACATAAGGCCTGCGTGGCGTGCGGCACTGACACAAGCTAAAGATGAATCTCACGGAGTCTTCTTTATCAAATATGCAACCATTCTGCTCCAAGAGATGACTATGGAGGTTGATGAGGACTTCCTCTTCGCTCTGCTCGATTTCTCCAAGGTTCCAGGTGCTTCGTGGTCAGAGCTACATGAAGGTGTTCTATGTGACGAAAAGATCAAGATACCGGAACCTACAAGTGCTGTGTCAGGTTCTGATGTATACTTTGAAGTGCTACATTTGCAGCCTGCACAGCTCAATCTTTCATTCGTTCGGACCGAGCGAGTCAATGTTGAGGATAAGACATCGTCTCGCAATCCTTTGATGTTCTTCTTCAATGTGCTCACCATGGCGTTGGGCAACATCAATGACGCTCCAGTCAGGTTGAACGCATTGCTCATGGAGAATGTCTTGACATCCTTTCCTCTCTTATCCGCCAGCATTCAGGCTCATTATGGTCAAGAATTCTTTTACCAAGTTCACAAGATTCTCGGGTCTGCCGACTTCCTTGGCAATCCCGTGGGATTGTTTACGAATATTACTTCTGGAGTAGCGGATATCTTCTATGAACCATATAATGGTTTTGTCATGAGCGATCGGCCACAGGAACTGGGTATTGGTATTGCCAAGGGTACTGCCAGCTTTGTGAAGAAGACTGTGTTCGGAGTGTCCGACAGTATATCGAAGGTCACCGGCAGTGTCTCGAAAGGTCTGTCAGTAGCCACAATGGACAAACAGTTCCAGGACAAGAGACGGATGAATCGTGCCAGAAACAAGCCAAAGCATGCCTTATACGGAGTACAACAAGGTGGAATGGCGCTAATCTCGAGTCTCGGTAGCGGCGTCGAAGGACTGGCGCGACAACCTTTCGAAGGCGCTGAGAGGGAGGGTGCTGCCGGCTTTTTCAAAGGAGTCGGTAAAGGTCTTCTAGGACTAGCGACAAAACCGGTCATTGGTGTCTTTGACCTTGCGAGCAATGTATCGGAGGGCATTCGTAATACAACCACGGTGTTTGACGAGGCTGGCCTCTCCAAGGTACGTATCACACGCCACGTTGGCAGAGACGGTATTGTGCGACCATTCAATCAGACAGAGGCCCTCGGTCTGTTCTGGTTGCGTCAACTCAACAATAGCAAGCTATCGAAGGAAGACTATCTCGCGCATTACAACATCACCGACGAGGCCACCCTGCTGATCACATATCAGACAATGATCTTGGCCAAGACCAAGAACTTCACAGTAGAATGGGACATTCCCTTTACCGATCTCAAGACGATCGCCTTGGAGAAGACTGGCATCCAGCTCATCCTCAAGGGCGTACGTGGACCTTTTATTCCGATTGAGGAGGAGTCTGGACGGAAGTTTGTGTATAGTAAGATCAAGATTGCAGTGACAGAGTACAACAACTCTGGATGATGCAGCAATGCATGTAACATTATACTATGATCAGTGCAGAGGACGTAGCATATGTAGGGGACGGTGAGCGCCCGGTTCTAATGTATCATAATCTCAATTCGTCATCAAAAGTGCGATTGGCACGAGAGTGAGTGTGTCGCGAAAGTGTATGTGCATGTATAATTGCTGAATGTGATTATAAAATATTATATACTTTGAATAGGTAAAGAGGAAAACACGACGGCGCTACCAGCACCACCACCACCACCACCACCACCAGTAGCAGAGGTCATTCGGAAAATTGGCTAGTGAAAGATGTACTGCCAGAAGCGCGACTGGGCGGACCACTGCCGAATGACCTTGCCGAAGCAAAACATGAGGATGGCGAGTGCGGCGACGCCGATTTCCGAGGCACCACAGATATTAAACATCTTGACGACGCCGTCGGCGACGAGCCAGTCGAAGCCGCGGACGGTGAGGGCGTAGGCGAGCAAGTTTTTCACGAGCAGGAAGGCGATGAAGCAGTCGACGTCGAGGCCCTTGAATGCGTCGGCGACGTAAGTGGACGCGGCGACGGATGAGAAACAGACGGCAGAGACGACGAATCCCGCGAATGTAGCGGGTACGGCGTGCGGTAACATCTTGGTCGCGTGTCCGAACCCAAATAAGCCAATGGTGGCCGTGATGGCAAAGGGGAGGACGAGCAAGAGACGGTACTCTGGTTCGTAGACGCCGTAGCGAGCGGTGAGGCGACGGACGAGAAAGTCGGAAGTCAGGCCCGAAGCAGGGAGGGAGACGAGGGCGCCGATCAAGGGGCCGGTGTAGAGGTACCCTATTTCCGCGGGAGTCAGAAAGGCAAAGATGGCAGCGATGACGGTGGCCAACATGACGCTCCACGCGGTGATGAGGCCCGTCGTCGCCGCACCCCAAAAGACGGCCGGGTGGAGACACAGTACCACGGGGCGCACAATCAGCTTCAGCATCGGTTCGCGCGAGTACCGGCCCGAGAAGAGCGCGAGGTTTGCCATCGCAAAGGTCGGGATCGAGCTGACTACTTGTCGTCGTGCTGGGGGAGTCAGTTGTCGCTCGATGGCGGCACCGTCGTTGCCGATTTGGAAGCCGGATTTGACTTCAGTCACATTGTGTTCCTCGTCGGTGAGAGAAGGCACTGTTGCTGCTGCTGTCGCCTCTGTTGTCAGTGTCGCACTCGATGAATCTTCCTCTGCCACTTCGTCGCGCCTAAAGGCAGTCTCTTCGAGGAAGAAGAAGAGGACAATGGTGAAGAAGGCGGTAAAGCCGCCAGCCAGGTAGAAGGGTGCCCGTCTGCCGAGATCGACGTCGGTCTTGCCCGTGATGATTGGGGTCATCATGGCACCGGCGACGTATGCGACCGCGACACAGGCATACGCTCGACCGCGCTGACTGACAAAGTACATGTCTGCCACCACGACCTGCACGAGTCCCTCGAAGGGCGCGATGCCGATACCTTGCAGGATCCGCGCGCCCAGCATCGAATTGTACGTGTCTGCCTTGGCTCCCCAAAAGCAGCCGGCACCCATGAGCACAGACCCGAGGAGGAAAGTGTGTCGTCTGCCAAACGTCTTGCACGTCGCGGAGAAGAAGAGGGCGGCAATGGCCAGCGCGAGGACGTTGTAGCCAGTGAGCATGGCGATCAGGGTGAATTTGACATTGAATGCCTTGATGAGCTGAAAAGTGTTTACCGCCAAGATTGGATTGAGGACCGCCGCCAGGAGTGAGTGCACACAGAGGATGGCCAGGATAAAGTTCTTTCGTGCCAGTGGCCAATTGAGCGGATCCTTCTCCGAAGCACTCGGCGCCGGGATGCGCGTCAAGGCCTGCTCAGCCTGTCGATGCTGAAGCGTCTGGGTGCCCGGCACCGGCCCTTTCGTGCGTGGTTCAACAATAAACATGGGCATCTTTGCCGTACTGCGCCGATGGCTATGCGTAGACTGTGCCGATGATCAAGATAGCTGAGGATTAGCAATAGTCTCGCAGACAGTACGCCAGAGTAGGCGTGAGCTGGAACACTCTCTACCTATATATATCCAACTCTCACTGACAGGACAGATGCCAGACGTTATCAACTTCAAAAAAGAATCGTTGAAACGCTTCGTTGCGCGCTTGCGAACCCGCCGTTTCACCCTTAGACGCGTGGCGCCCAATCAGGGTTCGCCGTGGCACTCATTGTCCCGCATTCCTCTCTTTGCGCCGATGTTCCTGCTTCGTTTCTGCTGTCCTGGCGATGCAGGTACACGGCTGGGAGGGTCTGTTCCGTGCGGAAGATATGTATACGGCATGTTCAGTGCTTTCGCAATAGTTTGAGCGCTGAAGTGAGATGGAATCTGCGGCTTCTTCCTCAATCGCCTGGCTATGCGAGCCGAAGTAATCCCGGCATCTGGCAGCGGGGGCGGCAGACGAAGTTTTGTATTCACGCACTTTTTATCTCTTGATTGATGTTTTTAGTTGTCGATTTTGTGCCGGTGAGACTATCGGTAGCGTTCTCGTTCAGTGTTGGTAGGATCTGTCGATTGCTGACAGCATGGTCGTAAGGAGTTGCGAGCTTTGTCATGTGCGCAAGCCGCAGATGAAGCGACCAAAGACATCGCAGAAAATTTGCCGCGAATGCTTCTACCACGTCTTTGAGACTGAAATTCACAACACGATCGTCTCGAATAAGCTCTTTAAGCGCGGCGACAAGGTAGGGATTGGCGCATCTGGCGGGAAGGATTCAACGGTGCTGGCGCATACGATGAAGCTGCTCAATGAGCGCTATGACTATGGCCTGGACCTATACCTAATCAGTGTCGATGAAGGCATCAAAGGTTATAGGGACGACTCGCTCGAGACCGTCAAGAGAAATCAGATTCAGTATGCGATACCGCTGACGATCGTGAGCTATGATGAGTTGTATGGCTGGAGCATGGACAAGATTGTGGAGGCAGTGGGAAAGAAGAACAATTGCACATTCTGTGGAGTGTTTAGAAGGCAGGCGCTCGATCGCGGCGCTGGAATGCTCGACATTCAACACATCGTCACTGGCCACAACGCAGACGACATTGCCGAGACGGTCATCATGAACCTACTGCGTGGAGATGTGGCCCGACTGGGCCGGTGCACCGAGATCATCACGCAGGGAGAGGCCTCCATACGAAGGTCCAAGCCTTTCAAGTACACGTACGAAAAGGAAATCGTACTCTATGCACATTACAAGAATCTCGACTACTTTTCCACCGAATGCCTATACTCGCCAGAAGCATTCCGGGGTACAGCCAGGACATTGATCAAGGACTTGGAAGCTATCAGACCTTCTGCCATTATCGACATTATCTTCTCTGGAGAGCAATTCCAAATCAAGGATACCGTGGAGCTGGCTAAGCAGGGTAATTGTAGTAGATGCGGCTACATTTCCAGCAACGAAGTCTGCAAGGCTTGTGTCTTGCTCGAAGGTCTCAACTCGGGGATATCAAAGCTCGGTATCGGCAGTGAGAAACGAGCGAGACGAGACCATTTGGCTGCTCAGCAATTACTACAAGTTGCTGCGGATGCGACGGCTACGAACGAGTCAGAACAGCTCACGAACGGCACCGAGAAGATTGTAGCACAGCCGACTATTCAGAGGAAGGCAATACAAGGTGGATTGGATTTCTGAATTTTCAAGCATACTTCAGTTTTTACGAGGGCGTTGTGTAATGAGCGGATTTCAGAACGTGTGAAGCATATTTCCTCCGACAGCGATGGCAAATGTTTTGTATTGTGTATACATAGCACTAGACTTTCAGGTTTCCTAGTAAGAAAGACTTGGGTCGAAAGCTAATCCAAGCAATGCATCAGTGGTGCAGACACATGATTACGCATATTAGAAATTCTTACGTTACTGTTGTGTACCGACTGTTGTGGAGGCGATCTGAACGCGAAGTTTTGGGTGCGGTTGAGCCACAATGATGCGGCGCCCGGTAAAGTGTGTTTTGTGCTCTGTGCTCCTGCGCTCAAACAGTTAGGTACAACAAGGCTTGTGCAAACATTGATGTCAATATCGAGAGGGACAAATCACAAGACACAGCAGTGAGCATGACCATTCTCAGGCTCGATTGAGATTAGCTTGTCGCGTTGTCCAGGGGGAAGGAAGACGTGAAGGCGCTGCGTCGTTCGGAGCGAAATGTCCTTGTCCAGTAAACAGCGCGAAGACTTGCACCGGTCCATGCTCTGCTATCTCAAGAAGCAAAATCTTACGTCGTCATACAAAGTACTGTGCAAGGAGCTGTCTCTGGAGGGCGTCGATGAATCGGAAGATTCAAAATATAATGGTCTGCTCGAGAAGAAGTGGTTGTCCGTGATTCGGCTGCAAAAGAAGATTATGGACCTCGAACAGGCTCTTGCTGAGCTGCAGTCAGCGGCACCGACATATCTGGCACAGAGTAATGGCAAGGTGGACCTCACTGCCTGGACTCCTCGCGCTCCCGCGAAGCACAGTCTTCGTGGACACAAACAGCCCATCACTGGTGTCGCCTTTCATCCGACATTCAACATCATTGCGACATCCTCCGAGGACTCGACCATCAAGATTTGGGACTGGGAGACGGGAGACTTTGAGCGAACACTGAAGTCGCATACGAAATCCGTCACTGACGTCGACTTTGCCCCACCATCACTGAGAGTCTCCTCCAACCTATTACAGACAAAGGACCCCATGTTACTGGCATCATGTAGCAGTGATTTGACAATCAAGCTGTGGGACGCTGATGATGAGTACAAGTGTGTCCGGACTCTCTTTGGACACGACCACGTCATTTCTGCCGTCAGATTTCTTCCCACCACTGGCGAACAATTAGCATCTGTCGGACGTGATCGCACGATTCGCATATGGCAGGTGAGTAGCGGGTATTGCATGAAGACGATCGACAACGCTCATGGGGACTGGATTCGTTGTCTCGTGCCGTCCTTTGATGGTCTAGCCCTCCTCACTGCAGGGTCCGATCAAATAGCACGATACCATACACTATCAAATGGGGAATGCAAGATGGAATTACGTGGTCATGAACATGTGATTGAGTGCGCTGCTCTGGCACCACCCCAAGCCCATGAAGCTCTTGGCAAATTGGCCGGCACGAAACCGAGCAGAAACAGCGTCTTTGCAGCCACAGGTTCGCGAGACAAGAGCATCAAGTTGTGGAACGTCGAGACTGGTGTATGTATCGCGACCCTGAATGGGCACGACAACTGGGTTCGCGCACTGGTCTTTCATCCGGACGGCAAGTACCTCTTATCGTCGAGCGACGACAAGAGCATCAAGGTCTGGGATCTCGATCAAGGACCACGTTGTAGTCGGACGATCGAGGACGCACACGGTCACTTTGTCAGCTGCATGAGGTGGGGCTTGAGTACTGCCCAAATCGTCGAGCAACAACGCCGCAAAGGGGACTCTATGACGACAACGGCGACAACGACGAACGGGACTCTGCAGGAGGATCTGGGAAAGGGCAGGTATGTTTTGGCGAGCGCAGGGGTGGATCAGACCATCAAGATCTGGTTGCCTTGATTTTATGGCATTATTTTTTTTTGTGGGAGTCTTGGTATTTTTCTACTTTCGGACTACAATCGGCTTCGCATAGCGGATAGGCTTTTTGTAATTGGGGGAGCATATATATCATAATTCAATTGGATACTGGCATGATTGGTTCTTGTTGAAATTGTCCGATACTCGCACTTCCAGCAGCGTCGCGCGGATGACTTTCCCAGATTTGAAGTGATAGCCAGGACCTGCAGAAGCCGCGGCAATTCTGCAGCCATATTTCATCTCTTCTTGTCAACGACCAATTGAAGACCGATCGCATTTACGGCCTCCAGACTTGCATCATTGAGCTATAGCTAATTCGCGAGCGCGACTAGCATTAATATTAGCAGGTATGCCTCTTGCTTGCAACTGGCACCATCTATATCTATTCTTCTGAGGACAAGAGGAAGTGTCGCTTGATTTTTGTCGAGACTTGCCCGCGCTATAACGAACCGGCGCCGTGAGACCTTTTTTGATGGTTTCGAAAGTCTTGGAGGACTTGACGGAACTGCGAGAGACGTGGAAGACGCTGTACAGCAAGACGTTGCCGGCGGCAGCGCGATCCCGGTCCCCTGCACAGCGGGAATGGCCCGTCTCGCTGGACCACTGTTTCGCGCGCATCATACTGGACCACGCGGTGGGTGGTGGGCAAGTGCCGTGGATGGCGCGGTGCAAGGCGCCGGCGTACCGACACATGACGGGTGAGCAGTTGCGGTGTGCGATTGCGTTGGGGCGCGGGGTTTTGGATGGGTCGAGGGATTTGGTGAGGATGAATCGGCAGAGTCTGGACGTGCGTGGCAAGAGGGGGCCAAGTAAGGCGGACGGAGAACGTAATCGCAAACGCAAACGCGAGGACGGACTGGAAAGTGTTGTCGATCGGGAGGATGGGAACGGGGATGATCAGGATAAGAAGCGACATCTTGATTCGCCGGTCGTCAAGGAGGAGGAGAATGATCAATCTAGACCGGTTGAGAAGGTGACGACGGATGTAGGGGAGGGAACAGAGGAGAAAGACGACTCGGGCGCCTTTGACATTTCGATACTCGATCGATCGACAGACATGAAACCTTTCCGAAAACAGGTGTTACGACTGCTGTACACCGTACCCCGGGGTCGATGGACGACATATAAAGCCATGTCGGACGCGCTCTCGAGTTCGCCGCGCGCCGTGGGCAACGCGATGCGCAACAATCCGTACGCACCCCATGTGCCGTGCCATCGCGTGTTGGCGAGCGACGGGTCCATTGGGGGTTTCGGCGGCAGTTGGGGCGCGGACGGGGTGCATGCGCGCGAGAAGATTGCGTTGTTGCGCTCCGAGGGCGTCAGGTTCGATGGAAGGGGGAAAGTCGTCGGGCGACCGTATCTCTTTCACGACAAGCACAAGTCGTAAGTCTATTCTATCTGGATACGAATTGCATGGACAGTCACGACAAAATCTGCCACAATTGAAAGGGGCCTAGTGGTCAGAAGAAATGACCGGCGAGCAAGTTATGGATCAGACTGTTCCAGGTCCGAGATGATACAATGCAACAAGACAGCCAACAGCTGGATTTGCAGACTACATTGGGTTGAAGAGATGTTGTGGATATGGAGAGCATCTCTACCAATGTACAAGCACATATATATATTATATATATATATGCACAGACTGAGCATCAGACCAGCTGCAGCTGCTGGCATCAATTGACTGACTGACTGACTGACTGACTGACTGACTGACTGACTGACTGACTGACTGAACTGCTGATCAAATTTGTCTCTGATCTCCACCATTTCGGAGACTCCGCAAGTGGGGCAAGTCTGATCGATTTTTTGTCCGTTGGGCTGCTCGTATAGTGGAGCTCCACTCATGACCCGTCTTTCTCTTATCGCTTCCTCGAATCTTCCAGGTTGTTCTGACTCCAAACCTTCAACTCGGTAGCTTACACTCCGTACATAGACAGGTAATTGCTTATTTGTCCTGTCAAGTAGTGTTGTCCTCGTAGAGAGCGATTCATACACAACATGCACAAATCCGACCGCGTCAACATGCACGACCTGGAAGTTACGGATCCGTCCAAGACTCCAGCGTCCTCGCTCAATGAAGACGAACGACTACTCGTAAGCTGAAGCTCCTCGATACTTGGTTCGAGCGGGACTGCGCACACATCATAGGTAACACTTTTCTTGCCCGTCAAAAGCTTGTTTCGGGGTGGCTTTCCTCCTTTGTCTGGCACCACAACTGCACCGTCTGTCTTGCTGGTGATTCTTTCACTCGTTGCGAGCAGGAGAAGCAAGGTGCCAAGGACAGGGAGGAAGTCTGAGATTATACCCGTAAAACTTGATCAGATTAATATCTGCGGAAGGAAAAACAAGCCTATAAAGACGTCGTTTCCTGCTCGTGACGAGCACCGTACTGACAGTCACAGGCAAAATTAGGTTACAAGCCAGTGAGTCCATCATCCATGCATATGTGTTTGCGCACCAGGACTAATCGACTGTAGACACTCCACAGGACATTTGCGCTCATCGACAACTTTTCAGCGGCATTCGCAGCTCTTTACTTTGTCGGAGGCATCAGAGTTACATTCTTCCTCGGGGTCGAAGCTGGTGGACCGCTCGCCTATTGGACCTCTTATCTGGTGACATGCGTCTTCACCTTCATCACGGCTGCCGTCTTGGCTGAAATTTGCTCTGCATTGCCCGCTGCCGGCTCAATCTACTTTTGGGCTGCCGAGTGTGCTGGCCCGTCTTATGGACGATTGGCCGGCTTCATCGTTGCCTGGTGGTCAACCACCGCCTGGACAACTTTTGTCGCGTCCAATTCCCAAGGATGCGCAAACTATCTTCTTTCGGAAATTGCAGTCTTCAATCTCAACTTTACGACAGATGTGACAGACATCAAATTCAGAGCCGTCCAATGGGCCGTCGCCGAGGGACTCCTTGCCCTGTCCATGTCTGTCCAGTATCTGCCCCCAAGGCACTATCGATGGGTCTTCAGATCGGCCACTGCGATTGTGTTGCTCGACTTTCTGCTCAACATCATTTGGTTCCCAATTGGCGTCGCGACCACTTATGGCTTCCGATCTGCCAAGTACGCCTTTCTGGCAACTGACAACTACACCGGCGCCACTCCTGGTTGGAACTGGTGCCTATCATTCCTCGCCACTGCGGGAATTTTGGTCGGGTATGATGCCTCCGGTCACGTCGCCGAGGAGACCAAGAGTGCTTCTCGCAACGCTGCTCGAGGTTTGTTCTGGTCAGCTGCTTGTTCCGCAACCCTGGGTTTGCCAATCGTCATTCTCTTCCTGTTCTGTGCTCCGAATGTCTCCGACATTGAATCCTTCGGTGGTCCTCAACCATTCGTCTCCGTGTATGCCGCCGCGCTAGGTCAAGGTGGTCACGTCTTCATGAACGTCATCTCCATACTTGGACTACTACTCAACACTTCCGTCGCTTCTGTGGCTGCATCTCGACTCGTCTTCGCCGTGGCTAGGGATGGCGTCCTGCCGTGGTCAAACTGGATTGCCAGAATCGACAAGAATGGCAATCCACGCAATGCACAGACTGTCATTTGGATCGTTGCAAGTCTGCTCTTGTTGACCATACTGCCGTCCTCCGTCGCCTTTACAAGTCTCATTTCAGCCGCGGGAGTGCCGACATTCGCGGCTTATGCACTCATCACCACTTGCCGATTCTTCATCACGCCGACCAAGTTTAGGGACGGGGCATGGCGTCTCGGCGCGTTCTCGAGACCACTCAACCTCCTCGCAATCCCATTCAATTGGTTCTGTGTCGCAGTCTTGGTTTCGCCGTACGTGTTTCCAGTCACCGGTCAATCACTCAACTATGCCGGAATCATTCTCGGGGCCATCACCATCTTTGGCTTTGCAAGTTGGTGGTTCGTGCCTGAGGAGCGATGGCTCGAGAAGAAACGTCTCCTGGCCGTCCAGAAAGCCATTGCTGAGGAAAGTGATGGATTCAGCTCGAACCACTCGCACGACGATGCAGGTCACAAAGTACATTGATGCGACTCGCAGACAGATATCAAAAAAACAATATTTACAGTGGAATGTCTTCACTAGAATGCAAGAAATCTAGAGAAAATTTGTGAAGAATAGTGTGAATCAATCCCTTTCAGCGCTTCATGCTTACCTCTTTGCCAAGACGAGGCCATTGTTCTTCCATGCCTAATGTCGCGCTATATCGTCCTAACAGACTTCACAATAACGCTGCTTTGTGTCGTATCGTGTGATCAAGCTACACTTTCCAAGATCTCATCAATTGCCCGCCTTCGCTTGGGCGAGTCTGAAAACAAGGCACGAATGAGTTCCACCACTTCGCCGGCTTCAAAGTCAACCAAATCCCCGTCCCGCCACAATTGCAGGATGTAGTCCAGTTTCGCCTCCAGGATATCCAGCAGCAACCTAAACTTGAACCAGGTCGGGCACCACATGGCAGCCAATACAGTCCCTTCGTCGTCGCTCCTGAAGAGCGTCTCCACCGAACTCAATTGGTCCCCGAGACTGGCGAGCGCAATGGACTCGGCCTCGGAGATGTCCGTCATTGCGGTGCAGGACGTCACAAAGTACTGGAGTGCGCATTCGACGAGGGTGCCGAGGGCCGTAAACATGGTCGTCCGGCCCAATTGCGGCTCGTAGCGTTCCTGAGTCCGTTGCAAGAGGTCGAGGACTTGTTGAATCAGGGAACGACAGAGTTCCGCTTGTTCTGGAATCGTCATGCTGATAAAGCCATCAGATTTTGCCAGGATACTTTGTACTTGATTGCGCTTTTCGGTAATTTCAAGGGTGTAGAAGCGCTCGCCGAATGCTTGAATACCTTTCGATGCTTCTTCATCTCCTAGTTGAGAAGCAAGATATATGCAGTCATTATAGATCGTCATTCTAGGGTAGCCCGTACGCGTAGTGAGCAGCGGCACTAATGCCTGAAAGAGGTCCAAGACTTCCGATGGTATCTTGAGGAGATTCGGCCCTTGCGACGAGATTAAGGAGTCCTGCTGAGTAGTCTTCAGCAGATCAGAATCTGCCTTGCACTGATTGATCAATTCCAAGAGTGCTTTCGGTATAGTCGATATTGCATATCTAGTAGTTAGAAGAACAGTCTTGCTTCCAGGCGACGCACTTGATGTGTGGTGCTTCTTTGTGACAGGAGTTTCTGGCATATCAGTATCTAAACCCCACGCATCTTCGGCGTCGTCGTTGACAGGATCGTCTTGTTTTGTCTGG
Source organism: Taphrina flavorubra JCM 22207 (assembly GCA_000836175.1). NCBI lineage: Eukaryota > Fungi > Ascomycota > Taphrinomycetes > Taphrinales > Taphrinaceae > Taphrina > Taphrina flavorubra. The sequence goes on along the minus strand of DF819230.1, from coordinate 162,263 downwards.
GACTCGTCAGGCTCATTGGTTTGATCGTCGACATCCCAATCATCGACTCCCCAATCGTCAGCTTCTTGCTCTACTTGATACACTGCATCGAATTTCCCAACCTCGGTAGTCTCTGATTCTTCCGCTGGAGCCAATAGAGACTCATGCGTTACATTCTCGTTCTGCTCAATGACTTCTGTTGATCCGTTCCATGAGAGGACTAGATGCCGACAACTATCGAGCACTATGTTGCGCCGTTTGTCGAACCATACAGATGGAATATTGCCAATTATTTCTGTGAAGGCAGAGCTCGAAAGAAGTCCAAGTTCATTCATGGTCGTGCCTAATGTGCTAAGCGATGTGGAAAGGGCCTTGATCCTGGCTGTGGCTTGAATCTGTGTTGGTAGATGTTTGTTCAGGTATTCTTGTCGGATAGTGTCCACTATCAGTGGCGAGAGATAATTTCGCAAAATGGAGACCTGCGAACCCAGGCGGTCAAGGACATATCTGAGCAGCATTTCTACAGCAGGTGTACCATTCTGTCCATGTATACTCGTTACTAGGTCATCATCGACTTGTGCCAGATGTAGATCTGTTAACAAGAGCGGTCGAATGAGTTCTTCATGAAGTCGTTGAACCATGGTTTTGACTTTCTCATGCAACAAATCGGCCTTCCGCAACACAGCTATGGCTTCTTGCATTGGCGTATCTGACTTGATACTCAGGCTTCTTTGCTCGGAGAGGACTATGCCTGAGGACCAGATATCTTGGGCTCTTGACATGATTGAACTTCTTCGAGTGGTGACATCCTCGTACAATCTGTTGAGTATCTCGGGCGGCACAGTTCTGCTTTCGCTCGCCTCAAGTTTTTTCGAAAGATCGTCGGCGATTTGTAACGCCTGTTGATACTTTCCGTCGTTTTCTGTTCTTGTGCAATTCGAGAGCTGTTGCTCAAGGTATGCCACTTGCTTCTGAACTTCGTCTCTCGTAGAAGTGGCTTTTGCTTTTTCCCTGAGATTGGCGACTTGCAATGCAGTATCTGCAAAGGTAGTGAGAATACCATACCGTGAAGTTAGGGGCGTCAAAGAGGCACAAATGTCCTTGGACTCATCATTTTCGGCAAGGAAGAGCATTTCCAGTTCATCGAGATGAGACAATACGAAAACATCGAGCTCCTGAGCCAATTGTTCTTGTTGTTGTTTGCTCGAGGACAAAAGTCCTTCAAGTACATCTAGCGAGGCAGAGTGTACCTCAGCTATATTCAGACCAGGACTTATTGCATCGGCCATGATTCTTGGTAGTTGCTTGGTTCCAAGAACGTTCTGCCAAGCTGATCTTTCGACTATAGACTAGAAAAGAGGCATGTCTCTCCCCCCAGCATATCCTATGACTGCTGTAACAGACCCGACTGGGTCACGCCAGTCTGCATGCTCCGAAGACACCAAGAAGGAGAGGCATGATGAGACATGATGGTCTCCAAGGTTGCTGTGGCTGGTGGATCCAGTTGCACACAAACTCAACAAGCTTTCCAGCAAGTGGAGATCCAAGGTGACGGGGCTCCTCCCAAGTCCAAAGTTGATCTGCTGTCGAGTTTCTGTTTGCGCGCATCTGATTGGCTGCTGGTTGAGAAGGAAGTGTCTGAGACGTGCTGCTGCTGCTGCTGCTGCTGCTGCGTCCACGGTAGCAGAGTGCGGGCCCGCGCCATCTAGCTTTGTTCTCCTGGCCAACTACCGTCTGGCTACTTAACATTTTTCTTTGACGTGTCTTTCTGCACTCTGTCGTCTCTCACGCTCGCAAGATGGAGGCTGCCTATACGAAGAGCACAGAGGCAGTTCTGAAGACCTTCTCAGTCGATCAGAACCAAGGTTTCACCGCTGCACAGGCTGCTGAGCATCGCGAAAAATATGGTCGAAATGTTATGCCAGAAGATCCGCCCACGCCATTGTGGGAGCTTATACTCGAACAGTTCAAAGACAAGCTGGTCATCATCCTTCTCGCCGCTGCTGGAATCTCACTCGTCCTTGCTATTCTTGAAGAAGGACAGGGATTCGAGCCTTATGTCGATCCAATCGTCATTTTGACCATCCTGATCCTCAATGCAGTCGTGGGAGTTAGCCAGGAGGCTTCTGCAGAGAAAGCTATCGCTGCCTTGTCAGAGTACAGTCCTGATGAGGCCAAGGTCATTCGAAATGGTCATCTGGCCAAGATCAGAGCAGAAGAGCTTGTGCCGGGTGACATAGTTGAGGTCAGTGTTGGTGACAAGGTCCCGGCTGATTGTCGACTATTGGAAATAGAAACGAATTCCTTCAGAATGGATCAGGCAATACTCACGGGTGAATCAGAGTCAGTGAACAAGTCAACAGAGGCAATCAAAGACGAAAGAGCCGTCAAACAGGATCAGATTAATATGCTCTTCTCTGGAACGACAGTTACCATAGGACGTGCCAGAGCAATTGTTGCACTAACTGGCGGCTCAACAGCTATCGGGGATATCCATACCTCAATCTCATCTCAGATCAGCGAACCGACCCCCCTTAAGGAGAAACTCAATGATTTCGGAGATCTTTTGGCCAAAGTGATCACTGTGATCTGTGTCCTGGTTTGGGTCGTCAATTTCAAGAATTTCTGGGATCCTGCTCATGGTGGTGTTCTCGCCGGTGGAATTTACTACTTCAAGATTGCTGTGGCCCTTGCCGTGGCTGCTATACCAGAAGGACTTGCGGTTGTGATCACAACGTGTCTCGCCCTTGGCACTCGAAAAATGGCTGCAAAGAATGCAATTGTCCGCTCGCTACCGTCAGTCGAGACGTTGGGCAGTACGAGTGTTATCTGCAGTGACAAGACAGGAACGCTCACTACTAATCAGATGTCTGTGTGTCGAGTCGTCACTGTTTCGTCCTCTCATCTATGCGAGCTAGAGGTAGCAGGTACAACATACGCTCCCGAAGGTGCCGTTACTGAGCACGGCCATGTCCTAACCAATGCGTCCTCAGATCCTACTGTCAATGCTCTCTCGACTATTTGTGCAGTGTGCAATGATGCAGAGATTGCAGTTGACGAGAAAACTGGAGCATATTCGAATATTGGAGAGCCTACTGAGGCAGCTTTGAAGACTCTTGTCGGAAAACTCGGCACTTCGGCAGAGATTTACATCAAAGAGAACGCCCGCGCAGCAACGTTCGAGTTCAGTCGAGACAGAAAGATGATGTCGGTACTAGTGGCGACTGGTGCTCAATTCAAATTGCTGACCAAAGGCGCGCCTGAAGCTGTTTTGGGAAATTGCTCAACTGTTCTGGTTGATGGAAAGTCGATGTCTTTAACACAGTCGCACCGGTCGTCGATCGAATCCAAGCTAGCGGACTATGCTTCCCAAGGATTGAGAATCATCGCTTTCGCCATCAAAAACGACATACCCAGTCAGGGAAATCCGACCAAATTGGCACAATCGTCTGATTATGCCAAGCTGGAAATTGATATGACCTTCGTGGGGCTTGTCGCTATGCTTGATCCACCTCGTCCCGAAGTCCTCGAGGCCATTCAGAAATGCCGCTCCGCTGGTATCCGTGTGGTCGTCATTACAGGCGACAACAAGCAGACTGCTGAAACTATTTGTCGTCGCATTGGTGTCTTTGGGGAGACTGAAGATCTTGCCGGAAAGTCTTTCACTGGTCGTGAATTTGACAATCTGACCCATTCACAACAGATGGAGGCAGTCAAAAGAGCATCTCTCTTCAGTCGAACAGAACCATCGCACAAATCTACCCTTGTGGATCTTCTCCAGTCACAAGGCGAAGTCGTAGCAATGACTGGTGATGGTGTGAACGATGCTCCAGCTTTGAAGAAAGCCGACATCGGAATCGCCATGGGGTCTGGCACTGACGTTGCCAAGTTGGCTAGTGATATGGTCCTGGCTGATGACAATTTCGCGACTATCGAGACCGCCGTGGAAGAGGGCCGATCGATCTACAACAATACCCAGCAATTCATTCGTTATCTCATATCCTCGAACATCGGCGAGGTCGTTTCCATTTTCCTGACAGTCCTCCTCGGCATGCCTGAAGCTCTTATCCCGGTCCAGCTCCTCTGGGTCAACCTCGTAACGGATGGGCTACCGGCTACGGCACTGGGCTTCAACCCACCGGACCACGCAATAATGCAGCGACCTCCACGAAGACGCGACGAGCCGCTGGTTACTGGTTGGTTATTCATGCGTTACATGATCATCGGTACATATGTTGGAGTGGCCACTGTTGGTGGTTATGCTTGGTGGTTCATGTACTACGCCAAGGGACCCAACATTTCTTTCTACCAGCTGACTCATTTCCACGAGTGTTCATCTCAGTTCCCTTCCATCGGTTGTGACATGTTCACCAATCAATTATCGAAAAAAGCGTCTACGGTCTCCTTGAGTATTCTCGTGGTCATTGAGATGATGAATGCCATCAACGCCCTATCACAGAGCGAGTCCCTGCTCACTCTGCCGCTCTGGGTCAACATGAAGCTGGTCTACGCCATCACGTTGAGCATGGCACTGCACTTTGCCATCCTATACATTCCAGCACTGCAGAGTCTATTCGCCATCGTTCCCCTCAACTGGGAGGAATGGAAGGCCGTCCTGTACATCAGTGCGCCCATCATCGTCATTGATGAATTGCTCAAGCTGTATGAACGAACGTTCCTGATGGACTCGCCCAGACGAGTGTCTTTGCAGGAGCAACAGCAGAACAAGAAGACTCTTTAATCAAGAAAAGTAAGCGCATTCCCGGAAAAAGCATCGATTTATCAAAAGTTGTCCTTTACAGCATACTAGCGACATACAAAACTTAGACTCAATGTAGATTGTAACACGACACGATTCCTTGAAGTGATGAGTTTTGTCCTTGATCACATGTGAAAGATATCAAAATTTTTTTACCGAAACACGAATGGGCAAGCAAGGTGAAAACTAAAATGAAAGAAGAACGGGATGATGGACGAGGATGATGATGATAATGAGCAGGTATGATTCGGAAATTTTCTATGCGCAAATATGAAGAATGGCAGAGAAAGACCGTGGGTGGGTCGTCAGATATATTTTCGGAGGACATTGCGCTCATCCGGAGAAGTTGGTCTCTCCCTTTCGCTCGCCGGGACCGGGCGTGTCTTTCGTCCAGGAGGTACTGTGTTCGGCCTTTTCCCACTCGGTCGCGACGGCGGGATGTTCGCCGACCTGGCTCATGTCGTAGCCATTGCGCTCGAGGTACTCCATGAATGCCACGTCCTCCTTCTGGATGCATTCCTGGTCGAGGTCGCCCACAAAGAAAAAGGCGATGATGCCGGCCACGATGGCCAGGGCCGAGGCGACGTAAAAGTCACCCGCATATGCTGACGCAGACGTTGGATTGGCCGGGTCGAATCGAGCGGCAATCTTTGTGAATCCATAGGAGCCTGTGTGCGTTAGCAATGTTGAAGAGTTGTTGAGCACGGGAGATATGCTAACCTGCAAATGCGCCGACTTTGCCAATTGCTGCCGCAATGCCGTAAAACTGGCCACGAACCATCGAACTTGAGGACTTGGCCGCAATCAGACCTGCGAAACATAAGGACGGATTCTCAGGAGAAAACCTTGTGCACATACCGATATTGTCTCCGGGACCGAACTCTCCGAGACTCAAAAAGACTCCGTACATGACGGTGAATCTGCACATGTTAGGCTCAGTCGCTAAACGGCTACAGGTCTTGCTTACCCTCCGATACCACTGTCCAAGATGTGGTTGTAGAACCCAGCCATGAAAAAGCCAATGGTTGCTTGCAGGAAAATGCCAACCATGAGACAGTACTTTGGCCCGAGCAGATCTGAGCCAAAAGCTCCGAGGAATGCGCCGGGCAGATAGAAGACATTGAGCAATGTGTTCCAGCCATATACTCTGGCGAGAGAGGCATCTGCAGGCAGCACTGATTTTGTGACAGTAGATCCATAGATGCCGAATGCATAAGACGAAAAGTCATAGATGAACCAAATGATGGAGATGGCAGCGAGTTTGATCCAATATCTCTTAATCACGAGCCAGTAGGGAATCTTTGCACGACGACCTCCAGCTTTTTGGAAGGCCTTTGGCTCGGTCAACTTGACTCGGAAGTAGAAGAGACTGGACGGGATCACGACCCCAAGCCCAATGGTCAATCGCCACACGGCGCGCAAGTGGCTCTCGGAGAAGATGAGCACTAGGATATAGGGAACGAAAGCGCCAAGGACGAAACCGAGATCGATCATCAAGTTGGTGACACCTATAGCGGATTTAGCTCTGCCAAATCACCAGCTATGCAATGGAGACGACATACCGACAAAGATGGCATGACGATGTCCACTCTTGGTTTCTGCTGAAGTCTCGGAAGCGGCTGCCGACGAGACTGGATACTCGGCACCGATGGCGAAACCGAGGAAGCACCGGTAGCATGCCAGAGCAGCCAGCATACCACCGATGCTACCGTGCAGACCATAGGCACCAGCGCACATTGCTTAAGCATCGTTAGTCAGACTGTAGAATCCATGGCGCGTGTGCAGCTTACCAGTCCAGATGATCAGCAACGTGGTAGCAATGATCATGCCATACTTCCTGCCGATTCGATCGCAAATGTAGCCAAACGTCAGCTGACCCACGACGGTACCGACGAAAGAGATGGAGGAGAGGATGGAGAAGGCTGTCGAGTCGGCAGTCTGGGTCGGGTAGAGTCCTTCGATGATGGAGATGACGGTGCCGATGGAAGACGCGCAGTAGCCGTCCGATAGAAGCGCGATACCGCAGACCGCAACGGTCCAGTACTTTGCGGCGTTGGACCTGGTATCGACTCCGTACCCGGTGTCCAGTGCGATATCGGCTCCATAAGCAGGTTCCTCCACTGCCTTGATGGCTGGGTCAACCTTGCGTCCACGCCTGAGAGAGTCCAACATGGTGCTGCTACGAGCGAGCTGCGTGAATCTCAGTGATGTATGGAAGGTCCTAGATAAGTGGACGGAGCGTGTCCTAAGTAACCTCGAAGCGCAAGAGGGTGTGGGAATGGAGGTGGAAGTGGGAGAGACAAGAACCAGGAATGAGGAGAGTGAGAGACCCAAAGTTGAAGTTGTCTGTGATTGCCGCCGACCGTTTGTGCCACTAAGGTTGCCAAGATTGACACGCGCTACGTAACGACTTCGTTTCGAGGTCTCTGCTTCACGTGCAGCCGCTTCTTTCTCTCAATTGCAATAGCAATCCTGGGCACCAGATCTCTCTCTCTGCCTCGAGCGTATCTGCAGGCAGACAGACACACGGGGCAGATAGACAAGCAGCAGCTCTTCCTCTCTGCTGGGCGCGCGTTGGGCTGGCTTTGGAGACTGGGTGGACTCGACCAATCGGGTAGCGCATCCAGAGCAGCTCGCACTTTGGGCGTCCCAGGGTTGGACAGCAGCAGCTCGGAGGGCAAGAAGTGACGAGCTCGTCTCCCATCCCAGCCCTTCCCACACTCTGGTATTTGCTCTCTTCCTGCAGCTGGGGCCTGTTGAACTCGAATGCCCCAGGTGGTTCCCGAGGTCCACTTTGCTCGGCAGATGCCTTAGCGGTAGCGTTGTCGTGCCTGTCCTTGAGTGTCTCTTGCTTGCACTGCAATTGGTGAAGGATCTTCCCTCTCGGATCGCGCGGACGCAATATGCATATTCATTGCGTGAGGGATCCTCTCAGAGCTTGTTCTTGCAGCACATGCCCTCGGTTCTTCCTCGATATTGGCCAGCTTCAGGGTACGCCCTGGGCCTCGATTGACCCACATTGTGGCCAGCGACCTTTATAGGTACCTAGAGTTGTCCATGCAGACCAAGTGCCAAGCCGCGCACTTGTTCTGCTCCAATCACTTACCGATCACCAGCTTTTGGAGTCGTTTAGTCATAGCTGTCGCTTGTGATTGCGTTTGCTCTTGCAATTGTCGTCATTGCATTACTTCGTCGGACACACTTGAGCTTATCTGCTTCAAACCACTAAGTCAGGGCCACGATACATTTTAGAGTCACACTGCTCAAGCATTTGTATCATATATATATCGTGCTTTCGTTGCAATGTTGTGTATCTGAATGTTTAATCGTGTTGAACTCGTCGATAGCTAGTGTACATGGTATGATCTCCGTGAATATTTACGGAACGGCTTGCAGCTGTGTATCGTGGAGCGCTACGTGAGGTGATCAAGCAGGTCCAGCCTCACTGCATTTGTGCTTAGATCATGTTGATACAAATTTGTTTCTTAGGCGAAAGTCCTTGTTGTTAGGTTTGGGGTAAATGGGTAGTTCCTGTCTGGCAACCAGACAATCTGTCTGCTGGTCATCCACGCTGCAGAGCATGTCAGCCGCAGGCATACAAATCATATCCATTGGATTCATGCTCAGAGTGGGACCTTGGTGATGTATTTTGCCACACGGAATCCTACACAACAAATGCAATCCACGCTGGAAAGTCCAAACTTCCACTTTATATCCTCGACATGATTCGATGGCAAAGCAATGCTAACTCACAAAGATGACATGAATAGAAAGTGTCTGAAAATAATGCATATCGCTAGCTTCGTGAAAATGCACTCCTGGATTATGACCAATCCAGATGTAACCTTGTGCAGACCAATAGAATACACTAAATTTACTTCTTCTTCGAAACTCCGACAGTCTTTCCACGACGACCAGTAGTCTTCGTGTGCTGTCCTCGTACTCGGAGTCCCCAGTAGTGTCGCAGACCACGGTGGGCACGGATCTTCTTGAGTCGCTCGAGATCGTCACGCATCTTGGTGTCGGTAGAGTTGGCAAGAACCTGGTAGGTCTTGCCGTCGACGATATCTCTCTGTCTGTTGAGGAACCAATCTGGGATCTTGTATTGTTGTGGGTTTTGCATGATTGTGACGATTCGCTCCAGCTCCTCTACGGTGAGTTCACCAGCTCGCTTGTTCAAATCGACATCAGCCTTTTTGCAGACCAAGTTTGAGTATCGACGACCGACTCCCTTGATCTGTGTGAGGGCGAACATGATCTTGTTCTTTCCATCAACATTGGTGTTGAGCAGACGGAGAATGTGTTGGACTACCTATGTCAGACTATTTACATTTCGAGATGTGTTCGCGTCGCATATCGATAGATGATACTTCGCAAATGGATGACATACATGTGTTCTTCTCTGGAACAACCAAGGACGACGACATGCTGGGCTGAGTGCTTGATTTCGACAGGGGCGAATTTCAATAGCTCTTGTATAGTAACGGTAAAAATTGGCAGCAGTCTCGCAGAGCGAGGGCTCCTCCCTGCACTGACACTGAGAGTTTGTCCTGCGCAACTTCTGGAGTTCAAAACCCAGAAAAGCGGAGTAATCTCGGCTCGGATCGGTCACGTGTTGCTCGAGATACTCGTACTGTGGCTGATCATGGCCAGATGATGCCTGATCATTCATGATCAGTAATCCTCACGAACTGACCACAATTGCGATTTGCAGTACCGCAGCTTCTGCTTTTCTATCATGAAGAATAGCAGCATACATGCACTCTACAATGGCGTGACCACTTGCATCTATCTATGCATACGTAGTCAGTACCACTACTGCTTCCATGTAGTATGTGAACTTATCAATTCGTCTCTTGTACTCTAATAGGACAATGATAAAAACATGTAGTCGACATCTAGTCTGATCGTGTTCATCCTCAATGTGATCGAGCATCAGGAGGCTTGGTTCTTGACATTCACAGATACATGGACAAGAACAATGCAGAGCAGGATTTTGATGAATTGTCCGAGGAATCATTTGATTTTGGACACTTTCACGAGCTGGACTCGGACATTGATGAACCAGAAGTCGAGGATGAGGTACTGGATCCTTTCACAGCAGCTCAACGTGCGGAAGCTTTGGAAGTCGACCCCGATGCTGACGATGCCGACTGGAGTGCTCGTCCAATCGGGGATGACAAGGAGGCCTTCACACAAAAACTCATATCTAATGCAAAGACATTGAAACAGCTTCAGGAATCTGGCAGTCCAGCAATCGAGATTGAGTATGAGGCAGACCCGCCAAGCAAAGCGTCACCGAACAAATTGTCTCAGGCAAGTTCTCAAAAGACATTTCTCATCTCACCAGACAAGAGCCGCATCGCCTCACAGGCATCAATCTCAACAGACTATTCGATCCGGCGCGAGAAGACTGATCGCCCAGTGCAATCTTCACAAGCAACGCAAAAGGATTTCACGTACAGACCCTATACACAGCGCAAACACAGTGCTCTACGTGGTCTCGAGGACGACGACCTCGTGCATGGAAAGTATCATTCATTCCCTTCTAGGTTGCTCAAGTCGTATGACTTTGACACTTGCTCGTTGATCTTGAATCAGACTAAGGTGTACTCCATCAATTCCAGCCTCAGCAGTGACCGAATCTGTGTCGATACTATCTACAATGCTGAGAACATCATCACCTGTCCGGTCTTCAAAGTCGTCGGGCATCGAGACTCCAAGGTTCTGCTCGAGGACAATCATGATGATGGTGAGCCTCCCTGCAGGGTTCTGGCACTGTTGTCGACAACAGACGTTACGCTGCACGACACCATGCACATCCAATTGATCAACTTCCACTTTGATCATGTACCGGCAATCAATACTGCACGTAGGAGAAAGACAGTCACGATTGCCGAGGAAACTGACGAATCGTTTCTTCTTTCGACACAGTCCAGTGTGCACGACTTGATCGAGGACGAGACGAATCCGTTTCCCGCAGCTCAAGGTGCCGCGTCACGACCGCCCGAACCGTCGCCAGTAAAGCATGAACCCGCACGCAATCCACCACCACCATCGCCGGTCGCGGCACCATCCACGTCTCAGCGTGAGAGGCGATCAGTGCTCGTCGTCAGCCAATATCGAGTCGTGGACATCAATGCCCTGCGGGAAGGCTGGGCGAAAGATGCAGAGTTGCGACAAATGTACGAAAGCGAGGCGCAACCCGTCGACGCCGGCACACAAGTCACCGTCGGCACGGACTACAGCGATCCTTTTGGTGATCACCTCGACATGCAGGACTTTCCCGTACACGAAGCGACCTGAAAACGAAAGGAAAGAAAAACAGAAGACTGTCATTTTTATACTTGACCACTAAATATATGTTGATATAATGTCGGTGATGACGATGTTGCTCATGATGAATGACTACAATGACTGAAATGGCCAAAATGCTACACTTTTACTCTCTTCTTGCTCTGTATGAATTCATCGATCTGCTGCTTCAACTCAGTCGCAGGAATGACGTCCTTGAGATCTAATGGCGACCGATTGAACGGGTCCGTGGCGTCGTTGAGCAAATGTCGCTTGATTGTGCCGCGATCAATGATGGTCTTGCTCGTGGGCAGCATGACGGGGTCCTTCATCAGTTCACCGATCAGCGGGTCCAAAAACTCATCGGGAATGTCGCCCAAGTCATCCTCGTCCTGCTGATACTCGACCTTCTTCTTCTCCACGCTCAACACGAAATCGCCCAATTGATCAATGTCCTCGGAGCTGCGGAGCGAGAATTTGCGCAGGATGGCGGCCGTCCGATCAAAGTTTTCCTTCTTGTACGATCGACCGTCTCGGACGACTGCCGTGATGAAGTCGTCGTGTTTGTACATGTTTAAGAATATGCCCACTATTCCACTCAACAGTGCCTTGGGGTCAAAATGATAATTCTCGGGGTTATGTACCTTCAGTCCGGTACATTTCGGGCCGACGAGAGCATCAATGTTGTAGTCCAACATGGCTGCCAGTCTATCTGCAATTTCTGCAGTACAAAAAGCGGCGGGTATAGAGGCGGTGAAGAGATTTAACATCGAGAGAGTCTCAGTACCGAGTTGTAGATAGGACGTTGCCTGTCTCTCGGCTTGCTGTAAATGACCAGACTTCTCTTGATATTGCTCTGTAGTCTTGTCCTCAAACTCGCCCAGCTCAATCTGCAGACCGTGAATCTCGGAGAGTTTCGCGAGTGCTTCATCTAACAGATAGGTTTGATCATTGAGCAATAGAGCCACGAATCTTACAAAGAATTCAATGTCGTCCTTTGCTTCGAGAGACAATTTGTCTCTGTGAGCTGGATTCTCCCAAATCGACTTGAAAATTTGTGAGATATGATAACGAATGTTGAATTTGTCGTAGAACTGTGAAGAAAGGCCAGTGCTTTCGACCTCGATATAGAATCCCATCAGTGCCGGGAATAGATGCTGTAGCGCAAGGGAATGCGAATTGAGAACGGGACTAAGAGCACCCTGAGTTTCGCCTCTCCTCAAGGGACGGACACCATTAAACAGGATCTCAACCAGTTTTGCCTTTAGGTAGGGATTCTTGATGTACTCGGAGCTGCGCAGAAAGACCAGACTGAACACAACCAAATCCGTCACAGGAGATCTCGAGAGAAGGCCTGGCATCATTCGGGAGACATACAGGAAATACTCGGCAATGTCCTCCACAAAATACTCTGGTAGATTTCTGAATGCCTCGGCATTTTCTAGCGGTCCAAGAGGAAGACTGATCATTGTAGAAGGATATTCGTGCCGAGAGTCCACGAGACGAATCATCCAACTGGCAACAAAACTGAGAAACGCGAAAGATCGAGTCTGACTTGTTTCATCACAGAGAACGGCTTCGAAGCAGTAGGATATAGCCTTTGCCTGTGCTACAGCTTTCTCGATTCGTTGATACTGCATTGTCATCATCATAGCTTGCGGTCCTGTGAATGGTTGCTCAGCTTGCATACGATCTTTGTATTTCTGCATGTCTCCGATCTTTTCCAGTACCTTCTGATGTGCCGACATTGTAGCTCCAAGACCATAATGGTGATAAGCGACATTGAGGAAGAAAATATGAGAAATGAAATTATTGTCACCCTGGGCGCGGTGAGAATAATATTCTTGGGTGGTATTTTCATCTGCCATTAATCGTGTCTCTCCTTCAAGATCGACAAGGGGTTCACGCCTCAGATAATCCACATCCACTTTTGAGATTTTGGACATGTCAGACACAAATGGCTCCGCAAATCTGTTCAGAACGGCAGTGATGTTGACCATGAATCCATCCGAAGAGACCGTCGCGGCGTCCACTTGTATCGCGTGTCTCTTCTTGTTCAGCTTCAGCACTTGTGCAAAGTAATTGAGCACAGCTTGTCTACTTTCTGCAGACTGTCGCACTAACACATTACATATATCGAACAATTGATTTTGCAAAACTGGAATCGAGGTGCGCAGAGAAGAAATGCCAGTGGCAACTTGAGTCTGGTTGCCATCTGCGATAGCACCGAAAGTCAAATCAGCGACTTTAGCAGAAATGGGAGAAATCTTAAAAAATGGTCCCAGTAGTGACTTTACCTCTATCTCTGCTGCGCTGCACTCTGGTATGAAATGCGGCGACTTGCATAACACACCAACGACTCCTGAATACTGTAGAAGCGTACGAAGAGCAGCAAAGTGGCGATAAAAGTCGTCGATGAGCGAGAATTTCTGAAGACTGCGAGAAAGACCTATCAAGATTGGTTCGAAGAAGTCGTCCAGAGTATCTTCATCAGTGAACTTAGTCACTAAGTCGCGTAAGAACGAATCAGACAAGCCATGAGCGTCCTGATCTTGTCGCAGTAGGCGTGTGATCAGATCCGGTGGGGTGTGCATTGTTTCGAGCAGTTCAGGCATTGTAACACTCAGGCCAGCATAGTTGACACATAGCCGTTTGATTTCGCTGAGCAAGTGCTGCTTTTCAGGCGCGCTCGACACTTCTCTCCTAGTGGTACGTGCGATGACTTCAGCACGATTGTAGCAATCGTACAGAAAATCGAATGGTGGGGAATTCATATCGTCTGACAATCGAGCGAGTATGGTCCTGTCCAGATTATCGAGTGTAAGGGCGGGTGTGTCTTTCGAGTCCCCCTCTGTGCTCAGTTCTTCGTGCAATTGGGAGAGATAGTATAATCGTTCATAGGTTGGGTCCAATGTCACTTGCAGAATCGAACTGATGGTCCTAGATGTCCAGACATCGAGGCTCTCTTCTGTCTTGACCGGTGCTGCCGCCGTCATTGTGACGACTTTATTGATCTTTGATGCCGGTTGGGACTCCAAGGCCCTAGATGTCTCCTTGTCATTTTCCCTGACATTGGCTTTCGTAGCCGCAGCTCGATCCGCCGGTCGTGATTTTGGGGTGTTCTCGACTAGACTCGGCACAGGAGAACTTGCTGCTAATCTATTGAGTCTTTTGAGCCGTTCCTTCTCTCTCCTTTCCGATGGATCTCCCATGTGGGCACTTTGCGATGAGGAGCGGCCAGTTATGGCACGAAGATGGAGGCCACGACAAGAGAAAACTAAAAGAGGGATGAAGTGCTCGAATATGCAACTCCCAGAGAAGCCCGTTAGCTCCGAACACTGACTAGGAATCCACAAGAGACGTTATTGTAGGACTATACAGGGACAGAAGTAGCGTAATGACGCCTGTCGCTTGAGATTGCCCGTCGCTGCGCGCGCGTCTCTGCCAACTTGGAACTGTGGGCCGCCGCTCCATACCGTAAGCTCCTCCTTAAAATTTGGCCCGGAGATGATTTTATTCCACTGCTGAGAGTCTCATATATTTCAGACATCATTGAGCGACTCAGTCTGCTAGGCCGACTTGATGTCAGGCTCCAGGCGCCCTGCGAACAAGAGATCGTCGGGTACTCTAAGTCTCTCGTTAGGCAGAAAAATCAAGACAGGCAAGAAAGGACAATCGAAGAAAAGAGCTTCACAGAGGTCGCTCAATGCTTTCAGGATAGGGGATGAGAGCGAAGGGTCGGAGAATGACGAGAACGGCGTAGTCAAGCCCGAGGATGACGAAGAAATTGATTCTGATGAAGCGTTCGAGTCTGGTGATGAAGACAAGTTTGAGTCCTACAAGTTCTCTGGATCAACGAATGCTTCAGGAAAGACTAGAAAGGCCGATCCTGTGCGGACTTCTAAGAAAACTTCGAGTAGTGCACTTGAGGTTGACTTAGCTGAAGACTCTGAGGTGCTACAGTCATCAACACGTAAAGCTAAGATCGACGTGCGAAAGCCACGTTTACAACAGCACGAACGTGCGCTCACAAGTTCCGATGAAGAATCAGCCTCGGATTTTGAAGATGACACGGGGAATGATCTTATGGATCTGAGTGAAATGCTAGGCCCTCCTGCCTCCACAACTTCTCTAACGTCTGTTGATGTCGCGAAACACGATGGCGATGCGTCAGACAGATCTCGACAGAGGCACAAGAAATTGGACTATAGTGCTGATGAAGAACAAGAAAAAGAAGAAGAAGAAGAAGAGCAAGACGATGGTGATTACAATGATGTCGAACAGGAGAAGGACGAGGATCAGGACGAAGACGTTGACGACAAGTCGCTCCAGTCTTGGTCGAGCTCAGCGGACGGTTCCACGTCGGACGTCCAAGAAGGGGATGATTCATCCGACGAGTCATCGTCAGAAGGCGATACTGCTCCTGCAGATGCACTTGAGGACTTTGTTTCGCAGCTTGAGAAGAAGCGCAAGTCTGAGGTCCATGAAGACGCCGTACATTCACCAAGGAAGAAACTACAAGGCCCTCGAATCCCTGAGAGCAATGAACGTGCCAAAGAGTCAGAGTACAACTTGGCATTGCCAAGCCAGGGCAACAAGCTCGACTTAGAAAGCATGATGAGCTCACTTGGAGGTCAGAATAGCAAGATTTTGAATAAAACTCGAGCACTGAAAGCCCCGCTAGCCAGACCTATACAGGACCGGATTGATAGGGCGGCAGCATATGATACAGTCAAGGAGCAGATCACAAAGTGGCAACCTGCCGTTAGACAGCTTCGGGAAGCAGCGGTCCTCAAATTTCCCCTGGCGGAGCAGAATAAGGTGCAAGCAAATAACAATTCTCTGGCGTCGACCTTCAAACCAACGACTGACCTAGAGAATAATATCAACAGTATTCTCAGGGAAAGTGGTATGCAGTCAGAAGCCAGTATATCAAAATTCGAAGATCTAGAGATGGCAAAGTTGAGCGTGGAAGAAGTACAAAAGCGTCGAGCTGATCTGGCCATCATGCGCGATCTACTTTTCCGTCAAGAGCAGAAAGCCAAACGTCAAAGCAAGATCAAGTCAAAGGCCTTCCGCAGAGTGCATAGGAAGGAAAAAGAAAAACTGCGTGCAGCTATGGAAGCAGCTAATCCAGATGCCGAAGGAGCACTCAAGGATGCTGAAATGGTACGTGCTCGCGAACGAATGGAGCTTCGACACAAAAATACCGGCAAATGGGCCCAGAAAATGCTTCAACGAGCAGATCACGGCGAGGGCTCCCGTGCAGCCATCACGGAGCAGTTGAGGAGAGGCGAGGACCTCGAGCGTCAAATTCGAGGCTACAAAAGGGATGCCGAGTCTGGTGATTCAGACTCCGAAGAACCTCTCGAGGCGAATCATGAAGATGAACCGCTGCCGCAACGTGGAGTCTTTAGCATGAAATTCATGCGGGATGCTGATGCACTGCAAGCTAGCCAGGTGAATGGTGATGAAGAGCAAGCCAACGAGCAGGAAGACTCAGGAAGAAGAGTCTTCAAGCCAATTCGCCCACAGGCTGCCCCTCAGCCGACAAAAGTCACGCGTAGGGAACCTGTGAAGAAGCCCATCAGCATCGCGCCTGCAGTTACGGACCATGCAGAAGTACGAGATAGTCCGGCTTCGGAGGATAATCCGTGGTTGTCTTCGACAAATAGCGCTCGGAAGGACAAAAGTGCTTTGCTGTCAAAAGACAGCAGCGATTCGCTCAAGTTTGCAGCAAAGTTGAACAAACGAAAGGACGGACGTCAATTGAGACAACACGAAGGCAAGATCAGCACTAGCAGTCCAAAACTCGATGTCGGACACATGTTGCCACTTAAGGACTCCCTTCAGGATGTTGATGGTGGTTCCGAAGAGGAGAACAATTCGCCAAACATACAGCGACTCGCTCTCAAGCAAGTTGACTTGGTCGGAAGAGCATTTGCTGGGGACAATGTGGTAGCAGAATTCGAGGCAGCTAAGGACTCTGCAATCAAAGAAGACGCGCCGCAGGACATTGATGAGACACTTCCAGGCTGGGGCTCATGGACGGGGGATGGCGTCAAGAAGTCACAACGAAAATTCATCAAGCATGTACCAGGAATCCGCAACGAGCAGCGTAAGGATCTGAAGTTGCAGCATGTGATCATCAACGAGAAGAGACTGAAGCAAGCGAAACCATACATGTCTCAGTCTGTACCTTATCCATTCGAGAACAAAGAGCAGTATGAAAGGTCTCTCAATCTGCCAATCGGACCAGAGTTCACCACAAGAACCAACTTCCAGAAGCAGATCATGCCGCATGTTGTCACGAAACAAGGCAAGGTCGTCGCGCCCATGGAAAGACCATTCAAGACTTAGATTTACAAGATTATATGATTGCATAGCGTAGGGCCTTTTTGTATGCACATATCTTTCTGGATGCCCATATGAATGGTCCCAATGTACAAACATCTGCCGAATTGTCGCTTCGCCGTGAGCTTGATCTACTAGCAAGCCTTGCTGTGTCTGTCTGCCTTGAATCTCCTTCAGGCTGTGGTACAATTGCCAAGTCTACCGATATATATATTTGATTTCGTCAAGCTGGGCACGTGCAAGCCTTTTCGCAGTTGTGTGTAATCAGCCACAAAGTTTCCGAGCCGGCAGCCACAAGGACGAAAGTCGAGGTTACTTGCGCACAAGTGACACCAGCATTAACAAACAACAAAACAGACTTGTAGCATCCCTTGACCACTCTGCAGAAAGCACAATAGCTCGCACAAGGCATCATAGCAGATCATCAAAGCTCGTGCTGCTATGGAGAATCAGCATATAAAATTTCCAGCATGTCCACCGCCGTCAATGTAGTTCTTGATTCTGTCTTTTCGCAGCGTAATCCATCGCTATAGCTGCCACCTCTATTATGGACGAGCAAGCATATGCACGTCCCAGGATAGACGACAAACAGCTCATATCGACATACGGTATTCCCATACCACCGAAACCTATAGCCTTGCTCGAAAATTATCGGCAAGAGAGTTACACGAATCAGGTGAAGCACTCCGAGAATCTCAATTCTCCACTCCTCGATACGCGCGATGTGCTCGGCATGCGGCTCTTGCTATCTAGTGCGGCTACAGATGCCCAAGACTTCAAGATACTCAGCTTGGAAGAAGTAGAGCGACTGAAGCGAGAAAGAGTGCTACTTCGAAGCCGTATCGATGCTCATATACGCAAGCTGGCACTTGAGAGCAAGGTCCGTGACGCTTCCGAGAATCTCGTCAAACTGCATGCACAAAAGAACAAGCGGCTCTCGAGACAAGCAGATGACCAGTTGCAGAATGCTGCTCGCAAGGTGGAGGACCTGGCAACTGATCTGTGGAGGTTACAACGCCGCGAAGCTGCCATCAAGGAACAGTTATTGGAGCACATGGCCGGGGTTCTTGCACGTAGCGTCGCTACTTCGGAAACTAGTGCTTCACAGACCCTGCCTGTGCTAGACTTTGACGATGCACATCTTTATGTAGACAGTAGCACACTAATGGAGTCAATAGACTCCGCACTTGACAGTACTACGCGATCGTCGGACAAGAAGACTGCGGTGGAACTTGAGAGGGCCTTGAAGACGATTGATGATGCTCATCAGGATCTGCGCGATGCTCTTGCATTGTTCACTACGTCCTCGCACTCGGCGGCTCGCGATAGAGATATCCAGATTCGCCAAACAGGAGAAACGCTTCAAGACACGGTGGCAGATGTGAAAAGCACTCTTGCTCAAGTACATGACGGCCGAGCAGCCGGACAAAGCGCTTTGTCGGATGCCGTCACCAAGCATAATACATTCAAGGGACAAATTTGGGGATTGCTTGATGAGAAGATGCCCGACGATACTTCTGACGTTGCACTTTTGCACAAGTTGTCATCGACAGCTAAGAACCTGCGAAGACTGGAATTCGAATCAACCGAGCACAAAGCACGATCCTCTGATCTTGAAGAGCAGCATGCACTCGCCATGAAGCACTTGCAGGCCGAATACGAACGGGAGCTAGATGACGCCCACGCAGAGCTCGATGCTCTCAGAGAGTCTCATGCTAGTACGGCACGAGAGCGCCTCGACTCAGAGACCCATCACGAAGAACTGGCTGCGATGAAATCCCAGCTTGAAGGCCGTGTGACTCAACTCTCAAGCGATTTGCGAGGTGCGAAACAGAGTCTGCACGAGCTCACCAATCGAAACGATGCTGTCGTGAAAGACAAAGCAGTTCTGACAGATTTGAAGGGCTCTCTTGAACTTCAAATTGCAAAACTGGAAGCAGAACTCGTGTCTAGAAGTCAAGCCCAGAGAAGTGATCACGACGCAGCGCAACAGAAGATTGGATCATTGGAAAATCTCTTGCAACGCTTGTCAGCTGAGATCGCGACGCATCGTGAGCGTCACGAGGTCCGTGACCGGGAGCTACAGGAGGAGAAGGACGTGCACTCGAACGAAAAGGCGCTCATCGCCGAGACCTTGTCAAGTCAGACCGCCAGATTGAAGAGTGCTCTGACCACGATCGAGATGTTGCAAACAGAGAACCACAAGTTGAAGAGTGAGTCGGGGAGTCATGAGAACGACTTGCAAAATCGGATAAATACTCTACAGAGAGAGCTTGACGAGGCACACGCAAAGGCCACAGAACATGAGAGTGTGTGTTCTGGTCGTCAGCGAGCACTAGATCAGGGCCTTTCGGAAGCACGGCAGGAATCAGAACAGATGTCTATGCTGCTTAATTCCCTTTCACTCGAACTCGAATCAGCAAAGACGCAGCGAGCTCTGCAAGAAGCATCAGTTCGTCGGCTCGAGAACGAGTTGACTTCCTCGAAGCAAGAGCTGGGCGCCTTGCAACAACGAAATCTGGAATTGTTCTCTGACCTGGAAAAGACAAAGCAAGGTGCGACTGACCCTTCGACAGTCCGTAACCTTCAGTCCAGGTGTGAGCTATTGCAGACAGAGCTGAATTCTATGCTTGTAGAGTTTGAGACACTGACGCGATCGAGCGTGGCTTTCGAGTCTGAGCGCAAGCGACTTGAGGACAGGTCTGACGAATTACTTGAGCGTGTGCTCGAGCTGGAGACCGTCATTGCGGAAGAGCGAGTCAAGAATATGGGTCGTCGATCTCCATCTTCTGGAGACGATGTCCCAGTCAGCCCCCTGACGGGCAGCAACGAGAATGCCACGACGGCGCATCTGCGGAAAGAGTTCCGACGACTAATTCAGGAGATGAGGACGCAGCACGCAAAGAAGACGAGGTCGGATTACGCCGAAATCAAGAGACTGGAGCGTTTACTGGCCTCAAACAATGGCGGCATCGCACCGGCTGCAATGGTGGATTCTCGAGAATTGTCAGCTTGAGCGACTTGAAGATTACCTAAAGCTCAAGGTTGGACCTGTATTTGAAGCGAGCAAGCAAGAGGCATGGCGTGTTGGTTGATATACATTTGCATGGCAGGGGTGGCTGTATAGGTATACATTATACAATGCATAATACAAATATTATACTTTCTTCATGTGCATGAAGAAGTCGGAGTTTAATTAGCCGTAGAGGCTAATGATGCAAAGGACCACTTTTGCGCGCAACTAAAGTGCTGACTACACCGTGACGAGAGGCCTCAGGACTGGTGAATCTCCGTCATCATGATGGACATGCCGAAGGTGCAGTCCCCACTGGTGACTAGATGGTGACGGTGATCAGTTTCATCCAGTCCGCTGCGTGGCCGACAGGTTGTCAAGACTCGCTGCACCCGGTAGTCAACAAGGATCTCGAGAGCCGTCTGACCAGTCACGGTGTATAGCTGCAAGTGACCGCCTGTTGGAGAGCGAGGCCAACCTCGAGCATCTGAGCAGGTAATCAGAGCAATCAATCTTGAAGGATCGACACTTGCAGTCTGGGGGCAAAGATCAGCAGATTCCAGTCTTTTCAAGGATATTGCTTCCATCCCTGATTTGCGATGCAAGGTTACCATGGCACAGCTGATGGGGAGTGTCACCATTATGGGTATTGACAATGCTGTCAGCTCGATTGGATCGACCACCTCACCAGATTTATGCGTCATCTGGGAAAAGTTCAAGCTATGGCGTGATATCAGCTGCAGATGACCTATAGCTATCTATATGCATATGCATATGTCAAAGGATGATATCAGCTGAAAAGAGCTATCGTGATGGTATCAGATAGCTTCTTTGGCCAGTAGCGATTTGTTTGGTCGATTCCAAGATTGGCTACGGTACCTACATCTGGCTGCCTCGCTGTCTCGAGCCGGCCTTTTGGCTAAAACGGACGTGAGACTTTCTTCCGCTTCTTACCCCGTGGAGCTTGCCTGGATGAGATCTCCTCCAGAGTGTTTAACCGCTGCTCGAATTCAGCTGCTGGCAGCAGATCTGCGCACCGTGAAGCACGGACGTTCAACGGCTTCACACGGACTCGCTCGCGGGTTCGTATGACTGCCACTTGCCTGCTCTGGTTCTTGCTGCACGAGCACTTGTTAATATGTGCTGAACAAGCTCAAGAGCTGGAGATGGTGTGATGGGAACATGTGTCAATTGCAAATCAAGAGGACGCGGATGGAGACGGCTCCTCGCTCCCCCTGCCTGTCGAGGAAAAAAGGAAGAAAAGACTCGGCCCCTTTCTTTCTCAAGTCATCGAGCACAAGACATATGCATATGTGCCTCACAAAAGAATCATCTGTCCCGTCTGGGCAAAGTCGTCCTTCTGGACCACCTTGCCGGTGTTAGAGCTTGAAGAGAGCAGATGTGTCTGTAGTAGTAGTAGTAGCGATAGTCATAGCAAGTCGCGGCTGTCTGCAGGGTCTCCAGCTGGCCTAAAATATGCACGAGGAGCGCCTGCTGCAGCTGCTGCAGCAGGAGCCATTTCAACGGTCTGGAAAGGGCAGGTGCGCAAGAGACGATGCCCAGCAGCTCCACCAGCTCCACCAGCAGCACCAGCAGCAGCTCGAGACCACCTGCAGCAAGCTGGAGCGAGGGGAGCCGCGCGCGCAAAGAGATCCGCGGACAATCCAATTTGCCCAGGTGAAGCTTTAAGGGGGAAAATATGCCACTCGGGAGGCTGCCGGCATCGTGCATGGTAATGAAAGTCTAACTCACACAACTTCCACGCTGTTCTCGTTTGTAGGCCCATGGAACAACAATCAATACACACGTACACACGCGCACACAACACACACACACACACACGAGCATCCCTAATCCTGTCCTCTCTGCTGCCCTTTGAGACCCTTTCCTTTCGTTCCTCTCCCAGAGTCGCCCGTGTAACGCTTTGGGTTTCATCCCGCGTTCACCATACCTATCAAGCTCTGCCGTCTTTTCGGGAGTCAGTGAGCAACAAGGAGAGGAGAGAGAGAGTGTGTCTCTGTGAGGGGGGAGAAGGAGCAGACTGGCGCTTGACGCTGCCACGGGAGTCTCTTCGTCGTCTCAACGCGACCACATCGGACATTGCCTGTCGAGCGGGCTTCGGCAATGCAACGGAATGTTTCGACATCAGTCTCTACCGGTCTGAGCAACCTGCAGTCTTTGCGAAGCGGACAAGTGGGATCGCAGGCACAACCGCCGATACTGCAGCGTACCATGACTGCACCGGTGCTCGATTCTTCCGGCACGTCTATCGCTAGCAGCGCGCCGAGCGCTGCGGTGGGCTCGATTTTCAACAAACCAGCGACAGTCTCCCTCTATCAGACTTGCCGCATAATCATCGACAGACTGCAGCGTGTACCGGACTTCGAGCGTCTCTATCTACAAGATCTAGGGGTCGCCCAAAGTCCATTACACAATGCACGAGATCCGGTATCCGATCTTTGGAAGTGCTTCAGGATCGGCGCGAGTCTGTGCCACCTCTACAACGCTACCCTGCCCGATATTGAGCTGTCTGTCAGACCAGACGCATCGACGCACAACATGAATGCCTGCAAGGCAGAGGTGTACCATTTCCTTCTAGCATGCAAGAAGCACTTGCTATTTGCCGATGAAGACCTCTTTACAATCTCTGAGCTCTATTCGGAAAACACGAATGGCTTTGTCAAGGTGAGACATGACAGGCGCAAAGTCCTTATGACAAGACGTGCTGACTAGGAATAGGTGACCAGGACGGTATCGCTGGTCCTTGATATCCTGGAAGAACGAAATCTACTCATCTCCAAAACCGACAGCGGCGTCGTGACGACTGAATCCGAAGCACCGAAAGACAACAAGGCCAAAGTCATTGCGGAATTGCTTGAGACGGAACGTAAGTATGTACAATATCTCGAAATCCTACAGGTACGTCGACAAAATTACTTGCCCCTTTCTGGCAGAAATGCTGATTGTCAATAGAATTATATGCGAGAACTGCAGAATGGAGAGGTCATCTCTGCCGACACCTCCCACATGCTCTTTTCGAATCTCAATGCCTTGGTAGACTTTCAGCGTCGATTTCTTATTGGTGTCGAAACGACATGTGCACTTCCAGCAGAGGCACAACGTATAGGGCTCATCTTCTCGAACCTGGAGGACGCCTTCAGTGTCTATGAACCATTTTGTGCCAACTACACGCACGCAGCAGAGCTTGCAATCGAGGAAACTCCAAAATTGAAGAAGCTCGAACATTTGGTGGAGCCCACCTATGAGCTGCCCTCCCTACTCATCAAGCCAATTCAGCGAATCTGTAAATATCCTCTACTCCTACGCGAGCTCCTCAAGTTTACGAACGACGACGACGAGTTCTATGCCGAATTGGAGGCTGGCGAGGCTGCTATCAAAAGAGTGACTGACAGAGTCAACGAGACCAGAAGAAGACAGGAGAATGCGATCGTCGTTGTTGATCTCGAACGGAGGGTTGAAGATTGGAAGGGCCATTCGATCGCCAGCTTTGGTGCACTCCTACTCGAGGACACTTTTCAAGTCACCAAAGGAGAGGTCGAACGTGAATATCGTGTATATCTGTTTGAGCGCATTCTTTTGTGCTGCAAGGAAAACAAGGACGTCAAAAAGAATAGTAAGAGCATGTCCATTACGAAGAAGCCAAAGAAGAGATCGAGTCTGCAATTGAAGGGTCGAATATTTATCAACAATGTGACTGACATCATTCCCACCAGTCGCAATAGCATTCACACATTACAAGTCTATTGGAAGGGCGACCAAGACCAAGAGTTCTTCACGCTACGATGTCGTAACGAGGAAAATTTGAAACAATGGTATAGCGCATTGGCGAGGTTGATCGAAGAAGCCAAGGTGGCGATGGCTGAATACCGCTCGAATCAGACTAGCGACTATGCATCGAAAGGCCTTTCCAACACTCACCTGACTTCCCTGCAGCAGATGACCCTAAATGACAAAAGCCATGGAGACTATGACAGTGATGAAGAGTCTCGCATGACTGAAGATACTGCTGATGACAATGAGAGCGTCAACGGTAGTGCGCATATGAGCCGTGATCAATCGACGAATGGCAGTATTCGTTCGCGATCCGCAACGAACGAGAGCATTCATGTGGCCGGATATCCTAGGTACAACACTGCTGGTCAGCGCATCATATCAAGTGGGGCAGGAAAGCACTTCTTGGGAGAGTCCGGTGTGTCTCAGTTCTCCCCGGCATGGGACGTAGAATCGCCGCACGGCCATAAAGGTAGCCCTTCATCGAGTGCATATCCCTTCCCGAGGACCAGCTACCATGAACCCGAACAGCTCAATGGACACGCTAGGAATACTGCACCGGCCATGACACGAACAGGTTCACGCGAGGGCTTCGGTTCTCGTCAAATGTATGCCAACAACATGGCACGAGGAAGCAATGCCTCGCTCACGCAGCGGCCGGGATTGAATGCGAGGACGCGGTCCGCCAGTAGCCCCAACATGAATGCGTACCCACAACGACCAGGCATCAGCATTCCGGAGATGCCACCGCCACCCATGCCTGCGAGTGGCCGCACGAGCCACAGCGGGTACTCTGCCTCGCCTTCGGGGTCTGTCAAGGGTTCGCAGTATTCTCCTTCCACGGGCACGAAGATCAAGGTCAACTATGTCGATGACATCTTTGTGATTCTACTGCCTCCGGATGCTGGCTACCGCGATCTCATGGAACGTGTCGAAAAGAAGATTCGCTTGTGCGGCTTGTCGACAAACGAGGTTGCCAGTTTTCGTATCCGGTACAAGGATGAGGATGGCGATTTGATCACCATCAATTCTGACGACGACGTCCAGATGGCTCTCGACGCCGACACGGTCGAGACATCCGGCATCCTGACGCTCTATGCTACCCCGGCCAAGAAATGATTATTACCCCGCGATGCCATCAAATCATCATGAAAAGATACGATTCTGATTCACGGCGGCGATCTTCTCACGACACGACTTGTCAGCTCTTTTTTTCCTCTTCGCTTAGCTTTTTCTCCTTATTTCAGCAGCATCGGCGACCCAACTTCACGCGCCCCGTCAAACATTGAAACCCATTCTTCATTGTCCATATGACTATGCTAGTAATGATACACACTGTACTTTACATCATTTCATCCCCATCATGGTCTTCCGTTTCGTCTGTTTTATGCTTTTGGGATAGGAAGACGTAGAGGTCGTCGTTGATTTCGATGCTTGTACGCCATACGGCGAGCATGGCGTCTTTGAAGGAAGACTGGGTGAGTGTACCAAAGACGTCCGGCGCGATCTCGGTGCACGTCTGGATCTGCGACCACAGTTCGTGGACTTGCTCTTCTTCCTCTTCTACACTATCCCCTTGCTCAGACTCATTCGTGTACATTACGGTATGAGTCATATTGTTGGTGTGGAAGAGGTACAATCCCATCAAGACATCCGCTAATCCAGTACGCCGTACATCTCCTTTCGTCTCCATCCTCCCGAAACACGACTGGATGGCCTCTCTATAGCGGGTGTCGCGTAGTATCGTCTCACCATTGACTATGTATTTCTCGTGGGCGGCGAGTAATTCGTCAATCAAGTGTTGTAAGGCACTGATTGATGCTTCGCAGAGGAGTATTTGGCCATTCCTGTATCGATGCGCAATGTCCCATCGAATCCGACTCCTCCCGCTGCCGCCATTCATCTTGCCGTTTTCGTGGATCGCGTCTTTGTCGGTGGTGGTGAAAGGAGATGACGAGGGCGGGACGGGAGTATGGGACATGCCGTGGCGTCGTTGTGCAATACCGATCATGACGCGGTTCAGTGCTACTATACGGTCTGTCCATGTCGTTGATGTGTGGCTGGGCAGTAAGTCGTCGATGAGTGCCTCTGGTACCAAGGCGTCGTGGGTGACGAGGTACTGTTTGCGGTCGTCCACTTTCTCGCCGCCTTCCTCCTTGTTGGAGCTCAAGGAGGGCAAGGAGGATGCAGAGGATGAGGTCCGAGGGAGTCGCAGTGACAAGACATCGGGACCACTGAGGAACCCATAGGTCATGAGAAACTCGGAGGAGGATTTGTTGCCGTAATTATTAAACACCTGTTCGCCCGCTTGAATGGTGTGATTGGCGCCAGAGATGAAGGAGATGTGCGTCTCGCTCGAGAGCCATTGAATCGCCAGCGGAGTGGTGTGGTTGAAGGTATCGAGGACCGGCAACAAGATTGGGTGACTCGCTGCATCACCTTTGTCCATCATGTCCGTCGAATCTGTCAATGACGAATGGGATGATGACGACGAGCGCGACAACGATGGAGGGAGAAGGGACGAGGGAAAGGAGCGTGTAGAGAGTATACTCATGGCCCAGACCCACTCGTCCCACGACACTCTATCATTGTCATCGTTGCCGTCGTCGTGATTGCTCCACGGTATCAACTCCATCAGACGACTCAGTTGTGCACGCCAACGGTCCCTTCTGTCCGCTGCATCATTAAGTATTCCCGTACCACGTAACCACTCGCACTCCTCGGACGTCCAATACTCCAATGTATCCAACTCCTTCGCCGTCGGCAAGGAATCCACATACGCCGACCACCGCTTCCTGCCTTTTAAATTACGGTTCGCGTCATGATGCGGGAGACAGGTGATGAGGTACAGCGCCAACGCGGCGCCCTCCAAGTTTTCCTCGACGAGGACATTAAAGTCCACTTTGAAATGTGAGGCTGCCAGGCGAGGTGTCAGGCAGCTCGAAAAGGGAATCGAAGCGAGGGTCGAGAGGCCGGGTATAGAGCGTACCGCCGTGCCTTGTCGGCCATACGCGCCCTCAGGACCCAATAATGTGATGGACTCGTGGACCCGAATGCCCTCTCCCTCCGACCATGCCACTAATGCCTCCATCAAAAATCTGAAGCTCTACTACATGTTCCCATATAGTGATGTGGTGAAGAATACGAGTGATTGGCAACCCAATCTCTAGAAGTTCTGAAGGAATCTAGGAAGAGAAGTGATCACATTTGAATGAGTGATCAGTACCACAGTCGCCACTTTGCGAGATGCAATCGAAGGACCGATAAGTTTGAAATTGATTTGACTTGAATATGTACTCCAGAATGCAATGGTATATACAAAATAATCCCGTTATAGGAACTCTATAACTTTACATTGCCAAGGGCTTCAAATTCCACCAGAAATAAACTCCCGCTCAATCGACCACCCGCTGTCATTGCTCCGGCCACTCAAGGACCGCTGCACCGTGCTCCCATCTCGCGCCGCCGCCGCCGCCGCGTCAGCATCTCCATACACCATCGACTCCTCCCCTGCGGCAGCAGTTGCCCACGAAGAATCTCGCGAGTGTCGCGACCGACGCTTGTGTGCCACCAAGTACTCCCCGCTCTCCAACTTTGTATAGGACACGCGCTTGACCGAGTCGCGGCGAATCTTGTCGTTGATGCCCGTGGTAATCATTGATGCGCCGTGCATCATGCCGTCGTGATCATTATCGATGCCATAATCTTCCAGGTCCGTGTCAAATTCGGAGTCGGAATTGTCTGCGTTGACTTCCGACAAGCCCGAGATGGACGAAGATTCTTCGTCCTCGTCATACTGCACCGGCAGAGCGTCAACACTGTTGAGGGCGCGCAGAGCATCGGGTAGTGCTGCGGTGTAGATTGAGCCGGGCAGAAACTTGTCTTCTGGCTTATTACTGGGCGATGCAATCACAGAAGACAAGCGCGAGATGATTGAGTTGGAGTAGTGCAGGGAATTGGTGGGCGATATCTGATTCGACCCGAAATGCTGCTCCTCCTCTTCGTCCGCGGCGATGGAGACGTTGTCGGATTGAGTATAACTAAAGTTGCCGCTGAACGGCAAACTAGGAGTGGATGACGATGAAAAGGCACTCGAGCGCCGCGAATGCGGATAGGGATGATTCGAGCTCGTGAGCGATGATTGGCGCGTACCCTTTAGTGCTCCTGTACCGGACGGCGATCGCTGTGATGCCAGTGAAATGGTTGATGGGCAGAATGAAAACTTTTTATGTACCACTGACGCCGAATTTTCGTCCGCTTCCACGCTGCGCTTGTGACTCAATCCAGAGGCCGAGCCGGTCCTCGTCGGTGGGAGAGATGAAGGAGGATCGTGCGGGGGACTCTTCCAAGGCGTTCTTTTGATGAGTGGTATCGTATCAAAGTCTTGTGAAATGGTTGGCACACCGGCCGCTTGGAATGCTGACAATGGAGGTTCGATTTCTCGAGCAGCTGAAGCTTGTACTGTCGATTCTGATTCGACAACTGCAGGAATATTCGTCGTTGTGAAGAGTTTCGACGTGTTTTCGACTCTCCTCGTACTCTTTCTCAGAGTCCGCGTTCGTTCAAGGGGAGGCGCGACGTTGTGATAGTCACTGGAAGCAGGCATGGTTTGCGCTCGCGTGGCCAACGGTCGTACATCACCAGCGGTAGCAGCTACATCGATCGGTCGGATGCCAGCAATCGTGCTCTGCTTCCCCTCTTCGCCCCAAACATGTTGTCGCGAGCCCCGAATCGCCAATTTATCGTACATGTCCGCCATCTGCCGCTCACTGCGCTCATCCTTCTTTCGCGAACCTAATTTGGAGCGGGACTTGTTGAAGAACCCAAATCCGATCCCTGATTTGCGGTCCATAGCTACAGACGCCAGTCCGGACTCGGATTATATTGCCGCCTACTTGACACGAAGGCTTGACCCAATTGGACCCAGGCAAAACAAATAGACAAGCACGCTGACAGTAGGGAGCTTGTCGTATGAGCACAAGAGTAATCCCTGTGCGGAAGCGAGCGACCAGGCCTGTGCCCCAGTTTGACGCAAAGACGCAACGGTCCTTCGCCCATTTCCATTCAAGGTTCCCCAGCGAATCACGCTCTGGCGTCATTCGTTCTTTCCACCAATCAAATTCGTCTTAGATCGCGCCACTTGCTGAACTTTATCAATGCGGTAATTCAACCCGTGAAGCTGCCTAATCGGGAAGTTATCTTGCACGTGCAATACCGATCCTGACCACTATAGCTATAACGCACAGGATGGAGATGGTATCAAACAGATTGACTATGGAAATGAGAAATTCGCAGTATACTTCCGACATAATATATGATATATCGCACGCAACACTCAGACCAGCAATGAACCGAGTGTGACGGCACCGACGATGGGTACGGCCGTCTTGCAGGCAGAGTATATCCACGCGCCGAGCCTCGTGCCGGCCTTTTGGCCATCGAGCAAAAAGTCCTGCCACCTGATATTCTCGCTGCGCCAGCGAAAGTGCGTCTGGAACTGCGGGTAGAGGGCGATATTTCGCGTGCCCTGCGTGTACCACGACACGCACCCACCATTCTTGCCCATGATGATCTTGTCCGTCGACTGCTCGATCCACTTGAGGTCCTCGCGCTCCGCCTCCGCCGTCACCTCAATCACCCTGCGTCTGCCAGTCTCCTCCGCGGCAGTCAGCACGCGCTCCATCAGGGAGATGATGAATTCGTTCTGGCACTCCGACGTGAAGATGTATGAAAAGTGGCCCGTGGCCGAGTTGGGACCCATGGACATGAACATGTTTGGGAAATTGGACAGGCAGGTACTGAAGTACGCCTGAGGACCTCCCCTGGCATCCCAGTGGTCGTCGAGAGACTCGCCGTTGCGGCCTCGAATGTCGAGGACAAACTTGCCAACCTTGAATCCATTGGCCAGCACAATCACGTCGGTCGGGTATTCCTGACCACTCTTGGTGATCACGCTGTGTTCTTTGATCTCGACGATGCCATCACGCGTGACGTCCATGTTGTCCTTGTGCAGACAATCAAGGTATCCTGTGTCGATGACCCTTCGCTTGCAGCCAATCTTGAAGTCTGGAACGATAATGTCGCGGTACTGTGGCGGACATTTCTTTTCAATGTATCCCGCAATCTGACTCTGATACCTGTCCCGCATCCAACCTCCAAGACCGTTGATGAAGAACATGACAAAGGCAAAGTCCATGGTGGAAGCAATCATCAGTCTGTACATGGACATGAGCAGTGGGAATCGAGCAAATCGCTTCTTGGCCTTCTCGGAGTACCTAAAGTCCGGATTTGGCAGGAGGTAGTGCATGGATCGCACAAATTGACGGACTTGCTTGGCATCCTTGACCAGGATAGGGACAAACTGGGTAGCCGAACAACCGTTGCCAACGACGACTACGTTTTTGTCCTTGATGGACACCGAGTGATCCCATCGGGCGGAATGGAACAGAGGACCCTTGAAGTTCTCGGCGCCCTTGATGTCGCAATCATTCGGAAGGTGCAGGCCTCCGACCGCCGTCACGAAGCAACGAGTGCGAATCTCGTGGTCGGTATTGTCCCGCTCGTCAGTCGAGTAGATTGTCCACAACTTCTCCTCCTCGTCCCATCGAGCCTGGTTGACGCGGGTCTCAAACTTCATGTATCGCTCAACGTTGAATTTACGCGCCACATCCTGCTGGTACTTGTTGATTTCGGCCTGCTGGCTGAGGAACCTGCTCCAATTCGGGTTCTTGGCAAAGGAAAAAGAGTACAAGTGCGAGGGCACATCGCACCCTGCACCAGGATACGTGTTCAAGTTCCACGTCCCTCCCAAGCGCTTCTCACGCTCCAACATACAGATGCGCGCATTCGGTAGTCGTTTGTGCGTTTGAATGGCGAGCGCCATACCGCACATCCCTGAACCGACAATGACAATGTCATAGTCGGGAGTTTTGCTGTAGCCAGACATTTCGTATATTCCTCCAAGTCAAATCGAGTAGATCAAAGAGTTTTCACGAATCCAACCAAATAACGCGAAGAAAAGCCCCCTGTGAGTCTAGCAAATAGGATAGACACAGTGCTCAGCTGCCAAGGATAAGAGACGGGACTCTTTAGTTGGTTTCAGACTGGGAACGACGGGTGTAATGCATCGCTGGAAGCGCACCTACCCCAGAACGCCACGCCGACACCAAACGAACCTTGGCCCGTCTCCCCCGCTTTTGAAGAGCTCTAGCCAGGATTACCCGATGGAGTAACTGGCCCCGGGCGATCAATGGATTCTCTGAGCCGAGGCACCGCGGGATATCGATGAGGTTCAATGCAAATCATCAAAGTGTCCTACAGCTTGACCTCGCTTCCGCAGACGTCTCCTTCAGGCTGCAGCTGCAGCTGAAGATCGCATACATGGCAACTGCAAGTGCTGGGGTCATCCAGGCTCCATGTCTGAGGACAGATGGTCGTGCATATGTAGTCATTTGAAGAATGGTTACAAACTTTATTTTATTATACAAGTGTTGGTACTCGGACACATCTGACCCTGATCAATCCCATTGCGTGTTTTTGTTCTTGTTGACACCCTCCGGCTCATCGTCCACCTGCAGACTCTTGGCACGATTAAACATCTGCTCGAGCTCAGACACCTTTTTCTCCTCTGGCTCACTCACTCGTGCCGGTGTGCGTGAATTTGGGGCATTGGACTTTCGGCCGACAGAGCCCACACCAGATGCGCTGGCGCTTTTGAGGTTCTGTGGGTTGAGATTGACTTTCTTGTAAGCACCGGAAGTCTTGCCGGACAGCCACTCTTTCGCAGTGATCGGCGACTCGTACGCGTCCCTGGTCTCCTGTGGATAGATGTCGTCGTGGAAAAAGTCTCCCGCCGGTCGTGGGATGTGGAAGCCAACCACCGTAATCTCGTTTGTGCTCAATCGCAGGCACCGTGCTACCTCAATCTCCCGAATGTCGAGTATTTGCGGTGCAAAGAAGACGGTGCCCATGATCGGATCAGCCGCGCTGTAGGTGGTTAGTGGCGTGAAATTGTCCTTGCGCATGTGGAAGGGCAAGATGTTTGAGGACCCACGAGGCACCAGGTACAAGACACTTGTCATTTCGTCAAAGTGCGGTAAGGCGAATGGTGATGGGGAAATGTCCATGTCATGCACTTGCAAGTCTTTGCCTGACTCGGTATCATATAGTGCCAATTGCCTGGTAGATCCACGGCCAAAGCCAGCAGTGATGAGCCTGTCACGACCAACGAATTGCAGCCTGAATGGTCTTGTCGAGGAGTGTGCCGATGGGAATGTCTGCAACTCTCGCCCCGTGCCGGCCTCGATGATCGCGATCGACTTGTCCGATTTGCCAATCGCAATCTTTGTGCCATCTAGAGACCAGCATGTGTTGGCGACGCCACGAGCGGCAAAGGAATGTAACTCCTCGCCATCTGAGATATTGAAGAGATGGATTTTTGTTGCAGTTGTGACCATGAGCAAATCTTTCGCATGTTCATGCATCGATATGGCAAGGATACGATCCATGCCCTTGAGAATGCGGTCAGGCTGCTCGATGTCCGACTCAAGTTCGGACAAGTCCTTTGGAATGGTCCAAACTCTTATACAATTGTCGATATGAGCGCTGACCAGACGATCATGATCGAAACGATCCAGTTGGTAGTCAACAACTTGAGCACCTCCCGCTATACCCACAAGAAGCGGCGGCAGTCGACCGGACTGGCCGAATGGAACGATAGCGATGCGGCCTCCAGGTCCTGCCAGTGGGAAAGCAATGTACTTTGGTGTGGCATCTATCAGTCTGGCAGTGTTTGGCAAGGAGGCATTGAGACCCACCAAAGAAGTGTAGGAATTTCGTGGATGTTGTGGTTTGCCTTGCAAGTATTTTCGTGTGTAGTCCCTAGTCTCTGAATCTGCCGACAAGCCTGTACCAGAATGTTTCTGAGGTGTAATCACTTGCTGTGGTGGAACTTGTTCAAGCGGTCGCGCGCTCTTTGAGCCGGTCTCCTCCTGCTTCTCGACTATTGCATCGGGTTTCTCGACCGGCACATCCTTTTTCTTCTCATTCAATTTAGTCTCTTCCATAGGTGGAGCATACACATTTTCTAATTCCTCTACTGATGGAGCTTCTTTCTCCTTCGATGACGCTGCTGTGTATGGCACAGTCTCCGCCGCTGGTTCAGGAATTGCTTCCGGAGCCGATTTTCCCAATGCCTTGGTAATCTCTTTGTACGCAGTGCTCGGTTCACTTAATTTTGGCGTGACGGCCCCATACTCAGCACGACGAGCACTGAGATCTTCCTTGTAGACTTCACGTTCAGCCGTCGTTGTGCGTTTGACAGTGGCAGGGGCCGGCGAAGCAGGACCTGATGTAGAATCCTCTTTATCCCATTTTCGTTGTTCACGCGCAGATAGTGGATTTGCCGAAGGTTTCGGAGAAGCTATTGTGCTTGTGTTTTCCAATCTGGAAGCACCGTCTACCAAGTTAGCCTCTTTCCTTCTTTTGGCGCGCATAGGAATTGTACTTACACTCTGCACGGCGGGCACCCAGATCCTCTCGATAGACCTCTCTCTCCCTGGCAGATCCATTGGATTGCGTCAAGCTAGGAGAGGGAGCAAAAACTGGTTTCGTGGTAGCATCAGAGATCTTTGAGGTTCGAGGAGAAGCACCATACTCTGCACGACGAGCACTTAGGTCCTCCTTGAAGACCTCTCGAGCAGACGAAGCTGGAGCACCATACTCGGCCCTTCGAGCGCTCAGATCTTCCCTGAAGACTTCGCGCTGTGGCTGTGGTGTTTGTATCTCGGTTGCCCTCTCGTGAGCTTCGATCGCTGGAGTAACACGGCGAGATCGAATCTTTTCGAGAGCATCTTCGTCGCTCAGAATCGGTGCTGAGCCTCGACCAATTGCAGCTTCAGCTTGATCTTCTTCGTCTTCTGGCTGAAGTTCACCGCCCCTCAAGGAAGTCGGTGGATTTGTCGGCTCGTTGTCTTTTTCTGGATGCGCTTCAACTGCATCCTCAATCGTCACTTGTGTCTTCGGAGTTGGCGCACCATACTCAGCACGCCGCGATCCGAGGTCTTCTCTGAAGACTTCGCGATCCGTTTTGACCGGTTGTTGACTTGCCGCTTGAGCAGCCTCTTCTTTGTCCCATTTTCGCTGTTCGCGAGCTGAAAGAGTGATTGGTGCATCTGGCCGCGAATTCGTCTTCGATTCTTGTGTCGCACTGGATGGGAGTATGCTTGTCTCGGACTTCTTTGGTGAAGATTTCATGTCGTTGTCAGCTACACTTTTTGAGCTGCGCTCAACGTCGGACTCGGCGCTCGCCCGGCTCGGAATCACAGCATTCTTGGTCAAGGAGTCTCCTCGACTAGCTGCATCAAGTAATGAAGGATTGACCACCGCCACTTTCGCTAGACCATCAGTTCCGCGGAACCACTCTTCATCAGAAATTGAACTCTCTACTATGGTCGGCGTGAAAAGATCATCATGAAACTCGACATAACTCTTGCGACCAATTGTAATTTTGATAGGTACTGTATTGCCCTTCGTATCTGCTATCAGTATGCGGTTGATTTCTCCCTCCATGATTTGCAGACCGAAAGGATGTATCAGGCAGGCATTTGAAGCCTGGTCTACCGATGTTCCCGCAGCCCCTTCATTGAATGGTGCAAACATCTCGATCCAACGCAAGGTGCCACCAGATTTATCCAATAAATAGACGATTTTCCTGACTGTGTCAGGAATGGGGATCAGGGGTGTAGAAGCTGTGCCGAAGTTCCAGGTCTTGATCGGCTTGCTTGGGTCTGAGAAGGAATAGAGACTCAACTCGCGTTCTCGCATTCGCGACAGGGAGGACACGACCCACTGCTTCTCCGCTAGGGCTTTGAGGACGTGTTTTGTACCCGTCAATTTGACTTCATGCACGAGACTCGATTTTCTAGCATCAAAGATCCTCAGTATGGCATCCTTACTGATCACGTCCAACCGTGATCCGTCCTGTGACCAATCCATAGTGACGACGGGGCTCGGCACATCTATAGTCACCTCTATGCGCCCACTCGAGACGGAGAAGATGTCTAATTTCGTTCCAGATCCAACAGCGAGAACACCACTGACTTGTGGATTCCACAAAACCAGGACGGGCGTCACTGCAGTGCCAGAACTAGCACGGAATTCGTGTATAGCTTCCGGTGCTTCAAACTCTTCCTCCTCATTCTCAGCGTTCGGTGTCTTGTATATGCGGATGCTCTGATCGGTACAACTGACCGCCAAGAGACGGTCGTACACGAACGGGGATAAGCTGAGGTCGCTGACATGTCCACAATTGATCTTTGGATGCTGGAACCCGAATTTCCCAGGCCGACGCAACGGCACGAACCCAACACCACTGTGACCGCAAGAGAAAATTACTGTATCGGCATTCGCTTGGACGGTTCGAGTGCTGTCGTTGCCAATTGCTTCCTTGGTGAGATCGAGCTCCGAGTGAAATTGATCTCGCTTTTGAGCTGTCAAGATTTGGTTCTTGAACTTTGACGGAGGCTGTCGGAAATTCATCCTTCACGATTCGTCTCAAACAAGGGCAATGAGTCGGCCCTTCCTTACAGGCCGCGAATAGACGCTGGACCTGCAATACTCCACCAGTCTTCCTCACCTACGAATGCCGTATGCGAGGTCGACTCCGCACACCAGGCTGGTATCCTTGGACATCTGCAGCGCGAATTGTGATGACGCTCTGTGAGCGGCATGGCTGGCGTCTCATACGAGACATACGACACACTGGCATTCTTGACTTGCAATTGAGCACAACCTGAGAACCTGACACTTGACCATATGCATGCATGGACATGTATGTATAGCTATATAGCTCAATTAGCTAGAAAGTGATTTGCGTTAGATGTTCACGTGCCATCCTGACATTGTCTCGACAATATCATTTGGCAAATGTTCTCGAAAGGGAAAAATCGTACGTCGACCTCGCTAAACTCATGTTCAAAGGACTACAAGTACATTATGAACTAAAGCTCTGCACTCTACTGATCAAGTATAAGCGAGACTATTCTTCAATTTCCCCTCAGCTCATGATATTTTTGCACCATCTCCATCAACTTGATCTGTACGTAAGGGCTCTTCCTCTTCCTGTACGCCAGGGTGAACAAGAAGGCAAGAAGTGGCAATTTGCCCGTTCTCCAGATGAGATGTGTCACTTGTTTGACCCAGTCCTTGACGTAGATGGCACGCGTCAGTGCCCTGTTTCGCAGGCCAAAGGCATGGGCGACACGGTCCGTGAAGACCTGGAAGTCACCGACGGTATCGTCAGAGGGGAAGAGGTCCACAACTCCCACATCCGGCGCCATGATGGCAAGTGCTCGGCCATTGACCTTTTCCGTTGAGAGAATCATGATTGCTCTGACCACATCCTCAATCCTCGCGTACTGTGTGCCGGCAAGGAGGAGTTTCACACCCTCATCGATAATGCCGGTCTCGACGAACCAGGGGTGGATAGAGTTCACTCGGATGTCATCACTCGGGGCAGTTCTGCGGAGCGATCGCATGAGTCCAAGCATGCCATGCTTCGAAGCCGTGTATTCTGGAGCACCAGGAATCTCCCCGACCGAGGCCATTGATCCGGTAAGGAGCAAGACTCGATCGCGGTTAGTCCCTTTAGGATTGCGCCTCAGGTAATAGTGAGCTAGCTTGGCGGTATAGAATTGAGCCTGCAGGTTGATGTTCAGCGTGAAAAGCCCCGGTTTCTCCAGATCATCCGTGCAAGCAAATCCGCGCTCAGTGACACCAGCGTTTGCGACCACAATATCCAGACCCGAGAAACGGTTGTATGCGAACTCAAACAGGTCCCGTTGGTCATCCCAACTGAGGACGTTGCATTTCCTGAACTCGAGTGCCCTGTTGGTTCTTGCAAGTTTCTCGCCATTGGCGACATCTAAATCTCCAATCGTGACATTGGCGCCTGCAGCGACGAACTGCTCCGCCATGGCTTTCCCGAGTCCTCCGGCGCCTAGAGTTCATTAGACACGAAGATCCATGCAATACTTGGCGAAAAAGGACAAACCTCCAGTGATCAATATATTCTTCCCGCGCAAGCTCGTCAGATCCGGTTCTGACTCGAGAGATTGCTTGCTGATGGCCGGTGACACCATGGTACGCGAACCCCAAACATCCTTCCTGTCAGTCTTCTCCGGAATGACAGCGCCCAAATTATCCATTTGAAGGTTGTTTATTTGCTGGCTGTAGATTGATTGCTTTATCGACAAACGACTGACTGATGACGGGTGGTGACTAGGCGTGGGTGCGTTTCTGGGTTTGTCGGAAAAGTGCTTATGGGATGTGCGTTCTCACAATAGCGGAACTGACGCTATTCGCTCGATCGGTGCTAGCTAGTGCTCGGTCACGGTGCTCGGGCATGTGTTTCGAGTGGAAAGTTCCAAGGTCGAGGTCGGCAACAATGCGGATCCCCACACTTCTCGGCTCCATCCTGGGGAGTTCCCGAAGCTGCGGAGAATCTGCTCCCGTCTTACGCAGCCTGCCCAGGTGCACATGCATTGCACATCCTGCTGCTAGGGGCAATACATATATATTATAAGGATCCTTTGCAATAGCAACGGTTTTGGTCGTTACACTTTGGCATCATTACGAAATTTCCTCGTGCTACGTACAGGACAACCTTTCCTTGAAACGTATATGGTCTTCGCTTTGCCTTGCAATCAAGCTCAGACAGGAATAGCTTGACTTTGACCAATCTTGGACGCTAGCTGATCAACTGTACTGTTTGTCCGTGACTTGACTTGATCTGCCCGTTGCCCTGCATGTGTTGTCAGTGTCGTGCGCGTGATCACTATCGCCCACTTACTCACCAGACTTCCTGGCTGCGAGCCAGGATTGATATGTGCTCCACTGATCATGATCACTCAGGTAGTCCGCGTGAGCCTCATCTAGGCCGGCCTTGAACTTGGCCGTGAACTTGACCTCTCCTACTTTCTCGAGATTCATGGTAGAGTCCGACTCAGTAACCACGTTCTGAATGAATCGATTCGCATTGTCAGTCTTGTAGATTGGCAAAGTGAAACTCGTTGTTTGGTTGTCCACTAACTTAAACAGCCAGAGAACTGCATAATGTTTGTCTTTGCCCAGAGGCCCTTTGATCTTCTCACTGAGGCCACCACTGACAAATTCGAGGACAATCGGACTGAGATATCGATAATGCACAGGCAAAATGCTGTCCTCCCGTTCTAGAGTCCAGGTATAGCCATGTTCCGATTTAGAGCCACTACCCTTGATAGCACGCCTGGAGCCTGATGCACGTAGCTTGAGTTTATTCGTGTGCATATCTCCGACTGCGATAATGGGAGACTTGAACACGAAAGATCCGACTGAATAGCCAAGCAAGGACTTGTCCAGCTTCATGCGCATAGATCGGAATATCATACTGACTCGGATTCGACCCGTGCCCTCCCCTCCATTCAAATCATAAAATTTGACCACAGACGATGACTCGTGGAAGATCTCGGACAATTTCAAGGCGATAACACCTACTAGACAGTCCTCGGATTTCTTCCTAGTGTCCCAAACGGACAAAGATATGGTAGCCAGTCTCCAGTCACGTACGTATTGTTCTGTCGAGGAGTTGAAAGTGGGGGCATTGTTGATGCTTTTGACTCTTGTCCGATAAATTAATTGATCGTTCAGATCTGCCGTAACATAAAGTGACGGAATATAGTCGATACTGATTGTCTGCTCTTCTCCTTGGTCCTCTCCATCAGAGTCCTGATGCTGCACCTTGACATGTCCCATTGATTTCTTGTTCGGATTGTCGACTTGGACATTGATCAGTTGATGTATTGTGATGCCTAATATACCTGAAGGCATATTAGGGTCTGGCACTGTGTTTTGTGCAGTCTGAACTTGATCTTCTTCTGCGACATCCACTTTGTCGCCATGGTAATCCCTGGGGTCAGAAGCGTTCGTGCGTAAAGCTGCTTGGAATTTTGCGCGAGGGAAATAACCGATTTCCCATTCTAGTATGCCTTGTGCATCAGTACCTGAGACGTCGCCTTGTAACTTGTCTTTTCTCTTCTGCATCTTGTTGGCTTTCAGAATCAGGTCCTGTAATGGAAATTGACACACACCGCAGATGTCATCATTCCCTGTTCGGTCAGAGTCCCAGAGCCGGAGAAGGACATCTTCTTGTCTTTTGACATGCTCTGGTTTGATCAATATTATAGCGCTCTCCTCCCATACAGGATTCAGGTCCCCTTTAATGATGCGCGTCGCATACATTGGTTTTTCATACTTGCTGAACGCTATCGTGAGATAAGGATCCGCGCCCGGACCGGTAGTGTCCTGTCTTTCTAAATTCTTGGCGCGGTGTATCTTCACGAAAAGAACGCCAATGGCATCAGTCTCGAGCTTTTGATCGGAACCACCGACATAGACTGTCATATCAAGACTCATGGATTTAGGTTGCACGAAATCGGCAGCAGCTTGATGAATTTGTGAAGCCACGAGATTGTCCACGATCGGGAGGTTCAGCAGGTTCAGGGCCCATGGCGCTCCAAGCGAAACACAGGTATTGATTATTGGATCCTCCGTAAGAGCAAAGGTAACATTTTTCAAAAAAGGAAGATCTGGGTGCATCTGCAATCGAATTCGGATCGTGGCCACGAACTCCTTTACCTCCACAAAGATAGGCAATGGTACAGGACCGATCATTGCCATTATGTCCACATGCATATGCTGCTGACGAGCTTGCATCGGTGCTGCGTGATACGCGATCGCAATTTCTAGATTGTAAAAGACGCCGCCTTCTTCGCGTTCGATGGCTTTCTCCCTTCTCTTTGCCTCGGTGACTGAACCTGATTTGTCGTTTCCATGTGTTGGGACGAGATCACCAAATTCAGAGTCCGGTAGTGATCTCATTGAAAGTACTCGTGCAGACTGTGATCCATGACCCAACTCGATGACTTTCACCACCAATGGCACACTCTTGGGAATGAGCGGCTTGATGGTATCATTGATCTGCGTTGCTACACTCTCGAAGAAGTCTTTTTGCAAGGTCGCCCACAAAGTTTCAGTCAGTGTATTCATCCACTCCACTGATTCGGGAACATATCTGAGTTTCTCCATCTTTGGTTCCGATTGATCTAACTTGCGGTCCGCGGCTTTACGTCCCACGCTGGCGAGTATGAAATAGACAGCCCCAGCTATACCGGATGCTGGGAACAAAGACTTGAGCAATCCCTTGAATCCACCGCCAATGAACAGCCAATCCAGGACTATGATGGCCGCGAATATGAGATAGGAGATCTCCAAGGAGTCCTTTTCCAGTGTCTCGAAGACGCGGTTGAAGTTTACTTCAGGCGTAGGTTGAAACAAGACATTGGACTTTTCGGCACCAATGGGAACGTCTTCAGTAGCACCGGAACGCACACCATCGTCAGGCTCGTGGCCCGTCGGGTCTGCCTGCCTGTACGTATCGGGGAATCTGTCCTTTTCACCTTGACCTGCTGCCATATATCTCCGAGAAGCTTCATTCCTTTGTGCTTCATGCTCCCGGAACGTTCTGATATTCGGCGGTGGATTGCGCTCCGAATAAGCTTGACCGTAGACCTTGGGCTCCGCACTCAAAGCAGTGTTACCATATTGCTTTTCACGCGGACTTACGACATCCTGAGTGTTCGTATTTGCCATGCTGCTCATATTTGTGTTCGATTGGCGGTGGTTGGATACTCCTGCCTCACTCGGGAGATTGAGCTCTATCTTTGCTCCTGATTGCTGATCCACGAGAGTGGCATTCTCGGTTCCTGAAGACCTCTTGTTAGCCACTGTCTCATGACCTTCTTGTGAATACTTGTGCTGTCCATTGCTATTCTGTTCATAAATAGATGGTTGCCGTTGGGTGTGTCCTCCTAGTGTCTGCCCGTTTGCACTGGTCTTCGCAGCAGGCAAAGAGGGAATGGTTGCATAGCGATCATCTACATCATCGTCTCCCAGTGCTTTTCCCAATGGCTGTATCGTGGTCATAATGACACTTGGCAACTGCTATTGACTACACGAAAGTCCAGGTCGGAATTTACGTGCTGGATAAGTGCTGCAGCTCTCCCGGAGTCTCGAAATTGTATTGACGAGTCCGAATTTGTCACTTGTGTGTCGATACGAAAGACAAGGAGGGCCACAAGTCTGATGAAGAACGAAGGATAGCTTCAGAATACTAGTATGCAAGACGTGAGAGACAACGAGAAGCAAGCATGAGCTCGAGATAGGACAACCTTGGAAGTAGGTAGGCAGGTGTCCACGGTCCCACGGGTGGGCGTCAGGCGGCTTAACCCAGCAGCGAGCCGCGAGACCAAGGGGGAAAGAGCGCTTGGCGCAAAGTGAGGACGAGACGAGCTGCATCCCGGTAGACAAATAGACAGGAAGAAAACAGTAGTTGACCAATCAGGAAGCGAGCTCGAGACGGAGACTCGAGGCAGACGGGGGAGATACGTCATCGGGAGACCGTCCAGTCTCACAAGGGCGGGAGCAAACTACCTCAGAATGCGCTGCAGCTGCGGCTGAGCACCGTCCTGGCCATTCATCCATGGATCTTGCAGCTTTCCCGTGCCACCAATGTACGGTAGCTGTGCCACTGCACTTGCGACATCCCTCGATTGTACATCTCGAAGCGAAGCAGGCAGGCAGGAGGGAGCTCGAGACTCAATATCCTGCCAACTCTTGCTGTCTCGGTCCTACGTTACACAGGACACTCTAATTGATCGACCAGCCAGTTGTATGTGAGGCTTCTTGACTTTGTTTCTTGACACAAGTAGCATCGTCCGATCATTCACTTCACTTAGTGTTTTCGAGCGGACCTGAGGGACATACGCGCTACGACAGACTTCTGGTGATAGCGACGTACTGAAAGCATTCCTCCGATGCCTCCATACTCAGCAAGGAACAAAGTAAGACAATGTCCTTCAAGATTTGTCTATTACTGACTGTGAGAGGTTCCGACTATCCAGAAACTTGGCGAAGAGCTTGCACAGAGGTTGAACTTGCAGAAGGCTGATGCCTCGAAAGCGGCAACAGGAAAGGATGCGGACAAGATCGCCCAGGCGAAGGCTGCCTCACGACGAAAAGTTATCGATCCAACCACAAAAAACGAAGTCATCATACAAGATGTTGATGGAGATTTTGAGGAGTCGATTCGACGACCAAAAATCACTGTGCCGCGAGCAGATATGAACCCAGAACAAGCACCAAAGCCGGACGATTTGCCTGGTGTGCCCGCTCCACATCTACCTCAAGGTGATGGTGAAGCCTATAGAGCCACTCTGGACGATCTTGCTCCACCAGAGGCGAATCCAGACAAGACTCAGGATTACTTGCATCACTCAAAGAATCACGAAGTCATCTACCATCCACTACCGATTGCGGATCTGAAGCGATCGTTCTATGCTCTTGAGGAAGCCATTAATCAAATCACTATCGCGGTTACTGCAGGTATTGTAGCTCTCAACTGGCTCTTTGTGGGTGGTGGCTTCAAGGGCTTGTTTGCCTCGATACTCGCCGGTATTATTGTTTCTTGTTGTATCCACCTGTGGCTACGTGGAATCCAGGAAGATGCGAATTCGATCAACTGGGATGCCGAGCGTAAGCGAGCTGTTGCTGCGACGGAGTCATTGGTTCCAGAATCAGTTGAATGGATGAATTCACTTGTCGGTATCGTGTGGAATCTTATCAATCCTGAAATGTTCGCTGCCATGGCAGATACCCTGGAGGATGTCATGCAAGCTTCAGTTCCACCACAAATTATTCAGAATGTGCGGGTTTCGTCTATCGGTCTGGGAGACCAGGCGTTCAAGATTCTCTCCTTGCGAGCTTTACCTTCTGCAGAGGAGGATAAAGGTCACGCCAAGCAAGAAGCTGGAGGTGGCGAACTGAGTAACGACGAAAAGAACAAAAAGAAAGAACAACGAGAATTGGAAGGTGAGGACGATGGAAATATGAAGTATTACAACCTTGAGGCATCCTTCGCCTATCATGCTATTCCGGCGAAAGGAGTGATTGGTAAGGCGAAGAACTTACACTTGGAGCTTATATTCTACCTTGGCATTCAGGGACTGTTTGGAGTGCCTTTGCCAATATTTGTGGAATTGAATGGTATCATAGGCACTATTCGTTTGCGATTCCAGCTTACGCCAAATCCCCCGTTCCTGAAGAACCTCACCTTCACTTTCATGGGATTACCCAAAATTGACGCCTCGGCAGTGCCTTTGACGTCCAAAGGTATCAATGTTCTCGATCTCCCACTAATCTCAGGTTTCGTCAACTCTTCCATTGCAGCAGCCCTGGATGAATATGTCGCGCCGAAGTCACTCATCATGGATATGTCAAAGATATTGCAGGGTGATGTAGTCAAGAAAGAGACCGACGCGATGGGTTTGATCTATGTGAAGATCAAGCACGCCAAGGGAATCGCGGCTCAGGACCGATCTGGCAAGAGCGACCCTTTCATCACCCTAGCGTACTCACAATTTGGCAAGCCAGTCTATTGTACGCGAATCATTGAACAAGATTTAAATCCTTCATGGAATGAGCAGACTTGTCTACTCGTGTATCAAGATCAACTGACAGCGGGAGAGACTCTGTCTGTCGAATTATGGGACTCGGATGCAGTGACTTCTGACGACGTTGTGGGAAAGGTCAAGTTCGATCTACGGGATCTTATTCGTGACTACACGAACAAAATTACTGAGCGGGAAGATGGACTCTGTGATGCGGATGACAAGCCTCTGCCCGGCAAACTCTTTTGGGAGATTGGCTACTTTCCCCGATCCCAATTCAAGGCTTCCATGAAGACTGACGGCAGGGATGCGGCACTTCCGAAAGAGCTCAGAGACAAAGACGAATTTCAGGACGACAAAGGCGTGGTGACGACTCAACAAGAGGCTGATGTTACCACTACG
This sequence comes from Taphrina flavorubra JCM 22207, assembly GCA_000836175.1. NCBI lineage: Eukaryota > Fungi > Ascomycota > Taphrinomycetes > Taphrinales > Taphrinaceae > Taphrina > Taphrina flavorubra. Next base: position 118,129 of record DF819230.1, on the reverse strand, counting down.
CCTCCAGATCCTTCCCTGCCGACCGGTATATGCTGTATCTTGATCCATCAGATCGACAACCTAGAGGAACATCGACCCGCTGGTAGTTTTGGATCTTATACTCCATGGACTCCAGCGCAAATCACAGGAGAAAATACTGACGAAGAAGCTAAAGGTCTCCCATCCTCTTATTGCACTGTGCTACAGAATGACGAACTAGTGTTCAAGACACGAACCAAAGTGAAATCATCCACGCCGATTTTCAATGCTCAGACAGAACGATTTGTGCGTGACTGGCGCACGGCGGTATTTACTATTACATGTCGTAATTCCGTACACCGTGAGCATGACCCTATTTTGGGCGCCATTACTCTGAAGTTGAGTGAAGTGTTGCAGACTTCTTCACAAAATACCGCGATATACGCACTGGATGGTGGTATGGGTTATGGTCGCATCACTGTGTCTGTACTGTTCCGTTCTGTAGACCTACAATTACCCAAGAACATGCTAGGTTGGGACCTTGGCTCACTAGAAGTACTCGGTGACAAAGTTTCGGTCATGGAGGATCACGGCATGTTCTCTGGCGCGCGCATATCTATTCATACAGATGTCGGCCATGGCACAATTCATCGTCATTGGATCGAGCATGGGGCCGGTAAGCAGGGCACGTCGTGGAACTTAAAGCGAGTAAGAGAAGATGATCTGGACATGCAGAAACGGCGTGTCCTCGTTCCTGTACGAAGGAGATATCAAGCACCAATAAGGCTTGAGTTCTACAACAAAGGCAACAGAAAACCAATTGCGTACGCCATATACTGGATGACCGATCTGATCGATAACGCTGAGACCGCCCTCAGCCTGCCAGTGTATAGGACTCCAATGCCAAAACAAATGACGCAGAATTATATCTCAAACATCGAGCAGAGCAGGATAGAGTCCAACAAGGTTGGCGTCATCAAGTTGACGATACGATTCAAGATGGGAATGGACGATTCGCACACTCAATGGATGAAAACCAACTTTGACCGAGAGACGTATGAATCATGGGAGTGTAGTGTAGCTGAAGGCTATCGAAACAGAATTGTGAAGCGCGAAACTCCGAAAGCAGTCAAGGATTTGGTAGATGATGGAAAAGTCAATGGAAGCAACATGCAAATGAACGACAATGATTCAGACTCTGACTCTGACAGCGACGACAATGCACAAAATGTCACTCGTGTACCACGAGACGCACCAGGCTACGAGAAAGAGATCGACGATTATCATAACACTTCGAGTAATGAGCAATGGGCCGGTGCTTTTGGACACGAGCTTGGTCAATACACCTCGAATCAATCCACTCTCGTCGAAGACGATCGTTCGTCCTTACGCGAACAAGAAGACATCACTGATTCGGAAATCTCAGATCAAGATCTCAAGCACCGTCGTCAAAAGCAAGATAAACGTGCTGCCAAGGCTGAGCTAGGCAGGAAGCACCGAGGAATCTTAGGAATAAAGGCTGTGCGCAATATGAAGTTCTTGAAGGACGAGGTCAAGGTAGCGGGACACAAAATCAAGGACAAGTTCAGTATGCACGGACGAGAACCCGACGTGGAGACGGAACTGTAGATGCTTCTTCTCTCCACCAGGCTAGTCGTGAAGTTAGCCACAGGTAGAACAAAGCTTATGAAAATACAAAGACGCCTAGGATTGTGACTGTCCGGTTTGAGTTTGCAATTTGCTGTCATCGTCACAACGTAAACACTAAGGTAATCGTCAGATCCGGCAGGCACTAGAGACTTCTGATCAGCTACTTCTGATCAACCGACTCCCTGGGTTATGCCGTGCTTGTAGCAGTAGTCTTTGAGCTTGCAGACTACCTCCCGAGCAGCGAACAGGCTGTTTGGCAACACTTTTGCTGCTATTTACCAGATCCAAAATTTGACAGGATATCTCTCCTATATTTTAGTGGTGATAAACGTATGCTTGAGGCATTTGGTACGGACGGGCTAGCATCTGTCAAGAAGAAACAGCGTACAAGTCGCAGGAGTGCTGGAACACGGCGACGTGAACAACAGCAGCAACAGCAAGACCGAGATGATTCTGACGCCATGAGTCGACAGCGATTGGATACTGACAATACAAAGACTTCTACATCGTACGACGAGTCCTGTCCTTGGCGGTCGAGTGTGACGAGTCACGACGCACAAGAAGTGTCAGTATCAGCAACGAATTCAAGCCTTTGTTTGACTGAGCAAGTTGAACGAGAATCTCCATTCAGCATTAGGATTGAAGACCATGCGCAGAGGGCAACTCCAGCTCGGAACGTTGCATGCACTCCTGTACACTCGACGCAAGAGCAAGTGGCCACTTCGTCATGCTGGATCGATTCGTCATGCTGGACTGAGGCCAATAGCGAGCTAGAGACTGAGATTGTTCCATACACCCAACAGATCCAATGTAAGACCTGTCACGTTCGCGACCAGTATTTCTCAACCTACAGATGTTCATCATGCCATTCAAACAGAAGAACTTCATGCTAATACTTATGTGTCATTGGCTGAAAATGAGGCAGAGGACGAGAGCCTGCTGACTGGGCCATGGCCGTCGCAATGTACTTTTCCGACCGAAAGTGTGTCTTCCAAGCAATCGTCCGGATCTCGTTTGGGTTCTTGTGAGGTGGGATTGGCTCAAACGCCTCCGCTCGACCCAACAAGTGCACTCACGCCATCACAAGGACTCCTGTCTGCTTCGCGACCAATGCTGGATTGTAGCACTGCTTCCTCTGCATGCTTAAGTACGCGAAATCGCTCTTTGGGGTTCAAAGCAACAGACTCTCTCCACCCGGAGCTACCAACAAGCAATGTTTGCGCTCCTGTGACAAGTAGCATGAGACTGCGATACTCACAGTCTCACATGGCGCGTAAGCATGCCAGAGGTATAGGTCGAAATGATTGCGTGCAGTCAGTTAGAACGTCCTTACAGCATGCTGAGAAAGATGTCGAGGAATCAGAATCCAACACTTCATCTTCACTTTCAATGTCATTGCAGCAGACGAAGATGACTGACTCTGAATGTTCAGATTGTGTGCTTTCATGGTCTCACCACGGTGGAAAACATGATACGCTCGTAGATCCACTGTCCACTGCTGACTGGAAGGCGAGCTTAAGAGACCAATTGACACAGTGGAGCATCAGGAAGCGTAAGCAGAAGACTGTGGACTGCCAAACACATAAAGGTGTAGCACATTATGAACCAGGCCTCAGCACTCACTCGAACTCCAATGTCTTCGAGTCTGCTGCGTATGAAACTTTCGTGGAGCAAAGCGAGCCCATATTGCTGAAGAACGACATGTCGCACTCGGGTGATTCGCCCAATGGCAATCAGGACAGGTCCTGTGTAAAGACATCCCTCAAGCATGGCACCAGCAGTGCAGAAGTGCTGGGTTGTCAACCTGGCCAGAGACAACGGAATTCATGTAAATGTGAGACTGTAAGCAAGTGTGTGGCCTCGGCCACATGCACTTGTATGTCGTGTGCTCCGCCAGAGTCGTCTTCCTACTCGACGCATTGGCAACACAGCAACAACACAGAACTTTTACAAGCAATCCGGTAACTCATCTTATCATCGACAAGTCTAGGCCGCAACTTATACGCTTTATTGCCATCCTGTCAAACTGTTTTCTGTACACTCGACAGTAGTCTTCATTAGCTAGAAATACGTCAGCTGCTAGCAGACTTTTTGTTACCATAGAATTCCTGAACTATATTCTTTCACTACCGTCTTCCTTGCTAAACGGTACCTCCGCAAAAATGCACCAAAATTTCGTGGTGGAGAAATGCCAAGACTCACCCATCATTTCATATCTGTACATCGTATTTCCTTGCTTGCATACCAGCGTGACTTGCTACGCGCACTTGGCGGATGATGTCAGAGGAGAAGGCCCCTCGTGTGCTATCGATCCAGTCGTCCGTATGCACGGGTTACGTGGGCAATCGGGCGGCGACTTTCCCACTCCAATTACTGGGCTACGATGTCTCGTGCATCAATACGGTACAGTTCAGCACACATACGGGGTACCCGACCATCAAGGGTCAAAAGTTGACGCGGGACGACATCACGACGCTGTTTGAGGGATTGGTGGCCAACGACGTGACGCACTTTCGGGGACTCTTGACGGGTTATGTGCCTGGTGCGGAAGGAATCGAGGCCGTGGCCGACATCGCAAAAACCCTCAAATCATCATCGCCGTCGTCATCGTCGTCGCCGTCGTCGCGTGTGCTGTGGGTTTTGGACCCCGTGATGGGCGACGAAGAGCGAGGTCTCTATGTATCGGACCAGATCCCACCACTATACCGCGCGCTCATCGGCAAGGCAGACATCATCACGCCAAACCAATTCGAGCTACAAGTCTTGTCTGGGATCGAGGTGACGGATGCGGCGTCGTTGCACACGGCGTGTCGTGCATTACACCACGAGGCCGGCGTGGAAAGTATCGTGGTGACGACGTATCGCGACCCACGGCGCACACGGGAAATCAGTGTCGTCGGGAGTCATGTCCGCGATGGCGCATTCGAGGTCGCCGTGCCGTACTATGCCAGACCGTACCAGGGCACAGGGGACCTCTTTGCCGCCCTCTTGCTCGCATACTCACTGCGCGGCCAGGATTTGAAGAGTGCCGTCCTCTCCGTGCTCGATTCGATGAAACCCGTGCTGGAGAGGACGGGACGTGTCTTCGATCGAGCCATGCAGGGCAAGGACTGGCGCAACCAAAAGGCTGAAGGAAGAGGCGCGCAAGTGTGTCAAGCTTGTGAATTGTGCATCGTCGAGAGCGCGCAATCAATCTTGTTGCCTGAAAAGCACTTTACGGCAAGAGACATTGTGCGATAGAAGCTCTGGTAGCATAGGCATTGTATATTACATGGCTGCTTTTTTTTATGGACTCTGTCTAGAATGTACAATAATGAGAGAGAGAGACCATCGCCTCCGATGCTATCTATATGCTTGCTTTGTCGCCGATTCGCTATGCTATGATATACAAGATTCGTAACATGATTTTCGTTGAGGAGATCACACAAAGTAACTGTGACTCGGTTCACTCACATCGTCCAGCTCGTCTTGGGTAAAGACCTTCTGATCGGTGCTCCATGTGTCATTATGAGTCTTTTTAAAGCTTGCCAGTATTCGCTTGACTGAGGCTGCAATAGGATGTGGATTGTCCGAGCATCGAGCCAACCTGGCGAGCACTGCAGGCAACCACTTGGGTGGAGTGTCATAGGGAAAGGCAAGAACGAGGGACGACAGGCCAAGAACTGCTGCATGACGATTTATGATGTTTGTGGAGACAGCCGAGGCATCGTTCTTGATCACTTGACTCTTTCGCCTTGATCTGTTTCGATTATTCGGCAACGGATGTTCTTCGAGTATGCCTGTAAACTTCTCGATCATGCGTTTAATTGTGTTTTGTCGATCATATGACGAAGCCCGAATCATACCTGATATGGTAGATGCAGCACCTTCGCGAACATCCAGTTGTGCATCGAATAATAATGCCACGATTGCATCAAACAGTCTTTGACGGTCGTTGTGAGTCAGTATGATCATGTTGCGGTAGAAGAAAACTTGCACTACAGCCATGATCCGAAGTCGATGATGCCAAGATGGATCTGAGGTCATGATTTCCACCAGGCTGTCTACCATGGGTGCAATCTGAGATATTGGATACACTATATTGCCCAATTGTTTGAACACTCCGACAGCAATGACCAGGAGATCATTATCCTCTTTCACATCCATCATGTGAAGTATCTCAGGAAGAATGAGCTTTGGTACAAAAGGCAACAACAGATATGCCTCGGTCATATCAACTGAATTATACACCCAAGTAGCTATTGTCTTCGATGCCATTGTGTAGGACGACGGAGTTTCCTGCCCTGGTTGTCGTTCAAGCCTCCATTTGTGTAGTTTCGAAAACATGTCGCTCATGACAGTCGTGAGTTGAGCATTTGGCTGATATGGTACTACACCAAGTGAAGAATCTGCATTGGAATTTGCTTCAATAAACTTCGAAACTGTTTCGTGAGACTCAAAATACTGCATAGCAAAGAGACTGTTAAGCGCCCGACCAATTTCATCGCGGACCTTTTTGTAAGAATGATCGACATGTGCAATGAATTTCTCGATCGCCTGATCTCCGGACTGATAATGCCAACCAATGGCTGCCACCATTTTGCGTAGCACGAGAATTTTCGCACTCTCTGCGAAAGCTGAATTGGAATCCATGTCCAAAGGCAAAGATGACACCACATCCATGAGTGGAAAGAATCGTCTTGGATCGCGATGCAAGAATATGGACGAAATGGAATGTTGCCAATAAGTAACGTTATCTGGTGTCAGTCGATCTGTCAAGACAGCTCTAAGAATCGGCTCGCACCAGCGCCAGACCTCATCATGCAGCGCATCAGATTCATATCTCAAGGAGCCAATGAGTCCAGAGATCATTTCTGCACCGACACGACTGTGATAGTGCAAAGCACCCTTAGCGCATAATCCTTCGATTGTCGGTTTCAGTTCTTCCAGAGAAACAGAGCCAGGCATTCGTCTAGAGCATACGAAAAATAACCGAATCACATGTTGTAAGGACGTTCTGAACTTACCAGCACCTTCCTTAGGTTCTTCCTTCCAGTACTCGATTATCCGTAGAATCCAACTCAAATCCATGCGAGGTCCCATCACCTGGAACAGCTCGAGCGTCAGATCATCCAATTCCATAGTAAGACCGCCGTTGTTGCGCTCGAATACCTCAAGATGTTGTGGCCAAGCCAGCCAACCTGCACGTTCATTATCCACAAAGAACTTGGGATGAGGATCTCTGAGACCTGCAAGAATGTCACGACCAAAGTTTCCATCGTGTTTGGATGTTAAAATAACTTTGCCCGGAATCGATAAGTTTTCGAGTACCGCATCTCTTGCATCACCTTTGGTCAAGACTCTTAGCCAGCAGGTGGCCAGAAGTTGCGCGAGCTGACTCATTGCAATGGCTCGGAGGTGTGGGTGATCAGCGATCGACAATTCCAATATGCTGCTTGCCAGCTTTGTTGATGGAGGAAGGGATGCAGAGCTGATGCCTGCGCCAAGAGCAGAAGCCGCAGCACAAGAGATCCGCCAGTCACTGATTTTTGTCATCTCGACTAATTCATCCCGAAGCTTCAATTGTTCTTGCTCCCGGAATGAATCGCTTTCAGATTGCTTTGCACTGAATTTCTCGATCTTAGCTCTACTGTTAGCGGCCTTTTGAAGGTTAACCAATTCATTTTTTTCATAAGTGCATACACCTGGTGGTGGTCGGCTCTTGAGTGCACATTCTAAAAATGCTTGCTTGACAGGCATTTGCATGGAAGGCTTATCCACATTGTTGAGCAAGATCAATTGTTTGAGGAACGTCGGGAAAAATCGATAATCCCTGCCAATATAGTTCTTTAAGCCCTTGCCGGAGAGCATATACAGGCCACCTTTTATTCGCTCGTCGTCACCAGGTTTTAATGCGTCTAGGAAGTACGGAATGACAGATGCCCTGATGTCTGCGACAGCACGAAGTGCCAGATTCAAGGCAGATTGCGCTATAATTCGAATTTCTGTATACAATCCAGTCGAGCCACCTTTCAAATCGTTCAGTAGTTTCCAGTGTAATGGCGTAGCGTCAATTGTCAGTGCACTGTGCTTCGTACGTTGTACATGATACAATAATGCTCGACGCACGAGATATTGCCTGGGATACTGCTTTCTCCGGCCCGGAATCTTGAACATTGCAATGTCCTCCACATAAACATTGTTTAATTTGCTCTGACTGCCATCAGCCCGCTGATAACCAACATTTCCGAACCATGTTTTGACAACAAGCAGGAGGACATCGAACACGAGAATATCGTCAGCGTGAAATTGCGACAGATACTCATGAGCTTCATGTAACAGTTCCCCAATCTCGTCTCTGCGATAATGCAATTCATGCCGTAGCCGATCCTGGTCGTCAGGAAAGATGTAGCCAGCAGGGTACTTCGAGCAATATTCTAGACCAGTGAGATCGACCTCTTCATCAGAACGGAATTGTCGTGTGGAGGCAAACATCTCAGTAGCACCAGACAACAGGTTCTCGAGGTAGCTAAACTGACTTACTAACACGTCAGTCCAGTCCTGCTTCACCCTGCCTTGAACTGCTCTGCTGTCATTCAGAAGTTGTCGGATTCTCTGCAGCAATCGATCCGAAGTCTGGATGAAGAAATCAGCTCCTTCATGGATTTCTGCAAGACTTGGAGTATGCCATCTGATTTTCAACTTCTGCGCACTTGGCTGAAGGCACCAGCTCTCGAGCCCATGGACTGGCAAGCCTTCCTCGTCTGGGTTGATACGTCTCGAATCGGTAGTATACGTTTCCACTAACCCCTCTAAAAAGGAAGAGACCAGTATGCCTGTATACTCGGTGACCTGACTGACACAATTCTCATAAAGGAAGTCGATGAGAGAACGAATTTGTTGTCGATAGTGGTAAATCATTGGTCCCCCAGCATCAATCATACCTTCAAGACTTCTTAGATACCATACCAAACCGCGATCTCGGGGTAGCACATCTATTCCAGCGGACCTAGAACTTCCTGCACCATTATCTAGTACTTCAGAACGAATCGCTGAGTCCAGGACCGTGTATAGATTCTCCCATACTCGTTCCATATCAGCCTTACACAGAGAATTGATAATCGCCGACATGGTGTCAGATACATTGTAGAGTGTTCTAGAAGTGATGAATTTTACAATTTTGTCGATTGCGGCTCCCAACAAGTCTGGCGAAAGTGCTACAAAGAACGGAGGTAGTAGGCACGAGATGTCATTCGATACTTGAGTTTCGTTAGAAGTATGTCCGGGGCCTGTCGGGGGCATGTTTTCCAGGAGAAGGAAGATTCGATCCAGGAACATGGTCAAAATATCCCTCCAGGCAGCAGTAGAGGACTTGACAATTTCGAGCATTTCTGCTGTTGTAAGTTCCTGCCTGTCAGAGCCCGACTCATCAAAACTCTCAGTCGAGCCGTCCTCTCTGACCACCAAGTTCTCGAAATGAGCCATTTCCTGTTGAACCCACGACACAGCTGGGCCAGTGTCGCCCATGTTAGACAGGTCCTCGATACTGATGATTTGGGCAACCTGCGTCAGAAAGACCAGAGTTATGCTAGTCTTGTGCAAATCGTTCGCGTCAATACCTGGCAAGGAAAACGTAATCAACGATGTCAGGTGTGCTCTCCAGACTGGATGGCCCGCAATCATGGGAGTCAATGAGCCTAAGGATTGCAAGGAAGCAGTCGTCCGGTGTGCCTCCACAAGCCCCTGTAAGGAAGGATAAATAGTCTTGAGTGCGTATGGCACGATCGCTTCAGGGCAAAGATAACCGAGCCCCTGAAGCGAAGCCTGAGCAAAATTCTGAATATCCGGTGAACGAGAATACGTGGACATGAAGGTCACTTTTCGTAGAAGCAGAACGAATCGTTCTTTCGTTTCCTCCAAAGATCTGTTTTCCTTGATCGAGTTCTCGCCGGACCTCTCTCGATTCAGACGTAATTGGTAAAATGTGACTAATTCATATACAAGTGATACAAGAGGAGACATCCACGCGCCAGCATTCGAAGGATGGAAAAACGTTTCAGTAGCCTCAAGGAAGACTGCGAGGTGATCCATAATGCGACTATCTGGAAGCATGTAGATTAGCAGTCTAGCCATATCCTTTGCAGCTGCATACTTCTTGTTGAAGAATAGATTGCGAGCATGCGCGTCGAGATTCTTGGACGAAGACCCATTGGAATTGCCTACAGGAATTTTCATGAGGCGTAAGAAGTGCGTGAAGACGTAATCCAGTTGTGAATCAGTCAAGAGACGACGATATGGTTCAGGAGAACAGTGAGTGTCTCGAGCCCAGCGAGAAAGAAACTCGATGAATATTGCATCCGCCATCTGCGAGGAAGCCAAGAGATTCCAGAGATGGAAAATGCTCGGAAGTACAGAGTCGGCATACTTGTAGGACGAAGTGGGTAAGAAGTTGCATATCAGGTGAACACTTAAAAACGCATCGCCCAAGATGCTCGTTTGAAATAGAGGCAAAAATTCTTCGAGCATTTCGTGGGTTTGCTCCAGCGCAAAGAATTGCTGCGCATGAGCAAGTACCTTGAGATGATTGAGATCCTCAGCTGCAACAGCGCGGATGATCAACTCGCCAGACGGTATTACGACCCGTTTGATGACCCGCCACAATGCTTTCCAATCCAGAATCAAATCGTTCGTCCCGTCCAAGTAGTATCGTCGTCTTGCGCATTAGAGTTAGTCCTTTACGAGAGATGAGTACTTACTTTGAGAGATGTAGGAACGTGCTCATGAAGCGACCATGCGCTCGTGGGTCAATGCCGAAAGCAGTGATGACTTCGAAATATACCTTGAGCAATTGTACTCGAATGTCCTTCGGGAGCTTGAACTTGAGCGCCGACCAATCTCGAAGCTCCGTATTCCAGTAAAGAGCCCGATTCCAGTCCTCTGCAGCGAAAGCATCATGAAGTTCCTCGGTGATCTTCTTGAGATTTTGCAGCCTATAATTACTGTCCTCTATTGGGTATGGCAAGCAGTCGAGATAGGGGTATGTCCTAACATCATCGCTCATCGGGGTATATCCCCGGTGTAGCAGATCTTGGCGTGTCGACCTTGACAGCAGTACTGGTAATTGGACGGTTCGAGCAGCGAACACTGTGTATTTGTGTCCTTGCTGCTCAATTGAGACTTGTTGTCAGATGTTCTGAACAAGGTTGACTGGACGCGTGTTAGAGACTCGAGTGCTGTAAGAGGCAGAAAGCCATCAACTGCTTGTGGGAGGTGCACGGGTATCAATTGAGCAGCCAAAACGGTAAGATTCGTCGACCCCACATCCGCCTGCGGACTTTCTTGATCCGGGATATATGTGTACATGTATACGTACGTAGCTAAGACTAGCTATGATACACTCTCCAAATTACATGCGTATGTGCCCACATTAATATGGCCCTGCTGCAGGAGTGAGCAGTACTCCGAGTCCTTCATACACAATTGAGAACCCTAGTGATCAGTAGGTGTGTTCTAAAGACAGCACCGAAAGTCCGCTATAGAGCTTAAGCGATGCTTTCATATCAGACTAGGTAGTGCAAGAAATCATCTCGGGGCATAGCCCGTGGCTTGTTCACATCGTACTATGCCTTGGTACAGTCCTCGGCTTGAACAAACTTGAAAGACGGAATGCTCCTGTTTCGATACATCCTCACTATTGGTCAACTATTTCTCGGTTATGCTCATGCTGCGGGTGTGCTGGCGCATATTGAGGTCTTGCGCCGAGCTCTTTATTTGTTAGGAATCGACGCGCGTAATGACGGCTCACTACGAGGAACTTCAGGTCTCGCGTGGGTGTCACAGTATCAGGAGTACGCACAAGCAGGCGCATTTTTCCCAGACTGGGGATATGGCTGCCTCCTCGAGGACGACGCAGCAGAAGCGGCACATTGGCCGCCATTTATCGGCGCTTCCATCGAACACTTGCTCGAGACTCAGCCTGACTTGACATCCGTCAGGTCACGACAGTTCTTAAGCTTTGTCGTAGGATTAGCTTCACATCAAGTCACTGATGCTTCGTGGCACAGTATCAAGTTACGAGGCGGTCTTCTGCAAGCAATGGCAGACATCGATTTCGATACAGACTATAGTGCCGCTCATACAGTTCTTGATATAGGTGGTGATACTATTCTAGCTCAAGAGTTCTCACATTTGGACAATGATGGCTTCGCCCACTTAGCCACGTCCTGGGTCGTGCCATTGCAGGATATCATTACGATATACGCCAAATTGGGCTATACTATCAATAAGTTCAAGTTACGTTCCTGTATGGCTCGGGGCTTTGCAGCTCTATCTGCCGTGCGTAATGTGGGTCCAGCTCTTGCAGCTCGTTATCAATCGCAATCCCCATTCATGACAACAAATCTCGAGCGTCATTTTCTCGGCTCATTGGCAGAGACAAGTACTTCGACTGTTCTTTGTTTGAAAGAACTGATTGGATGGCTCGACTCTGGTGTAGTGCCAGACAGCGATGCCACCTGGAATTTTTGTGAGCCAATGCGGACTATCGCTCGAAGGGGTAAGGCTGGTACATACTCGACTCAAACTGCATTCGAACATATGATTGAAGTCCAGTCGTCGTTTAGGATCAGACGGAATGGTAGTGATGGTGAGTCGAGCTTTACACTTGCGATTGTAAATTTTGAGGAGCTTCTCGAGGAAGAGCTGGGGTACATCGACATGCAGGACGACACGGAGCTTGGCACTACGGTGATCCGTTCCACAAAGATGCCAGTGGTACAGGCAACCGAATTGATAGTCCCTGAAGCAGAGATCTCCACTGACGAGTCGTACTATGTGACGCCCTCAACTCCCTATGCAGAATTTGGTACCAGCATCGCAATGCTAGATGACGGCTCAGGTCGGGCATTGGCTGTTGGCAGTCCAGGAGACACGGATTCCTCGAGTGAACCATCGAGAGGCGGCACTTACATTATACCGATAAACTTTTCAGAACTAACCTACAACAATCAAGACACTACGCCTCTTGAGCAAAGCTTACGGAGAGCATCAGTCTCCTCGTCTCTACCAGCATCATCGACCCGTGAAGTACTGCGATTTGGGCAATCAGTCGTTAACATCACTTTAGATGATGTACCCTGTCTCGCTGTGCTTTCAAGAAGAAAGGTGGAAATATTTCGAAGCTTGAATGCGGTTCCGGAGACCACCCCGTTCATCACGATCACAGACTCTGGCAGTGCAGCACAATCGTACTCAAGTCCTCCTCTAGCCATACGATTATACAGTTTTGATATGAAGGGCCTTTCTGTTTTGGCTTTAGCTAATCCATGGGCAGGTCCGGAAGCAAATGGCAGAGTGTACTTATTCAGCGCAAGAGTACTTCAGCGTGGTCTTCTAACTCTGCAAGACGCAGATCTTGTTCTTGAGCCGAGCTCAAGAGAACGTCGACCATATGCTCGCTTTGGTTCGACTTTGACCTTTTCTGAGCAGCATCATATGTTATACATCGGGACGGCAGGAAAGCGACAGGTGATATGCTACAAGATCGAACGACATTTACGACGATCGGAGGAGCTTTTTCGATTGTCTGATCCGTGTCAGGACTCCAGTGATACAGGTTTCGGTGCTAGTGGGATCCTGACCGTCGGCAATTTCCTATACGTCGGATCAGAAACACAAAATAGTGCGGGAATAGTTCAAGCAGGCGTCGTTCATGTCTTTCATCTTGCACCACTGTACAAAAAGAACTCTCTGCGCCGCAACATACCATGGACAATCAAGGCTGTTCGTGAGATTCATGCGGACCTTGAAAGACCTTTCTCTCTCTTTGGCCATAGGATCGTCCAGGCAAGTGATGTTGGAGATGTCTATATTACCTCTCCAACGTATAGTTGCTGTGGTGCGATATTCTACATACCTAGCTTATTGCCTCCCAGGCCTGCTTCTGGATCTGCCCAACAGTCAGTTCTGAGTCGCTTACTCACCGGAGTCAAGCATTCTCGAGGACAGAAAGTGAAGCCAGTCTTTCATGTAGCTGCACCCATGTGTCTTACAGGTTACGAACCAGATTCCAGATTTGGGGACGATATAATCGTTGTAGCAGATCATCTAACTGCAGTCGGAGCACCGTTCGAATCAGGTCTGTCCAGCTTGCACAGAAGAGCTGGCAAAGTGCATATATTCGACAAAGTGGCATGCCACTGATAAAGGTGCTTGTATGCACGAGTCCTCGTCTTTGGTTGTCTCGGAAATGGTAAATTGTTGGCTTTACCACTTGCAAGCTCTGAATGCACATGGAAGCAAGTTCACCCGCATATGGCTTGAATGCATCCGGAGGTCTTCTTGTGTCTGGCAATTTTACCCTTTACTAATCCTGAACTTTATTCTTTATACTTACAATTCTAGTAGACTGCATGCAAAATATATCCTTTTCAGATATATAGATCAAGGCTGAGAATAGGTATTCTAGTATATATTGTATCACTACAACTAATGACTATGGTCTAATTCCAAGCTTGTATCACATGTTTCTAATAGTATAAATAATAAGATTCAGTCAGGATTTTAGATCTATAGGATATCTTTGACGTTCCTTATTACAAAAGACGTCTATATAAAAGATATCTTATTGTTATGGTTCAAAGTTATCAGAACTCCTTTACATCATAAACACTGTTTGTCAGGAAAAAGCCACATTTCAAAAGTGGGGTCTCCAAGGATTTAATTTCAATACTACTGTTCAGAACTGTAAATTGAACACCTGCCTGTACAAGCAACAGGGCCCTGTATAGATCTACACTAGCAGTGTGTTGTCGTTGCTGTGGATAGTTTGTATGTATGCTAGCACACGCTGAGGGGCGCGTAGCTGGATTCGCGGAGATGCGGCAGCTCGGCCCCGACGGGCCAAGTTACAACAACGATGGAAAACAGAATACCACCGCAGCTAGAGATCCGGTCTGCATTGATCGTTCTCCGCAAATAGGCTCACCATCAGCGGAGAAAGGTGTGCTACATTTTGTCGTCTCTTACGAGTCAGATGGTGATCTTGACGATGTGCAAGAAGTCGAGAAGTATGTTTTTCAAGCCGCCGCCAGTAGAAAGCGCAAACGGCAGTCTTCGTGTACGCCAGCTTCAGCCAGCAGTCAGCGCGCATACAAAGATCAACGCCAGTCACATCAGGAGGGTGTCGCGAAGCAAGCTGTAAAGTCTGTTGTGACAAGTCCTGGAACGACGTTTGGCGTGTCGATTCATTCAAAGACGCGAAATCCACTTGACACGCCACGCAAAGACAATCCGGATGATCTTTTGCACTGCACAGATGGCAATGTCCTCTCGCATGCATACATTTCGAGAACACCTATCACAAAGTCTCAAACTGGTGACAATTCGCCAAGCATTATCCTGCCACTGACAGCATTGCATGGAGTTCACAATCGCGAGTTTTCAGGTCGGACACCAGAAGTGTCTGAGCGGACGCGTCACAAGCTTCAAGCGCCTGAGAATATCTCAGGAACTGGCTCAATCGGCAGTCTTGACAGCCATAGTGTGACAACTGATGAACTTTGCACACCTGCAGAGCTTCCTCCTAGACTCCAGCCTGCAGTTCAGACTGCTGAAGACAATTGTTCAAGTGTCAGCAACAGAAACACTTTGCCATTGAAAGCATTGCCTGGCTTTCCAGGCGCTGTCCATACACCGGGGAACGGAATTGCTGAGACTATCAGTCCTGCTGAGGAAATAATTTTCGAGGACTTTGACCCCTTCGCAGAGACTGCAGAATTAAGCAATTTGTGCCGAAGCAGCTCGACAAATGAGCCTCTGACAATCACAAGGTGTGATCCGGTGAGTTCGCAGTGCATCAAACAGCGACATGGCTCGTCTTGCGTACCGGCTCAAGTGCAATATTTGCCGTGGCTCAGTACATCTGAGCGCTGTGCAGCATGGCGAGCAACGCGAAAGAGGTCAACGCATACCAAAGAGCAGTTTATCCACAAGGATTTCACCTATCTGGAACTCTTGAAGCTCAGGAAGTGCTTGCGAGACAAACCCGGCACTTCTACAGGCACAATTCTGGAACAGATCGGCTCTACCCTCTTGCCTGGCAGGGACGTTCAGGATATCCTTAAATTCCTGAAAGAGCATCAGCTAGTCAATCTCGATGACGGCATCCCACCGGAGACGCTATTCAAGCTGTGTGACAATGTGCAATCACTACATCTGCAAGAAGAGAAGAAATCTGACTGGCTACGCCGCCAGACTGGGCTCTCGTGTGGTCCCACAGCAGTATGGCGACGCGAGCTCGGGAGCCGGTCACGTAATTATGGAACCCGAGCAATCACTAGAGAAGCCGGACTGCCTGGCTTTCTGAAGGCCGATAAAGTCTTTCTGGGAACAAGTGGAGATGTCAATGCTGTTAGCTTCAATCCATCTAGCAGGGATTTCGTTGTCGGCAGCGTGGCCACCAATGACGAATACAATCGGTCTGGCAATCTTGTCATGTTCAAGGACGATGCTGTGCGCGATAGGACGACATGTCACGTCCTTGATGCAAAGAACCTCGCACGCAACAAATATCCCACAATATCATGTCTGGATTATGTGCGGAACGGTCACTACTTTATGATTGGTGGCACTGACGAAACCCTCAAGGTCTATTCTGCAAGTGGACGTTTTCTGCACGACAAGTCTCGAAAGAACAGGATCGGCACTCATGACATTGCCACGAGCAAGAGACACAAGTCAGTCCTATTTACATGCCACAGCTCTGGCCACCTGGACGTACATACATTTCGCAGCGATGGAGTGTCCAACACGTACAACATAAATCGCCACAAGACGCTGGCTCCTGCGACATCAATTTTTCACGATGATCTGGACCAGCTCGTGGTTGGCTATCAGAGCGACGAGCGAGGAGCTGTCAGCGGTCAAGCGTCCATCATAGACGTGAACGCAATGAGTGTGATTGGAATCATCAAGAGCGAGGAATCCTTTGCTCATATCTGTGCTGGCGGAGGTGGATTATGGGTAGCAGGCACCAATTCGCGAGGCAAGGGCATAATCAAGATTTTCGACGGCAGATTGGAGCACGCAGGCGTCACGAGTTTCATTAACAATCAGGACGACATCAACGAGGTCGCCATGTGCGAAAATGTCGTCACCTCGGTCGCGACGGACGGTTCATGCCATGTCTGGGACATTCGTAATTCGACCTCTCGCACTCCACTACACGTCCTGCGTCACGGCACGCCGATCCAGGCCACGGGAACGGAGGACGTGTGTGGCATCACGGGATCCTTCTTCTTCAACCACAATCGCTTCGTGACTGGTGCATCGGACGGCGTTGTGAAGCTCTGGGACCTGGGCATCGCGGAGCCCTGGATCAAGGATATGGTGCAGGTCGTTTCCCCAATCACGCGGCTGGCGGTCAGTGAGGACAAGGACCGGATGGTGGTCGGGGAGAATCGCGGGGACGTGCATCTCTGGTCCGTGAGTGGTGCCGGCGTCGAGGAGCAGTTGATTGAGGAGGCTCTGTAAGCTTTCATCTAGGCAATCCTCAAGATACGTGTACAATACAATAATAGAGACTTTTCTGGCACAGCAGATTTGATACTGTTTTGAGAATGCCAAATGCCGACGTACCGTGAACACAAGGGCACTCAAATTGCGGAGAGAGAAAGAACTTGCGTCACTTTCCAAAGTGGGCGGCGATCAGGCTGATCTCCCGCTGCTCCAACTCACCACCCTGCACATCCCATCTCCTCATTGTCTCGCACTACTCTTGTACGACTTACTCCAAGTTCTTGCAGCGAGACTTTTTGACATTGACTCAATCAAGACTCGATTTACAAAACGAAAGGAAGGAAAGTCGCGGCCATGTCATTCTCCAACACATCAGTCGTTCCTCGTAATACTACCACTACGACTACAGGCTCACTACTATTCCCCACGGTAGGTGCCTGGTCGGCCTTATTCGCCGGGTACCACGCCTACCTCTCCCTCTCGGCCGGCCGTGCACGTTCCTCGACGGGAAAGTACTTGGGCACCCAGGGCGTCCCCGAGGACTCTCCACAATTAGTAGCCAATCGGGCTTTTGGAAATTTCACGGAGAATGTACCGTTCGCACTGATATTGGCTGCTCTGGTGGAGGGAAATGGAGGTAGGAAGTCGGTGGTGGGGGGTCTATTGGGTTTATTATTTGTCTTGCGCGTCGCACATGCCGAGTTTGGACTCAAGAGACCAGGGCATGTGGAAAAGTTGCAGAGGGATGGGTTCCAGGTCGGGAGATTGCTCGGGTTCCTGGGGTCCAATGCAGTCATTGTCGCGCTCGGTGGATACGCACTCTCGCTCGCCTGGCCGACGGTCAAGGTCACCTATGGACTGTAATGTGGTGCAATAACGAGCACGATCAAAGGTCATGAAGGATTGAGAAATTCTGCAGTATGCGTGGTTGTTGAAGATATATACATTCTATGCTCTATACTCTATACTCTATTCGTCTATATGATTGTGTCTTGTCCAACTCCACTATTCCCATGTAGTCGTTAGATTTGCGTCGTGACAGTCTTGTGATCGTGCTGCTTGAACAGTCTCGTGGTTTGACGAGCTCAAAGCCGTCGATGACCTCCACCATCGTTGTTATGAACCATTTTGTCGCGTAATGTTGAGCTGCCCGAGTGCGGCGCTGATTTGCGTACTTTCGTCCGCGTCCGCACGAATCTTGGTGACTGAGAGTGCGGCGGCATTGTTGATGGTGGCGAGCTTGCGCGCATGAGGCGAGCTGGCACGACTGGACGCGCGACTGGTGGCACGACTGGGACCTTCGGGGGTCATGAGCGGAATATTGGTCTCCCGTGTTGCTGCAGAGACGGAGCACGACCGAGAGAGTCTGGTGGCAAAGACCGAGTCGGATACATGGTCGGGCACGAGGAGACCTTCATTGCCGTCCTGAAATTCGTCGATGGCACTGCAGCACTCGTGGTTCCTCAAGGAGCATGTAGGGCAACTTGACAGCCTGTCCATGAAAAACGAAGCAGGCTAGTCTACCGCTGTCATAGACATGACTGATGAGCACGCTTGAAGTCGCTGGAGAGGTCCTGAGGGAAAGCGTGAGTAGAGAGGAAGTTGCGGCGCAGAGGTGATCTGAGCACCAAAGATAGTGAAACGATCGCTCGTGTAACTGATTGCGTGACAAGGATCAAACAATGCAAGCGTGGGAGGAAAGGCGAAAAACGGTAATTGCTGCCGCTTGCAATCGCCCATCCCAACTTGGAAATCTCGCCCGCCTAAAATCCTGAAAGGGGTGCGCGCACAACCAGCCACAAGAAGCTGCAATTCGGGTCTTCGAAGATTCCTCTTTGAGTTGCGCTGCAAGTCTCCGCGGGTTCTCGTTTCTAAAGTTGAGCCTTGGCGTCTGCATTCGTCTCGCATCTATGGCCAGTCCGATATACGTATACTTCCAGGGTTGGTCTCGAGTCAGAAGCTCTCATTCCCGCCGCACAGAAGCTCTCGTGCGTCTGCGTTCGCGCCAAGGATTCGCGCCTCTTTCCCTCCTTTGTTCACCACAAAATACCGCAACGACCAGCTCAGCTGCACATATCACAAATTGTGGCCAGTGCCAAAGTGACCATATCCGCATCGAATGGCTAGAATGTCTCTACTTCTCAGTGTCTCTAGTGCTCTTGACCATATACTCTCAGATTCCCATATGCTTCCATGCTCTTTCCACCCTTTCACCTCCTGACGTGTAAACTTGCACAATCCCACTGGCTCGCAACGACCTTGATTCGTGGCAGCTGCATACAATTGTTAGCAGTACATTGAAGGCGCATTGTACGACTGCAAGAGATCAGGCTCAGCAGCACGCGTCAACAGCAGCACCAGCTGGGCAGCACACAGTAACTGGCAGCACACAGCAAGAGAGACTTGAAGTAAACCGACAATCTAAGTGCTGCTGCTGATCGGATCAGCCTGCGCGCGCTCGCGTGATTGTCGGGAATTTGCTGGTTGCAAGCTTCGGGCTTTCCTCGAGCTCCTCGATCGGGACATTTTTTCGAGCTTCTTGCAGATGCACTTCATCCCGCAGCAGCGGCTTGTCTTCTCTGCCGCTGCGTGCCTCCTGCTGCTGCTCTCGTTCTCTCCAGGTGCGTCCCTCTCTTACCCTCGCTCTCTCTCACACTTCACTCTCCGGGCAAGCAACAATCCCTCCTCTCCTGCCACATCTCTCTACCCCTTTAATTCCCGCGTCTACTAGCACGGAGGGAACACATTGCCATCCGGCACGGTCACTGGTAGCACTTGCAAGCAGGCAAGGTTTGTTTCATCAGTTCCGTTCGTGTGCGCCTCCGATCTCGTGCGGGCATTTTTTTTGGGGGAGAGAGAGAGGCTCGCGTCACTTTCGCGAGGAAAGGCATCGATCAGGAGGGTTCTTGCTCACCGGAGGAGAGAAAGAAAGAAAGGAGAAAGAGCATCTTCTCACATAGACAGGGCATGTCCGGTCGATGAAGGCAGAGCAATGGAAACAGCGCTCGATCTATCAAGTGGTCACCGACCGATTCGCTCCCGACAACGTACAGGCAGAATCGGCAGCATGCGATCCGACTCGGAGGCTCTACTGCGGTGGCACTTGGCAGGGCATCATCCGGCGGCTCGACTACATACAGGGCATGGGATTCGATGCGTAAGTGCAGGCCTTGGCTGGTTGGTATAAATTTGTATAGAAGCTAATGTCGACAGGATCTGGATCTCGCCGATTACGAAGCAAATTGACGATACGACTGCCTATGGACAAGCTTTTCATGGGTACTGGCAGCAGGACCTCTACTCGCTCAATCCACACTTTGGTACTTCCTCAGATCTGCTTGCACTCAGCCAAGCTCTGCATGCTCGCGGCATGGCTCTCATGGTGGACGTCGTCGTCAACCACTTTGGCTCGTCCTATCAGGTCGACTACTCCTCCTACACGCCCTTCAACGATGGCTCGTACTTTCATCAGGAAGCCTTCATCACCGACTACTCGAATCAGACGATGGTGGAGCAAGGCTGGCTTGGCAATGGCGAGGTGCCTTTGCCGGACATCAACACCGAGGATCCGACTGTGGTTAGCACATTCCAGTCGTGGATCTCAGACTTGGTTCAGACCTATAAAATCGACGGCTTGCGGCTCGATACCGTGAAACATGTTCGAAAGGACTTTTGGCCTGGCTTCGTGAGTGCTTCCGGTGTCTTTGCTCTGGCAGAAGTTCTGTCAGGGGACCCAAACTACCTCTCTGCATATCAACCGTACACCGGAGGACTCTTGGACTATGGCACGTACTATCCACTCCTGCGGGCTTTCACATCAGGTGGGAGCATGAATGAAGTCGTTGCTCTAAACGCACCAAGCTACCGCGCTCTCTTCACCGATACTCAACTGCTCGCGACGTTCATGGAAAATCACGACATGCCGAGGTTTCCGGTCGCGGCTTCGTCTGACGTGACAGTTGTGCAGAATGCAATGGCCTATACTCTTCTGTCGGATGGCATCCCCATCATCTATTACGGCCAGGAACAGAGTTTCAGTGGCGGCGCGGATCCATACAACAGGGAGGCGATGTGGAATTCGGGCTTCAAAATCACCGCGCTGTACACGTACCTGGCTCAGCTCAATCGTGCTCGCTCTCTGGCATGGTCCGCCGGTTTCGGGACGAATCTGACCACTGGCTTGTACGTCGATGACAGCACGAGTGTGTCGCAGAAAGGACCCTTGCTACTCGTACTATCCAATCAAGGCGGTGGGGCGGCAAACAAGACCGTGTCATTCACATCCCAGTTTGCTTCCGGCACAATTCTTGTCAATGTTTTGACTTGCAAATCAATCTTGGTCGGCAAGTCCAGTACGAGCACCACCATTGTCTCCGGCATGCCACAGGTCTACCTGCCACAAGGTCTGGCACAGCAGATGTGCACCAACATTCAAAGTCCGGTGGTCTCGAGCTCGGTCATCTCAAAAATCACGAGCATATTCACCTCTTCTTCGAGAGCAGCTGCAAAGTCTGCCTCTCGAAGTTCTCAAGCGACCTATAGCTCGGGCACGGTGGCACCAACGTCGACCGGTCTAGCTCTTGTGAAGTCTTCTCCCGTCAGCTCCGCTCCACCACTGACAGTGCCCAAGACCAGTACGAGCACGCAATCAATCTACCATAGCACAACTACAAATGCCCCAGCACAGCTACGCCCGCCTGTACAAGTCGCTGCCGCTCCGTCGTCTCCGAAAGTCACAAGCAGCTCGCGAATGACATCCGCCTCCACTCCAAGCATAACGGGCCAGCAAACGACGAGTGCCTCGGCAGGCGCCTCACGAAAAACAGCTGCAACGTCTTCCAACACGACCCGTCAGCCAACAACGACAACGACCTCTCCCAGCACGACTTTGAAGTTCACGACAACAAGTCCTTCCGCGACATCCACGAGGATGCTCAGACCGGCCGTTGTGGTAGCTGCACCGCTCGCAACAACTGGCACATCAACCACCACCACCACCACGACCACATCACAACAACAACAATCTCTCAAGACGAGCAGTGGGTCCAACTCAGCATCGTCGCCTACCAACCAGCGACCTGCAGTACAGGTAGCTCCAGCGAATAATCATCAGAAGCGTGCGGCTGGCGCTGCTCATTCTCATGATCGACATTCCCCGCTAGACACGAGCCGTCCGCAGACGCCCCAGCAACAACAACAGCAGCCTGTCCCGACCACCTCGAGGAAGCCGCACAACAACAGACAGATGACGACTCCACCGGCCGCGCTGTCTCAGCATTACAGGACCGAGCGTGCTCAAGCGGGTGGTGGGCCCTATGGTCAATCTGGATTGTCTTCAAAGTATAGCTATTCCGCGTCCCACCTTCCTTTGCCTGGCAAATTCGGCGAGGGCCAGCGCTCTAGCAGCGAGACGAATTTGGCGGGCAAGGCTAGGACAGAGTATCAAAAGGGCCACACGCAGCAATCCCATTCCCTCCACACATTGAAGAAACGAGGCTCGGCAAATTCGCTGCTGATGACGAATGGTCGCTCGTCCTCATTTGGCGGCAATGTCCCCCCAGTTCCGCCCATATCCCCTCGACTAGACAACAGGGCAGCACTATTCGCCGACAATGCAGCATATGTACATACAGAGGCACTTCCGTCGTCCTCGCTGCACCCGGGAAAGTACGCGCACTCTCGCAAGTCCTCCTTTGGCTCCGTCCGCTCTGTGAGGTCCGTCTACTCTGTGCACCATACCGACCCGAACGCCAAGTCTCGCCATGCTTCACATGAGCGCCAACACTTGCTCGCGCAGGAGAACGGGATGCCCATGCCGTACATGAAGCAGCAGCAGCAGCCGCCCGGAAACGTGGACCAGCAGATGAATGGCGGCCCACGGTCTCGCGCCAACAGCGTCATGAGTAATTCCGTCCATGGCCGCTCCAAGACTTCGTTGCACGGCGATCGCCCAACGGCGGGGTCGTCAATGGGCCTCCCGCATCATCGGAGACCCGATTACCGCGTCCAACTGCAGGAAGACGTGCGTCAATTTCGCGTGTAACAAAGACACTACGAAAAGTCACAAATCATTCATGATCGTCGTCCAGACATCAGCACAAAAGAAAATCAGCATCGGCGCTCTACCTCATTTCGTCCCTTCTCTCTCTCAAGCTTCTTCTTCTGGGGGATATATCCCACGTCCAGAATCCCCTCATCATGAACACGGTTTTTATGGGAATCATTGCATTAGTAGGCGTTCCTTTTTCCTTTCGAGTAGCGAGCATTTTCTTTTTCCTTCCCCACTTCTCCTTTTTTTGTTTTTTCATATCGTGGAGTAGACATCATCCGCACTGCATAATTCCCATAATACAATTTAATATATACATGATATGATGCTTTCTCGAGTTGCCTCTTTCTTCATTTATATCTAAACTGCCCGTCGCAATACATCGAACTTGCATCGAGTTTTAGAACGGCATTTTATACTTCATAAGGAATTTCATGGAGCAAAAGCAGACACAAAATATGTACGGAAGAGTGCAATAGAGACGGGACGAGGCAAAAAGATGACATGTCATAAGAGCGCTATGAAGGTTGAAGAAAATGCCCGATTCTTGCGTTCTTTATTTATACCTTGACAGCGGCGTCGGCAAGTCTCTGTTTTCGCTCAGTCTCCTTGGTGGACTTGAAGCCCATGATGCCACCTCCCCACTTACGTCGGTGCTCGTCAAACTTTTGGGTAAAGTTGGCATTGACGGCCGAGACGAGGGTGGACAAGTCATTCTTGGACGACCCGGCCACGTCGGTGATGGCGAGGACCGAGGCGGTCTTCATGTGCACGACTGTGCCCAACCTGGCCTTGCCCTTGACGATGCAGTACGGCACTCCCATCTTCTTGCAGAGGGCGGGAAGGTAGACGACCAGCTCGATCGGGTCGACGTCGTGCGCAATGACGACGAGCTGGGCTTTTTTGTTCTCGATGAGTGAGACGACGTGGTTGAGTCCGAACTTGACGGTTTGTGGTTTCGGGGTCTGCTCTGGTGCCGAGCCGTTCTTGGTGGCCTCGGCAATCTTGGTGAGTCTCTCCTTCTTCTCGGCCTTGGTCTCTGGTCGGTTGGCGTTCAGCAGCTTGAAGAGCTGTGTGGCAGTGTTCTTGTCAAGAGTGTACTGGAACTGAGCGAGCGCGGGCGGAACCTTGAGTCTCTGGTTGAGAATCTTCTTTTGTCGCTGCAGCTGCACGTATTTTGGCCATTTCACAAATCTCGACAGGTTCTTCTTTGGCTGGACATCCTGACCGATACCGAAGTTTCGTGTTCGCTTCTCGATCAAAGGGTTCTTCGGTGCCTTCTTCGAGGAAGCCTTGGTCGCAGGGAAGGGTGACTTGGCGGCTTTGGGAGGCTACATGAGAGTTAGTTTGGTGAAAAGGAACTTTCTGTCCACAATCCTCCGAGACAACAAGCACTCTCCTCTTCGTCTAAGTTCACATCATCGGACAGTTTCTTCGAAAGAGAGCCAAGCTAAAGCCAGTACAGACTGCAGAAGCAAGTCTACTAATGCTTCAATTTCGCTGATGTTCCTAGCACCAAGGCAACGCTCGAGTCATGCAGCAACAATGACACGAGCAGGAACAGAGCAGGCGAGGACAGTGGTCAACAAGATGTTCTTGGACAAAAAGTCTTGCGACTTTTGACCAGAAATCATCTCTCCATCTTTTACGAAACTGTCCTTTGAGATTCCTTTGTCGAGCACCAGGGAAGAATATTCATTGTGATCGATCGGACCGTGTCACAGCTCAGGCTACCATACCATTTTGAGGTTGCTGGGAAAAGGG
Source organism: Taphrina flavorubra JCM 22207 (assembly GCA_000836175.1). Lineage (NCBI taxonomy): Eukaryota > Fungi > Ascomycota > Taphrinomycetes > Taphrinales > Taphrinaceae > Taphrina > Taphrina flavorubra. The sequence goes on along the minus strand of DF819230.1, from coordinate 93,213 downwards.
ATAAGTCGATGGGCGTGAAGAAGACGAGAGCTGGGACAAATTTAGTGCCTGAAGAGCAGGAGTATGATTGAGCAGGCGACTGCGAGCTGCGGCTGTGATTCTTGGATGAATATTGCCGTGAAATTAAAGAAAAAATTGTTGATCACGGGAAAGTCGTCCTTATCTCGTGATGTTCGTAACGTTTTCCTCGTTTTGCCGATACGAACAAGTTGAGACTTTGTGGCGCGACAGATTAAAAGTACATTAATTTCTATAGAGCTTCAGCCGATTATCGATCGGTACATTGCAATGAAACACAATGCAAGCTCAATTGAGTACTCTGAGAATCACAGCAGTATGCCAACCAAGACAATTTGTGAAAATGTTTGAATCACGAGAGAACTATTACTTTTCCGGTTGCTGCTTAGAGAACCCCGCTTTTTTTGCGAAAGAGGCTGGTGCCAGCAAAAGTTGACGGGCCGTGTGAAAGGGAAGAAGAAGATAATCCGAGATGGCACAAGGTGGGAGGGTCAGGTGGACAGCATGCTTGTGGCAAGGGAATAACTTGCTCTCCCTCCAAGTTAGTCCGAAGACCACCAACCTGGAATTCATGGGATTAGGACTCCCCCGGCCATGGCTGGGGCTTGAGAGAGTGGATGGGATGAGCGGTGTGCAGCAGGTGTGTGGAAGTGGAGAACGCATTTCAAATCTGCGCTTATCCGTGGGAATCGAGCAGATGCACAGACGTGATTGGGCCCAAACCTTGCTGCGGCTCCCCGATGAACGGCAGCCGGGTAAAGGGAGAAGCGGGTGGCGGAAGGGAAGTTCCGGGCCGCCGATTTCCAAGGTTGGAAGCTCTCCAAGGTTGAAGGTTGCTTTCCTTCGCACTCCACGCTACGTCCCACGTACACAGTCACCCGTCACTGCTGCGGTTACGAGGCTGTCGTCCAACCCATCCTCTCTCCTGCCAATTGATTCGTATCCTTCTCCCAGGCGACCGGATTAACAAAACTTGGAAGAGGCCCCGCGCCCTGCATCTCCACACAAACTACATCCAACCACGAAACAAGGCTTGCTTCTCTTACCCCGTCCTCCGCGTGAGATAGAATAGGTATATAAGCCTCCCCTTTTTCCCGCAAGTCTGTCACTTTCCCCCCAATATTTATAGTCGTCACGGTCACTCCGCTTTCTTCTTTCATCTATTGAAGAGACGCGTCCTTTTGTCCTTACAAGAGACGTCTGTTTCTCTGATTAAGACAGAACTGCGCAGCACACACATACAACGCATTAACTTTCGGGGGAAAAACAGGGGTTTTTTGTATCTTGAAGTAGTTGCCAATCATGTATAGATCAAGTATGCCTCACGAGCAGTTTGTCGGTGCCATCGACCAGGGCACGACTTCGACCAGATTTGTCGTCTTCAACACCAAGGGACAGATCGAGGCCGCTCACCAAATTGAATTCAAGCAAATTTACCAGCATCCATCATGGTGAGTATTTGCATCTGGTGAGAAAGACTAAAATTGGAGACTAACGATGGTGACAGGGTGGAGCACGATCCACAGGAGCTGCTGGACAGCATCATGACCTGTATCGAAAAGGGAGTCAGCCAATTCACCGCAAAGGGATACCGAGCGGAGCAAATCAAGGCTGTCGGCCTCACCAACCAGCGAGAGACGACCGTCGTCTGGGACAAGACCACGGGAAAGCCACTCTACAATGCCATCGTCTGGTCCGATGCTCGAACGGTCAAGACGGTGGAGAAGCTGAAGAAGAAGGCTGGTGCCGACAAGGTGCACGGCAAGTGTGGTCTCCCCCTCTCGACATACTTTGCCGCCGTCAAGCTCACCTGGATGCTCGAGCACGTCGAGGCGGTGAAAAAGTGCCGCGCCGAGGGAAACTTGGCATTCGGTACCATCGATTCCTGGGTGCTCTACAACCTGACCGGAGGTGTCAATGGTGGACTCCACATTACGGATGCCTCGAACGCTTCGCGAACCATGTTGTGCAACATTGAGACGCTGCAGTACGACGACTGGCTCGTCAACGACTTTTGGGAATTTCAGGGCATCCATTTCCCAAAAGTCCTTTCCTCGTCGGAAATCTATGGCGAGATCCCTGCCGGCCCACTCAAGGGCATTCCGGTCTCCGGTATCCTCGGCGACCAGTCTGCCGCCCTGGTCGGGCAGCAGTGCTTCAAGCCGGGCGAGGCCAAAAACACGTACGGCACGGGTTGTTTCCTGCTCTACAACACGGGCGAGGAACCAGTCATCTCCAACAACGGTCTCCTTACCACCGTCGGGTACCAGATGGGCCCCAACGCCAAGCCAATCTACGCGCTCGAAGGTTCGATTGCCGTGGCCGGGTCCGCCATCAAGTGGACGCGCGACCAACTCGGCCTGATCAGTGACGCCAACGAGATTGGCGTGTTGGCATCGGAAGTCAAGGACACTGGCGGCGTGGTCTTTGTCACTGCCTTCTCGGGTCTCTTTGCACCTTATTGGCGCGACGACGCGCGCGGCACGATCCTCGGCATCACGTCGTACACCACGAAACAGCACATTGCCCGGGCGACCATCGAGGCCACCTGTTTCCAGGCGAAAGCCATCCTGGAAGCGATGGACAAGGACTCTGGCAAACCCCTGACGAGCCTGAAAGTCGACGGCGGCATGACCAACTCGGACGTCTGCATGCAGATCCAATCCGACATTCTCGGCATCAGCGTCGAACGCCCGCAAATGAGGGAATCCACCGCCCTCGGATCAGCCATCGCCGCAGGTACTGGCCGTCGGGAGTCGCTGCACATCGGATCCGGCATTGCGGAGCGAGAATTTGGGGACGAGTTCTTTAAATCCCAGCAGTGGTGGGCGAGGGGTGGAGGTGACGAATTTCACGAGCAGCCGACGTTCCTCATTGTCAAACTCGCGCACGACGTCCCAAAAGATGCGCACCGCGTCGTCGCGCTCGTCAAAGCCGCCATAGACCGTGTTGCGACGTAAATCGTCAATGTCGATCGGGACGGGTGCACCACCTACCAGAGCCTGCATCTCGTTCGTGTTGAACATGCCCAGCCAGCGCAGGTCAAGTACCTCCGACATGCCCTGCACGAATGCCTTGCTCTGTCGCGATACCCGCGCGTTCAGCTTGTAGTGGCACACGAGGTGGATGTACTGCAGCCGATTCGCCCGAGTCACGGGCACTTGATTTCCCTGCGGCACCAGGTTCACCGTGCTCTGTACACCACCTTGCCCGTCCTGCTCATTCACGGTAAAGTCGAGTGACAAGTCATTCTCCACGTCGCCAGTGTAATTCTTGAGCTGGATCAGACCAGTATAGAGGTCCTTGTCTAGTGCTTGCAGATCATCGAGGTATGCCGATTTGCCCACCCAATTCAGGAGGAAGAAGGGTGCGAACGTGACGTCGACGAGGATCCCTGCGTATATACATTTGGCGATGATGCGGCCGAGGAACTCATATTGCTGGAGTTTCTGAGGCGTTTTCGATATCGGTGCTGGGTTGGGATACAGTGATCGTTCCGGTGTCTCGATAAAGAGTCCAAAGGACGGATGAAATGCCTGCTTGCAGACAGCAGTGAGAAACTCTTTCGTGAGTCCGCCACCATCAATGCCGGCCTCCTTCATACCGTGGACATCACGGTAGTCGACGCTGAGTGGGCCCTTAATGCCTCCACCAGTCGGCCACAGTGCTTCGAAACCGTCTTCGAATTCATGATCACGGCGGCATACGACGTGGTGACGTGTGGTCCTGCTGAAGAAATCGTCGAATCCATACTTCTCTCTGTCCGCAGCAATCAATTCTTGCAACGTCTCTAGTCGTGTTGCAAAGGCGAAGAAGAACGGAAAGTCATTCAGCAGCCGGACCTTGGGATTCGAATATCGCGTTGTTTTGTTGCGCTGAACAATCGATGACTGGTCGTCTTCATCCTCATCCTCCTCAACGAAAGCCTCGAGAGCGATCTGAGGCGTCAGCCTGGGCATGAGATAGTCGTCGGCGCTGAGCCAGAAATCGCGTGGCAAGAAGGATCGTCGCGAATCACGAATTTGTATCTGTTGCAATACTCGTGCAACGAGATCCCGACAGTAGTCAACACTCAATATGTATGGCTGCGTGGCAACGCAGGAATTGCTGTCACTACCGTTCAGTAGACATGCCATAACTTTGAGTCGATTTGCTGTGTTTTGTATCAGGGCGAGTGAGAAAATATGATTATGTGCGTCAAAAAATTCATCATCCACCATTGTTTGCAGTACACGAGACAAAAGCTCGAGATAGAATGTCATCTCGAGTGTGGCCTGTCTAGTGATTGTGGTCTGAATCCACCAAGTGTAGGCTTGCTCCAATAGATGATATGAAGACGTCGAGCTCGTGGCAAAGACGCTCAATGTCAGCAACAGCTTGTCTCTGCAATCCGGCAGATGAAGCAGCAAAGTGCCAGCATATACTGGAAATCCGTCTAATGGTGCGGGTCGCAATAGAGCAAGCAGAAGATCAGGCGCGCCGAGTAAATTGACCTCCTGCCGGGAATGAGGACTTGAAATCACTGTATATTCTGTGACCTCCAGTTCATGCTCGGATGCATCGAGTGAATGAGCTTCGACTTCCCATGACACTTCACTATCCAGAGCACTTGCATGAACATCCCGAGCTTTGATCACACCCAAAGCGACACATTTCATCCATGTGGCTTTAGTATGGCTTGGCTCATTAGCAATTCGTTCCTTGGAAATCATAATGAAGTTGGCCAGTTGCCCTTCGAGTAGTTGTAAGTGACTGTGATGCGGCGCGTCTTGTACGTCCTTGTTGTGGAGAGAGTGTCCATAGGCAGCTGCTAGTGCTTCTAGATTCAGTCCTTGTAGCTCTTTCACCAAGTCAGCATGGAATCTCAGTGCCACGGATAACATGATAGTTTCGCAGAAGATAATCAGTATTCGATCATGTTGTGCTATTGTGTCTTCGTCATTCTGCAACCCAAGGGGTAGGACAATCAGTTCATACAGCATGAGCAGCCATTCTTGTACTTGGCGTAACGATCCTTGGTGTTGCAAAGCTACACGCTCCAGATCAGTCTTCAACAATTGATAGTACTTTCGCATCGTCCTTTCGTCTTTGAGATAATCGCTCAGCTTGATGCACGCTTTCAAGGTTTTGTGCATTGCGAACATAAGAGCTCGCCTTTGCGGATTCTCGATGTCGAGAAAGGAGGCATTGTCAATCATGAAAGGTATAAGCTTCATAGTAGCAGTATTGCCGAGCTTCAGAGCAACGAGCTTCTGAGAAACAATGAAGTTTGCGATCAGAACCGATCGCTCTGTATCCCGTCTAGGAGTGTAGAAGAAACAATATAAGCGCAACGCATGCTGGAATTGGGCCACTTCGGTCGAAAATGTATTTCCAATGCTCGCGATCTCCAGCTGAGCCCATAAAGCATCAAATTCTCCTCGCAGGATGTCCATCGCAGCAACTCGAGCTTTCCACATTGCCCAAGCATACTGCACAACCCTACTTGCTGCTTCACGTCTCCTTGTCACTTCTCGTTGCTTGCGGTCCTGGGCTGCCTTTTTTAACAGTTCTTCTTTCGTTAATTCCCTCCTGTTGCCACCAAGATTGACTCGTGGGCGATTCCTTGCGCTCCCACCAAAATTATTGAACATTGTTGAGGGTAGTCCTCGTCGCAAAGACAGCGACTTTGACCAAAAGAGAATCTGATGCTATGATATATTGTCCATGGTGTGCGATACCTGACGCCGAACCTTGATAAATGAAGCAATCGAGTCGGGACAGGTCTATTGTCTCTGTTGAGCAAGGTAAATGTGCGGCGTCGTCATTTCGTCCACGAAGTGCACCGGAATCTTCGCCGGCTCCAATTTCGCGATGTTCTTGGAAGGATGCAATTGCACTTGGCGTAGCTATAACTGCAATTCAGTCGCATCAGCACAATTTATTTATAATGGCAGCCTGACTCGAGCTGAGCTGCTTGACATGTATGTTTTGATGTTCCAACAATGTACGTACGTCTTCAGCATCACACGATCCAAATAACAAACCTGCAAAGAAGTTCTTGCTCTTGAGAACGGAGAAAAAGATGCCCACACGCCGAATCGAACGACGGACCTTCTCATTACAAGTGAGATATTATACCTCTAAACTATACGGGCATTAATGAAGCGCTCGATTTGTACAATACATATTCACACCAAGTTTCTGAAAATTCGAATGATCAACTATCTGCTCCTTATATCCTCTTTACGGTACTGGTGTACGTACATATGCTTATATGAACATAATATATACTAGTGTTGAAGGTCAAATCTATGCTTTACAGACCAAGATCGAAGCGCAGCAAATCTTGTACAATCTATCGATTGTCAAGGTGCCTGTGGTCGATTCTATTCGGCGACTTCGGCAGACTTTACAGCTCTGTCATACTCGGCAAGTGCTCTTTTGACTGCCGTCAAAGTCGGACGCATCGCAGCTCGAACTTTGGCACTCTCTTCACTGCTCGCTTTCGAAGCAATGGCTTCTATACGTGCATTCGTCTTGCGTAGAGATTCTGCCATTTTCGCAAGCGCTTTGGCCTTGCTGGGATCCCCGGAGAGAAAATTCGTCCAGAACAGAGCCAGGAATTCTTGAGAAGCTGAGTGCGACATAACTAGCTGATTGTAGATTGTGGGCGTGTATGCATCTTTTGAGGATGTATTGGATTGGGTTTCTGCTTGAAGAATTTCAGCTCGAACTGTGTCCGCGGTCGAGTCTATCATGGCTTGTTTGTCAAGGAGGTTCACGAGTGAGAAAGTCGATGAATGTGGTGGAACTGCTCCATGAGCATACTTCACTACCTGTTCCATATTGACAGCATTCTTTTTCGTGCGTTTTTTGTTCTGTTGCTCGGCCTCGAAAAAGTCACGTTGATCTTTGATGTTGAGAATGATCCTTGCATCTTCGGACTCTACCTGCAAATCTCCTAGCTGAATTTCTTGCCGATAAAACTTATCCTCGAAGTCAGGATTCCTCCCATTGTCGTCGGAAGTACTGGTCCGTGGGACTAAGCTGTCCAACATGCCCATTGAGATGCTGTTGATGGAATTGATGACTGCAGTCTTGGAAGGTCTCATTGTAAAGTCCGGTGCATTTCCCATCCGTTTGCTATTATGCTCTTCGTTGCCCTCCAGGTTGATCACATTGGGGACATATTCGTCTTCATGCTCATGGGCTCGCTTTCGGGCTTCGTCGGCCTCAATATTTATGTACTTGTCTAGCTGATCATCCACTGGATCTGATGGTAGAATTCTTTCACCGCGCAGCTTCTTGCACAGACGGGAGACGAAGAATCGAGACCAAAATTCGTCCTCACCTAAAGGTGGCACTGTCTCATCATAGATACGACGTAATAGAGGGTGCTGAACGAAGACATCCCTGATCTTTTCGCGTGTCATGTTGACAGTAATCTTGTTGTCCACAGTCTTTGGCCTGATTGTTGCTAGCACATTGTATGGACCTTTAGACTGACTTCGTTCTACTAGGAATGCTCTCAATAGATGCGTCCGGCTGCTCCAGAACTGAGCAGGTGTCACAGAACCATTGATCACTGCTTCACGAAACGTGTTTGCCAGGTCAGGATTTGCCTTGAGAAGCGCTTCTTGCAGATCTGCATCGGTCTCAACTTCTTGAGAAGCAAGTATCTCATTGACCGAAGGTTTCGGCGGCGCTTTCTGCGTAGCAGCTTTCTTAGCTGTGATAGCGATCTGCATGGCAGATACGAATGCATCCATTTCCTGACGTGCCGTGTTTGGCAAAGTAAATTTGAACGTATGAGCTACTGGCTCGGCATTCATGGAGGGAGCAGCGAAGACTCTCATAGAGGCAGAAGCAGCTGTTGCAGGACTAGCCTGTAGGTCTAGCAATGTTAGACCATCAAATATCGTCAAAATCGAGTGATTACTTTTGATAGCAGAGAGAACGATGCTCAAGGCGGGCTGCATAGAGCCAGACTCGGTCCATTCAAGCGTATGCTCCTTCAGAACTACCTTGCCATCCTTTTTCTTGTAAGAGGCGCTACCGCTAGCAGCCGTGGACATGATCGATTTGCCCGATTTTGCAGCTTCAGTGGCACTATCAATCACTAATGATGCTATCTTTACGATGACAAAGGACACGTCTTCGTCCGTATCATCGCAATTTCTGCTCAAGTGTGGGTCATTTGAGATACTGCGTGCTCGAGGCTAAAAGGAGTGTTGCTCGAGGGCGAGACTTCTAGTTGTACATTGATGAACATCCGCAGGTCCAGAGCGAGGACGAATCGCTATCCTCACACTTATATTGGCACAGGTACATAAGTGCATGCATGTAGATACAGCTACTCATAGCAGCTACTGCAGGGCGGAGTTGGCATCTTGGCCATGAATCATGGTACTTCAATCATTAATTTTGGCGCTGGGCCACTTCTCTCCACAATACTGTCACCAGATCGATATCCGACACAAATTGAATAAGGGCCCAGCAGTACGACAATTGCACTAGTATTAGCTAGCTGAAGTATCGAGCACTACTGTGATGACGACGACAAATCAGTGAACTAAGGACCATCATGGCAGAGGAGTGTTGTGGTAATCATGCTCATCGATTATGCTATTATATATGCTGTCTGGTGGAATACATTTAGGCTCCAGCGGACGATTCTAGAGCCTACTTGGTGGAGCGTCGAGTGATATCACTTCGTGCCATGCTGACATATTTCTCAAAGTGCGCAAGACCCATGCTTTCAGGATCCTTCTCTTTACCGTCTTCCCCGGAGAGTCTGTAATATCTGCGTTTGCAATATTTCCATGTCTCCACCCAGGCGATGAAGAGGAGAGAAAAACCAAAGCAGAGTCCCCATTCCCAGCCGATGCCGGTGTGGAAGAAGACTCTATCATTAATGACTGGTATATACAAGGTTGGCACCACAGACACAGCCCCAAGGACTGATGACCAGAAGAGAAACCTGTTTTCGTAAAGATCTTCGCATGCAGCAACGATCGCTGTGCGACCATTTCTCGGTCGAAGACTGAACAGAGACCGTCGCATATCAATCATCTGAAAAGCTAGAATCAGCAGACTCCATGTCATCACCACAAAGACAACTGATCTGCCCCTGTAGACACCTGTGCATCGTGGACCATACCTGGCATTGCAATCTTGGCCCAGGTCTCCATCGAAATATCCATAGACAACTGTAACGAAGGATACAATTGAAAGTGCACCGACGGAGATGCCATACACAAACATGTCGAGAATGACTTCCCAGCTGAAGACACCCTGTTTCGTGTTGTGTGGCTCTCTATTCATGATGTCGGGGGTGGCATTCTCCATGCCGAGACCCATGGCAGGGAAGGAGGAAGTTATCATGATAATCCACAGAATTTCCACCGGAGACAATGGAAATACTGATCGATCGGCTTCATCGAGAAAGACAAGACCAATCAAAAGACATAAAGCTTGTCCAATGTTTCCCGAGAGCAAGTGCAAGATGAATTTCTTGATGTTGTCAAAGATGCGTCGTCCCTCTTCGATTGCATTGAGAATTGATGCAAAGTTGTCATCCGATAAAACAATGTCAGAGGCCTCTTTGGCCACATCTGAACCATTTTGACCCATAGCGATGCCAATGTCAGCGCGCTTGAGAGAAGGCGAATCATTGACTCCATCACCAGTCATTGCACAGAATTTCCCTCGTCGATGTAGGGCCTCGATCATGCGAACCTTGGTCTGTGGAGCACAACGTGCAATGACGAGCGGCAGTATGGGTAAATTGTCGATCTCAGACTCGCTCAGTTTGTCAAATGCCGATCCAGTCATCACCATACAGTCGGCGACGTCCTTTCCCAGGGAACTCATATTCGATGGCAGAATACCTACAGTCTTCGCTATGGCAGCTGCGGTGCCTGGGTGATCTCCAGTCAGCATGTGAACATGAATACCAGCTTGCTGGCACTCTTTGACCGCAGAAGCTGATTCTGTTCGTGGAGGATCATAGAGCCCAACTAGCCCGACGAAGCAAAGCTCTTGCTCGACAAGATCGCGCTCCAGGTTCTCGAATTCGTCGTGTCCTTCAGGACCAGTGTAAGTTTTCTGTGCAAGAGCGAGGACTCGGAGACCTTGGCCAGCCAGCGCTTCCATGTTTTGCAGGGTTTTAGACTTGAAGCTGTCGTCAAACGATTCTTCTCCTTGGTCGACACGTACTGTCTTACACTTTTCCAATATCCGCTCAACGGCGCCCTTGGAAAAAACCATGTGCTTCTCGGTAGAATTGTTTCTGTATATCACAGACATTCGTTTGACATCGGAATCGAATGGAAATTCTGCCACTTCCGACCATGTGGGCTCTTCACCGCTCGTCCATTTCGGACGTGACCAGTCGAAACGGTGTGCCAAGACTTGAATTGCGATTTCAGTGGGATCTCCAGTCGCCTTGTATGAGCCATCAATCTCTTTAACGGTCGCCAAATTGCACAGCGTGGCGATATTCAAGAAATCCTTGAGACCGTCTGCAAATGGCTCTGTTGTCGCGTCCTTCATCTCAGACGTAGGCTCTGACGACTTTGTGCTCTTCTCCTTCGATGAGTCGATGGAAGGCTCGTCCTTGGACAACTGAACAGAGCCTTGAGTAGGATCCACTGGGTTGTCTGATGCACCTACTGTTAACGTACCAACAGAGGGTATCCAAGCTTTCTTCACAATCATCTTGCCCTGCGTCAAAGTTCCGGTCTTGTCACTACATACGTCTGTGACGCCTCCCAGGGCCTCCAGAGAATCCAAATTTCGCACAATAACATTCCTCTGGACCATACGTTTTGTCCCGACAGACATGGTGATGGTGAGGACAACAATCAGCGATGCTGGAATCATGGAAATACCTGTTCCAACAGCATAAACGACAACTTCTTTAGTACTGTCAAATTCATTGGCAGCCTCCACAATGATTGCAAAGACGATGGCGACGAAGAAGAGCAAAATTGCCAGTTGCGATAGCTTTCGCTGTAGTGGTGTACCGACGTTGACTCCCAGGAATCGTCCGACCATGTCTCCGATGCTGAGGCCAAAGGCAATCGGCCATGAGTACCAGGCAACCGTGCCATCCTCGCGCCTCTTCGGAGGCTTCATCTTTTTAGGTTTGTCGTGCATGCCTCGAGCGATTGCCCCAATCTCGGTGTTCATGCCGGTCGAGAACACGACTCCTTTCGATCTCCCGCGCGTCACTGTTGAGGAGGAGAATGCCAGATTTAGACGATCACCGACTGGAATGTCATCAGTGTCGTATACTTCACCTGGTAATTTTCCGATTGGAAGTGCTTCTCCAGTCAGCAGAGCTTCATCAGTCTCGAGGTTCATGGAGTCAAAGAGCCTCAAATCAGCCGGAACTGTGTCTCCAGTCTTCAAGAGCACAATATCGCCTGGCACGAGATCGCCTGATGGTATTGTGCAATCCTGCCCATCGCGTATGGTGTGAGCGCTGGGAGTGCCCAACGACTTCAAGGAGTCCATGGTCATGGCCGCCTGGTATTCTTGATACGTACCAACCACAACATTGATCACGATGACTGCCGCAATGACACCAGCTGAAATGTAATCCATCACGGCAAACGAGACAATCATCGCAATAAGCAGGACGAGCACCATGGAATTGAATATCTGGCCAAGAATGACCGCTCCGAGACTGACACCGCCATCGCCCTCGAGTTCGTTCTTGCCAAAGAGCTGTAGTCGGCGCTTCGCTTCATCCTTGGTCAGACCAGCATCCAGTTGCGTCTGTAGTTGTGCGGCCACATCATCCACAGTGAGTCTATATGCGGCTTGATTGAGCTGAAGCTCAGTAGAGCTGTTTGACATTATATGTCTGTTGAGTCAAGGCTCCAGTTGTTGTTGTCGGCCGTGTCGGACGCTCTACTGGCGTGATATTCGCGCTACATGCGGAAATGTCATTGCTTAAGTACATCCGTTGCTGAAGGACGAGATATCTGTAGGCTTCCAGTGACATGACCTCAATTGCGGCGGTCAAGGTGCCCAGGTGCTAAGCAAACGCCGTGGCTACGTTTGTGGAGGTCGGTGGCTTTTCCGCAGATAAAGTTTTCGGATGCAGCTGCCCGGCCCTGGAGATGCGCAGGTGAGTCTTGAAGCAATCGTCGGGTTTGTACCCCAGCTGCAGCTGGCAGGCCACCAGTTTGCTCCTGCGTCTCGATCCGTACCCCATTCATGAAATGCAAAATTACCCTTCATCAGTACATCAAGAAGGGAGCCGAAAACACACCTGCAGATGCAGAAGCCGGCAGTTTCGATGATGTGTGATTTGTCCAGAGGGCGAGCGTGAGACACGACCAATGACGCAGCAGCTGCAGTAAAGTCGCGGCCACAATTTTGGCACCAGTTCACCAGCGTCCTTAGGTAGGTAGTGGTAGATTCACGGCTTCAGCTGGGTTCCCGAGATTCGACCTGCCATGGGCCAGCCCATTGCATCTGGATGTCCTCAGGGCTGGTGCCCAGTTCAAGGTTTCGTGGGCGGAAAGTTGATGGCGGGACAGATCAACGCCACATCGTCCGCGGCGTCCACTGGATGAACCCGTTGGACTTCCCATGAATCATATCCATTGCGAGCACAGCCTCGAATGCATGTGCTCAGCATATCAGAGTAGGTATATACGTACTGGGTCCTGTTCCGAGATCCCGTGCTGCGTTTGACGTCTCTAGTTGCAGAGATATCATGCAGTAGAACGACCGCGGACAAGGGCTCACCGAAAGGCCTGCGCGCTAGGTAGAGCAATTTTGATCCTGTCCTAGCCATCCGTAGATGGCCTGTAATGGTTCCGCTGAATAGCACGCTGATTAGACCTGTGAACAAAATTTCTGGCATCCTTTGCTGGAATTCTGAGTCTGACCAGCAATTTTTCGACCCAGCTGCTGTTCTGCCTGCTGCCTACAAGTACAGCTTGTGAATATCTCGATCGCGAGCTCGAGGAGATATAAGCTTAAGATGATGGACCCATTCACTTCCAACCTTGGAAGCCTGCCCGGGTGCTGGGTATCGGAGTAACGCGCGCGCGCGCTCTAGCTGGGTGTCGATGCACGTGCATCACGGGCCGTTGAGAACGACAGACACGACGAGCACGATTCTTTGGTTGCCGTCTTTGGAAGTCGAGAAGTGGTTCGCGATCGAATGCATACACTTCAATCAGAGACTGCGCGAGTCCTTGTAACATATAGCCTGCCTTCGAATTTGCAACGAGCTCAATTGACCACTGCGTCACATATTCGTGACTCGCCATCGCGTTGCCATAGGCAGTCGCTGGATTGAGTTGCCTCCGGGCAGAGTTCTCCGGATCGACGACCGCGGTGATGGCTGATGTCCAGCGTCTATCCAGTTTTTTGCAGGTTGATTCACAGGCTATCGAGTCGCAGCAGTGGTCGACCATCTTGCCCTCCCTTCTTGCTCGAGCTGCAGAGTATGAGAGCTACAAGGCTCGTAATGTGGTACTCGAGGTCGAAATAGAACAGACAAATAAGAATGCGGAGTTGCGTGTCGCCTCAGCGACGCAACAGCTTTCGATCGTGCAGAAAGAGCTCGACAAAGCAAAGGATGCCAGCGTTGCGACATCGGATCGCCATGTCGATTCAATTGCACAAGCGCAAAGCTTTGCAAACGAAAGACAAGAGATGGACAAGAAGATCAACAGTCTGACGACACAAAATGCAGTTCTTGTGGAAGAAAAGCGCCAAGCACTGGCTCTTCTAGATCGACAAAGTCAAGCCGCTACTCGCCAGGAAGAGGAGTACAAAAGCCTATCAGCTCGGTACAAGTCCCTCCGTCAGGATACAGTGTCAATGGAAGCTCAGATCAGTGAAGCTCGTTCCGCCAGCAATGGCGCTGAGGTGAGTAGACCGAGCCCCTCAACGACATTCGCTAATCCTCAAGTTCAAAATTACTTCTTTGGAGCAATCTCTTGCATTGATTCAGAAAAATGTTGAATACCTGACTAATGAATTGCAAGCTAAATCGACTCAGTTCTCCAATTACAGAAAGGAGAACAATGCCTTGTTGATGACGGTGCAGAAGGAAGCGGACGTCGCCAAGACTGAGGCAGCTGCAGCTTCGCATAGCCTTGACCTCGCTCAGTCACGCAATTCTGAGCTGACTACCAGCTTGGAGCAGAATCTTGTCAAAGTCGCTGAACTCCAAGAACAACTGAGTACTAAGGAAGAATCCTTCCGCAATGAGATGGCAGCGCAGTCACGGCTGATCCAGCTTCATGAGCGAAAATCTCGAGATGCCAGCTCACGAATCAGCCAATTAGAGCAGAGTCTTGAAAGTCGCATCAGCCACGAGTCGGAGGAAATGGCAAGCTGGATTCAGAGGGCAAGCGTCGCCGAAGAACTTTGCGCGGACTTGGAAAGGGAGGTTGCACAATACAAAGACGATCTCAGGGCTCTCGAAAAAGAACTTGAAATTGCCAACGAGCGGCTCTCCACGACAACTGGCACCACGAGTAGCGGCATTGGTCTGCTGTCTCCATCTGCTCAAATTCTGAGCAAAGTCCAGAACTCTGGTATGAGCTTGAGTCAACTCTATGCTGAGTACTTGAAAACGAAGCAGGATCTAGAGCACGAGAAACGAAAGAATGCACAAATTCAGACTAGCTTTGATGCTCTCATCACTGAACTTGAATCACGAGCACCACAACTCCAACAACAGCGCGATGAGTACTCTCTTCTACAAAATGAGCTTGCAGTCATGTCGGAGCAATTGCAAGACGCCACGGATCGAAACGATATCTTGACTCGAGAGGCTAAGCTCGCAGAAACGCTAGCAAACGATCAGAAGCGAGAGCTGAAAGCACACGAGGCACAGATTGTCGATCTTAGTAGACAAGTGCAAAAGTTATTATTCGAGATTGAGGAGCAAGGTTTCCGGTCTAGTCCATTATCAGAAGCAGAAGTAACGGCGCTCAATAGACTCTTGGCCGCACAACAACCGAGCAATTCAGCAGTCGACAACTTGATCTCCGATCGACTTGTATTATTCAAAAATATTCAAGACTTGCAACAACAAAACCAGCAGCAATTAAAGATTACGCGGCAACTTGGCGCAAAGATGGAAGCGGACGAGGAAGCGAGTCGAGCCCGAATGAGTGACATGGAAAGCAAAGCACTTGCGGAGGCCAACGAAGTCATCTCGACAATGACTACACAAATTCAATCTATGCAAGTGAAGATGGAATCCTACATAAGAGAGCGTGACATGTTCCGGGGCATGCTATCACAGGCTGATGCACGCTTAGGAAACACCTCTAGTGTCCCTCAGTCCGAACAAGAGCACAAGGGGAGTGCAGAACTTGACAATATAACAAAGAGTCTACAAAATTTGCAGCACGAATACGAGATTTACAAGAACGAATCTTCGAAGGAGCATAAAGAGCTAACTGCACAGTTGACAAGTGTCAACAAAGAGAGAAGCGACCTTGCACTTCGTGTCGCTCGCCTGAGCTCGCAATTAGATCTTGCTGAAGAACGACACAAGATGTACACCGGCGCAATGGATCTGATGCGCAAGGAAGTTGAGGAGTCACGAAAGAGAACCTCTCAATTGCAACAAAACATGGCTAAGCAAGATCAAAGAAGTCAACAAGACGTAGAAGAACTCGTAGAACTGAAAGCTATGCTTACCGGTGCTCGTGCTGAGAATTCAAACTACAAGGCAGAGAAACAATTGTGGCAATCGATTGAGAAGAGATTGTCTGATGAAAGCGAGTCCGTTCGTGGAGAGCGGGATCGCTTGACAGGTCTTGTGGCCAACTTACAAGCTCTGCAAAGTGAGCGCGATAGGACGGAAAACGAACAGACACAGAGATATGACCATCAGATCACTGTGCTCGAGAACGAACTGGAAGTGACCAAGACACGGCTACAAAATGAAAGAGAAGAAGTACGAAGAATGACACTGATGCGAGATCAGCTGAATCGCGAATCTCAGGACAAGATTGAGAGTCTACTAAAGCAAGTCGCCGATGCCAGAGAAGCTCATGCAATTGCAAACACGGAAAAGACCAGTCAACAGAATCGTGTCTCAGAATTACACGCACAACTTGAGGCTGCCGAGAAGAAATTGGCGATCTTCTCGAGGTCTCCAGTAGCAGGTAGCAATCCAGCTACAGTCAGCTCAGATCAGCAGTTACAGCTCGATATTGCTGATCTCCGTTTGCAACTGGAGAATGCTCAGAGTGATGCAACGCGAGCTCGAGAAGAGGCAAACACAATGCAGGAGATTGCTCGTGCGGCAGAAAAGGCTCTCGAGGATATGAATGCTTCGTATGATACTTACAAGGCTTCTCAAGAAGAGACCACCGCGTCCCATGCCACTGAGAAGGTCGCTTTGCAACAGCGCATTCATGATTTAACAGAACAAATTGATGTTGTCAATCGAGAACTTAGCAGTATACACACAGCTGAGTCCGCAAAGCAGGCCTCGCTACAGAAAGAAGTCGAGCTCCTCAAGTCACAGATGCACTCGTTGCGTGAGGTCGAGGAAAAGTACACAATCGCAAGCTCTTTCTATCAGGACGACCTGCGAGCGCAAGCGGAAATTGCGCAGGAAGCACAACAGAATTATGAAAATGAACTAATGAGACACGCCGAGGCCGCTCAAGCACTGAGAACGTTGAGACACGATTATGCAGAATTACGCACCGAAGTGCTGACATTGAGAAATGTCTCCCAGAACTCAGAGCAACGTCTCGCAGACGAGACGCGCAGCTGGCAGAGTCAAAAAGATCTTTATGAGCGCGAGCTATCTGATCTCAGATCCCGACTCACGGATTTGCGGAGACAAAACGACCTCTTGCATGACCAATTCGAGACCTTCACCAACCAGATATCATCTCGTCCTGACAGGGCTGAAGACAAGCAAGTCAACGAGTCGGACACCGAAGGTGTGCAGGAGGTCATCAAGTATCTACGACGTGAGAAAGAGATTGTGGAGGTTTCCCTCGAACTTGTTCAGCAAGAAAACAAGAGGATAAAGCAACAATTGGGACAAACAACGAAGGCTTTGGATGAAAGTCAGACGAGCTTGGCACTAGAACGACAAAAAGTGGTGCAGTCCGACGCTCAACAATTTGGTCAGCCGGGTGCAAAGGACAGATTGGAGGAGATGAGCATGATCAGGGAAAGTAATACCACACTTCGTGCCGAGAATGAGTCGAACTTGAGCAAAGTCCGAGAACTAGAGGCACAGTTGAGGGCGACCGCGCAGAGGATTGAAC
This sequence comes from Taphrina flavorubra JCM 22207, assembly GCA_000836175.1. Classification (NCBI taxonomy): domain Eukaryota; kingdom Fungi; phylum Ascomycota; class Taphrinomycetes; order Taphrinales; family Taphrinaceae; genus Taphrina; species Taphrina flavorubra. Next base: position 75,928 of record DF819230.1, on the reverse strand, counting down.
CTCTAGAAATTCAATTGAGATCACTGCAAGCGGAACTCTCCGCAAAGACCGACGAAGCACAGCTATTGACTCAAGACAACGAACGATGGCGTCAACGCAATCAGGCGATTCTCCAGAAGTACGAGCGAATCGACCCTGAAGAATTACAGCAATTACGCGAGCAAGCTGCCGGTGCAAGTGGACAACTAGAGGCTCTGCAAGCCAGTGTGGCGTCTCTACAAGAACAAGTCACGCAAAAGGAAACCGATGCCACGACCTTGCAAGAGCAGCTCAACGGTCAAATTAGCAAGTACGAGGCGTTGATGCAACAAACCAGGGAGCGAATCAAGAAGGAGCGGACTGATGCAAAGAAAGCACTTGCCTCTGTGCAAGCTTCGGCGGAACAGCTCGAAGCCCAGACTGCAGAGATCGAATTGCTCAAATGGAAAGTTGAGCAGGCAGAAGCGACCGCCAACGAACAGTCCTCGGTAGACTCTCTGAATGCAAAGGTGGAGGAGTTACAAGCAAGGATTACGACGATTGAGAGCGAGGCAAGTAGTAAAACTTCTCAGCATACCCAGGAAGTCTCTGAATTGCAAGCTACCATAGAAAAATTGAAACAAGAGAAAGAGACCACCAATGACACCAACAGCTCTGAGAACAACGACGAAATGGAAGCTGTTAAGGCTGAACTTGAAAAGTGCAAGGCCCAATTGGAACAGCAGAAATCAAACTACTCAGAACTTCGAGCAGCAGCAAAGAAGCACAAGGATGCATTCGTACGTCCTTCGTTCATCATCGGTATTGGTCAAAGTATTAACAGTTGCAGGTATCAGCCACAGCTACTCTAAATGCTCTCAAGTCTGAACTTGAGACTCTCAAGAGCGCGTCCGAGAATGGAACGTCGCATGTAACTACAAACAATGAAGAAGAGATTCAAACACGAATTGGTGCGGCCGTGGCAGATGCTCTCAAGAACAGATTCGAAGATGCAACGGAGACGGCGGCGACTACGGACGCCGATGTGCAGAGCAAGATTGACGAAGCCCTTGCCGCACAAGCAAGCGCCAATGAGACTGAGACACAAAAGCGGATCGCGGAGGCAATCTCCAACATTACAAAAGAGACACAAGAGAATGGCGAACCGAAGGCAGAAGATAAAAAAGACGAGAACATTGAAGCGCTACTCGCCGCGAAAGAGGAAGAGTATAAAGCAAGGATCCGCTCCATCACGAAAGAACGTGTTGATACGCTGGTCGAATCCCGACTTCCGAAAAAACTGGAAGCCGAGAAACAAAAGTGGTTGAAAGAGGTCGAGGAGGAAAAGACTAAGCTTGTCGCCGAGAAGGAGGCTGAGATGCAAGAAGCTCTCAAGGCTATGGAGACTAAAAATGCTGAACTACTGGAAACCAAGGCGGCAAATGTCCGTAAGGAGAGTGACATGCGCAACCAGCTCAAGATTGGTATGAAGGACAAGAAGATTGCAAAGCTCGAGCAGAGTCTTGCAGAATTGACGGCATCTGCTGCGAAAAGCTCGGAGCAACAAGTGTCGAATGCCGAGTCTGCAACCGGAGTGGATAATGGTAAGTCTCAAGACCTCTTCCCGGACATAAGTGAACATTCTGAAGGGGACCTGGATGACGGGCAGGTCTCTGGCGTAGAGACTCCCAACGTTCCGGCACAGGCGGCCAAGACTGACGCACCGACCACAAGAAGCCGTGGTGGTCGAGGAGGAAGACAACAGCGAGGTGCTCGAAGGGGAGGAGCGCAGGGCACAAAGCGACCTCGGGATGATGGCGGGTCCACCGAGGGAGAACAGCCTGCCAAGAAGGCTGCGTGACGTGGTCAAAAATGTTGTAGCATAGATGTACAATAAAACGAGCTCTGTAGAGTATAATAACCTATTGTTTCCATCATATGATCGTTAAGCGCAGCTCTTTCCCGTAGAGTCGATTTTAATCAGCAAATTGCTCGCCACTCAAGTTCACGCGCCACTCTCCACAATACGCTCAAGGCACGATCCAACACTAGTACTATATTCACTTCCATGTCTCTGACCTTGTTGAGTCTATACCGGGCGTAGCATACAGCCATAACCGCTGATTGACAGATAGCTTCGTGTGCGAAGAATTATCCTGAGGCATGGATCAAGGGTTGAGACAACTGCCTCGAATGCGGCGTCTGTGTCGGCACTGTAGCTTGCCATTACGTGCTTACTCAACCAATGTGCGGACTATTGATGCTGGTGCTGTTGGCACAGAAAGAGAGCTGGACGCCATGTCACGGAGACTGACACAACTCAAAGGGGACGGTATTCAATTGACTACGACGAAACCCAAGGTGACGGCGATCGAGCGAGACGCTCTAGTCGTCGAGGATGAAGTCGCCCATACCGATGCATTGCTGCGGATGCGGCTGGACACTAATCGTTTGACGTACTCCGGCGCATCTTCATATACGCCGATATCACAGCCTACGAGTGCGGCACATTTCGCAAAGATGGACAGGAAGACGGGGGATAAGATGCGGGTGGCCAAGGCTCGCGAGGCCGTGTCGGTACACCGATCCAAAAGGGACTGGGAAAAGTCAAAGGAGTATCTCGCCGTGGAGGAGGCGTACCGTCCGATGCCGAACTCGCTCGAAGGACTGCAGAGTTTGGCGGAGGAGAGGATTGACGAGGCCCGTCGTGCTGGAGCATTCAAGAATTTAGAGGGCAAAGGTAAAGCACTGGAGATGGAGGAGACGAAGACGCCCATGGTGGATCGCACAGAGTACTTTCTCAATCAAATTATCAAGAAGCAGGGCGCACTGCCGCCATTTGTCGATGCACAGGCCAACCTCGACCGATCCATCCAGGGATTCCGCGCCAGCTTGAGGTCGGAATGGATCAACTTTTGTTGTCGACTCATCGCGTACTCTGGAGGCACGCTGGAGAGCCAGGTCGCGCGGGCAAGGGTCTATGGTGCAGCGGAAGCCAAGGGCATTGACCGACTGCGCGACGCCAATTGGGAGAAACGGGAACTGCCGTTCGTCGAGGCACAAGTCAAGGAACTCAATTCCAAGGCGCGGGGTTACAACGTCATTGCGCCCTTCAATTCGCGACGCGGGTACTTGACGGTGAAGCAGGAACTCGAGGCGTGTTATCGTGAAGCGACGCCGCTCGTCGCACAAATGCTCATCGACCGCGCCAACGCGCCAAAACTCAAGGACACGGCGGGGTACAAGCTCAAGTACCAGCACATCCCCATCCTCGATCACGTCTTTGGCACCGCCAAGCACAAGAGCACATTTTATGAGCGGAGCGAGGGCGGCTACAATCTCGGCGAGTGGTTCCGGGATACCTTTCGGAAGAAGGTCGAGTCGAGAGAGCCATTGTACCGATAGACTCAATCCCCCGTACAGAGCATAGCACAGTGCATATCACAGCATTACCTAGAAGGTAAGGAAGCATTTTTTGCGCGGCTAAAGTTCGGCAAAGAATGTTCTCGATGCTCCACAAAATTTAATTCCATCTCCAACAATATGATTTATGATGACATTTCCTTGACGCTACTTCTGTTCCTGCTCGTCAGCATTATTCCATTCGATATTGTTTCTTTATACTTGAGGTCATGTCGTCAAAGGATAAATTGAAGGAATTGCTAAACTACTCGACGTCCCTCTCGTCGACATCATCCACGCCTGCTCCACCGGCACCGGCAGGAGGGACGACCGGTCGAAAATTGGATGCGGCCATGTTGGATGAGATTATGGGCCCGGACGACGCGCAACTGATGCTCTCTTCGATGGCGGCGATCGAGTCCCGCGACACGAGTACCGAGGAGAGGGAGGTTGCGTTTGAGAATTTGGAGGCGTTGGTGGAGCAGATTGATAATGCGCAGAATCTGCGCAACCTCAACCTCTGGCCGCCTCTCATCGCACAATTGTCCCGTCGTCCTCGTGCCAACAACGGTACCGATGGTCTCGACGGCGGCAAGAACGAGGCAGGTGCAGGGAGGGCAGAAACGGAGGAAGACGGGGTGGTGCGTCGGCGGGGCGGGTGCGCGGTGATTGCTACGGCACTACAAAATAATCCCGTCTCACAATCCGATTTCCTGACTCACCAAGACGGCCTGCAACGTCTCCTCGCACTATTCGCCGACCCCCTCGAAAATTTGGGAGTCAGACGAAAGGCGGCGTTTGGCATCACGGCGGCACTGAGAAACTGTCCGGCTGCTCAGGTACAGTTTGAGCGGGTCGGAGGGTGGGCCGCGGTGAGTGATGCCTTGAGGGACCAGGAAGACTTGAATATCCTCCGTCGAATCGTCTTTTACCTCGGCACACTATACGATCGCGACGACGACCAAGATGGTAATGGACAAGAGGGAAGTGTAGCGGCGAGGAGTAATGGCGGCGTCTCGGAGAGCGTCAAGACTGGGTTCCCGCCGAAACTCGTTTCCTTGCTCGCCCACCCCACCATTCAAGACGACGAGGATCTCGCGGAAAAGATCCTGTATACCCTCGCACGAGCCATCAAGTACGATCCAGACGTCCTCAATCGCGACTTGAAGGAGAAATTAACGGGACTCGTCCGGGTCGTCAAGCAGCGGTACGGTCAGGAATTTTACGAGGGCGGCGAATTGGAGGGACTCTTGTGATGGGGAAATTATACGATTCTAGTCATGAGAGTGAAGAAGGGCACGCCGGAAACCGTCGACACTGGTTGAAGATTCTACGGGATATATCGTGTAAATGGTTAAATACATATGCGGACGCTCATGCTCAATGCGCGAGTCGAGATGAAGCATCAGAAATGTAATTCCGGCAGGAACTGGGATTGCGTTCTGGTATGCCTGGCATCGATCGTGGATCTGCCCACTTTGGCGCGGGATACGTCGGCGTCGTCTCTAGACGTCCCAGACACTACCGTCGCTATCGGCCAGTCGTCGGCCTTGGCTTTCGACGCCCAAATGGTCAGCTCTTCATGCATATATGGCTTACAAGCATCAGCGTCTATCAAATTGATGTGTAATTGTAATACTTACGTAGAACTTCTTCGATGCTCGTCGCAGTTGTCGACCACAGATTCTCTCGAAATGAGACGCCTTGAGGTGTTTTCTGAAATCTGCCCGTTCCGTGGACTCGAGACAAGCCATGAGCATGTTGATCAGGGTGAGGTGTTGACAAATGTATTCGACCGCGATCCACTCTACGCCCCCAATGTACCCCGATGCCGGAATGGGTTCCCTCCTCGTCATGGCATCGCAGTCCTCGGCTCCCAATACGTCCACGACGTTGTCGCTGTGCAGGAAGATCCAGAAACAGTCTCGCACAGGCTTGTCCAGTTCCGTCATCCAGCGCTTATATGGCCGTGGTGTGTGTGCCGCCTCGAGCATGGCCAGAGGTCGCTCCTTGAGTGGTTTCTTCGGGTCCTCAAGGATGCCCAAGATGCGCAGCGCCCGGGCATGCCGGATCCTTGTGTCCGTCTGTGCACCCAAGAATGATTGTATAATGTGAATGATTTGGCCTCGACAGCGAAAATCAGACGGCTGTTTCTCGCCAAAGAGCAGTTCCACAATGGACGTCAGGAATCCATCGTTGATCGTGGACAGCCCGGTCGAAGTCGTGCACAGTGCCTGCACGCATCCGAGAAGCTGAAAGAGTAATTTGTCGTCATCGTCATCTCGCCATTCGACCTTGATCAAGCGGAGAATGTGGGCATGTAAAGCGAGTGCTCCACCACGGTGCACGAACTCGGCCGTCCATGAGATGCGTTGTGTGCGCAACAGAATTTTGAGCTTGTGTATAATGGCCAAATCAGGAATCGGCTTGTCTTTATTGTGCAGGTACGCTATCAGTTGTGGTATATCGGTGATTTCGTCCCTCGTGTCGAGACTGGATCGGCTTTTCTTGCTCGGGGATATGAAGATACTCGATCTCTTTCTCGCATGCTTACGCGGAGTGCAAAAGGCATCCATTTCGGAGACTTGTATGAATGATTGCTTAACGTAGGCGTCCATGCCCCTCAACTTGTCGCGTAGGCTCACCGGGACATTCTGCTCCGACAGCAGGGCCTCGAAACATTGATCTAGGACATCAGATTCCGTATGTGCTGCCCTGGACTTGCGAGGAGACGTCAATATGGTTTTTATTTCACGCAGACGTCCAGCGATCATGACGTGGTCCCTCTCAATTCCCTTGACTTGACGAAGAGGGAGATTTGACCAAGGATCGACACACCTTGGCAAGGGCAAGGATGAGATAAGGGATGAAAGGGACGACGGGCAACGGAATCCGAAGTGTTTTGACCTTCGATGTGCTCCACACACGCGGGCGCAATTTACGTCTCACGTGTTGCGCTTTGTTTCGTGTCTCCGGCGTTGAGATGATATTGCTCTTATTCTTGGACACACGCAGTACTCGATGATACAGGAAGTGAGGAAGTAGTGCGCACCGAGACAGGTCTGTCAGGCTCTAGTCATCAATGTCGTTGTCATACTATGTAATTATCTCATACGGTCTTGGCCGGTAGGTGATGCCCGATCACACTGTTTCATTACTTTCATCAGCGAAAGTACAAATACTACGCCGCCATGACCACAACCGGCAAACAACCACCAAACTGAATGGAAAGTTAGCGTTCTATTCAGACTTGAAGATGGTTGAAAACTTACCGGACCTGCTCTGGCATTGTTTCGGCACCGAACCATTCCGGCTCCGGGCTGGACACCACTAGGCAACTTGGCGATCAAAGGAAAGTCCGTTGCAGTCGCCCGGCCTTCGCTAGGCACGTCCGTGATGACAGTCATTGCTTCGAAGGACGTTCCGTCACCAGAGTACATGCAAGTATAAGGTCCCTTGCCATCAGCATTTACTTGGTGAATCGTCATCGTGACCATTCCCGTCGATGCACGGACTTGTGCTACTGCTCCGGACTATGTGATATCAGTACCAGAGAGATATCATGTTGCGGAACACTCACAGCTTCGGCAGCCTTCATACCTGCAGTAACATCGTTTGGTCCTCCTGCAAGTGTCTTCCCACAGACTCCCGCAGTAGCCATATCTCGATCACGAATGATACTGGTATCAACCTGAAACGGTTCCCTCGTAGCCCCATTTCGTGGCGTCGTGTCAACAATGCCAAATGCCTTTGCTCGAGCCGTGGGATTGAAGTCGCCAAAACCTGATGTCATGGCACCGTGGGCCGAGATTGAGACTACACAGCTCAAAATTGATAATAAAATGTCGGATCTCATGTCTGGGATAGTGATGCGGATAGTAAATTTTGAGGCCACTTCGATGAAGAGCAGACTACAAGCATTTATCCTTTGCGTGAAGCTTTTGAGTCAACGTCTGGCAAGACTTGTGGCGTCCATCGTTTCGACGTTGATACATCTTGGACGACGGGCAACGTTACAACCGTTGTCATAGCGATATAGAACTGAAACAGTAGCTGTACAGAGCGAGCTGATATGTGCTTTAGCACAACTTGAAAGCATTCCGAGTACCACAGATGAGTGCATCTGTGCTTCAGTGATTCAAGACAAGCATCTCATGCCCTATCATGCTGTTTCAAACCTTTTCCTGCATGACTGACCAAGCTCGCAGTTTTTCAGCCTTTCCCCATGGCACGGCATAAAGAGGATGTATACTGTCGAGGCAGTCCACCATATTATCTGGCTTAAGTGAAGTCTCCGTGCTTTTCCAGCAAAATGATTGCCAGCCAAGAGAAGAATCTTGCTTTAGTGAGCTATCGTACGTGTGGTGGTACTGTGCCGCAGACAATCCTGCGAGACAATAACAGGTGTGATAGTAGTCTGGCTGCTTCTCCGGCTTGTCCCGTAAACCTCCTCTCCTCGGAATTTGTGAACAAGCAAGAATGTACTTTGACAGAGCTTCCCTGTCCAAGAGTGAAGTCTCAAGGCCGAGAGCACATTCGACCATGGCAAATTCCGCCCCGACCCACCAACTATAACAGCCGTCCACCAGCTTATTCGTGCGACCAGAAAATCCACCTTCCACGGACATTTGTCTGCTCGAAAGCCAGTGCACGAGCAACGGCAGATCAAGTGCTTGTGTGAGAGTTTCTCTAGGGTCGCCAAGAATACAGAGAGACGCCAAAGCACAGAAAGCGAGCCCACCATGAGCTTCTGCGTTGTGCAAGCCAGATAATCCACCTTCGTAACGTTGACACTTGCTGAGCCAGTCTTGCGTACCCTCCACCATATCAGGAGTCAGAATGTCCATTAGAGATGCCACAGAGAGTGCCAAGTACGCAGCTCGGGCGTCGATCTCGCCGGACCGTTGTATAGCGAACCCACCATCCTTTTGTTTCAGCGACATTATCCACGAGTACAACTTTTTCCTGTCAATCAGTGAGTAGAGTGACTCGTCTCCCATGGTGGCAATAGCAAGAACGGTAGCATATGTCGGTGCCAAATGTGCCATCTGACCATTTCCCCCACCAAACCCTCCGTCAGGATGCTGGCACGCTAGAGCTGATTCTTTTAATCGCAGAGAAAACGCTTGCACATCGTCTTTCGTTCCTGGCAAGAGTGATAGACCATTCAAACACCAGTAAAAGATCCACGGTCGAGCTGCATCGAGACTGACATAACCTTCCGACAGTGGATCCAGTCCACGTAATAAGAAAGCGGTGTGTTTGCGGGTGTTTAGGGCCGGGAGCGGTGCGTTGAGATATGGTTTGCAGTCCCGCTCGGTATCTACCTGAGCCTGTAAGGTCTCCCACATCGCTCTGTCAATATCAAGTCATTCCTTCTGTATGCAAGATGGTGCTAGACTCATAAAAGAGCTATCGAAGTGAAAATGTTGGACTCCAGAAGGTCAACAAGCTTAAGTGCCGATGTGGAGTTCCGAATGAAGCCAAACAATGTCCTTGGTCACAAAGGCATTAGCAGAAATGCCACACTTTGATGCGCTTGAAAAATGATGCGAAGCTGTGAGCACTTCTTGCATCAAGACACACGTCTGCAGACTCGACAGCGATAGGGACCTGATGCATAAAATATATATACAGCTGGGCTATGAGTACATTCACAAACACTTTCGTGAGTTTATTTATACTTTTGCAGCTTTCGCTTGACGGCGAGTTGCGGATATGCAGTCTGCCATTTGTCTAGCGGCACTGTTGGCCCAACAGGATCAACGAGCTGGTGCTCCATAGCACGTATCTTGGCGCTCAACTCGGCAGCTGCCTTATCAGCCAGGATTTCCGCAAGGTTCATGCCCACGAGAAATGGTGACCATCGCAGCTTGGCGGGATCTACTTGCTGATAGCCTTTGCTCTCCCATTTGTCGATGATGCCATTCAGTTTCTCCATGTCGACTCGAATTGCATACGCTTCGCACATCGGCTCGTGTAGAAGAGCCTGTAAGTTCTCTAGAGCACAAATAGTGTCTTCTACCGTCATCGTAGCACGCTCACTGAGCTTCTCGATACTAATGGGCTCATCGAGATTCTTCAGTATAGAACTTAGACGCACTTTCCAATAATTACGGTAGCTGACCAGTCCCAAGTCTGACAAAGGCTTTTCTGGCGTCCCAATACGGTTCTCAACATTTGAGAGTAAATAGGAAAAATCAATCAGGAAGTGACCATAGCCTTTGCGTTGATGTGTGGGCAGTGTCAAGATACAAGAAAGATTGTTTGTGGGACTTCGTTTTTCCTTTGAAAAGTAGCCGACCAGATGACAGCCTGTTTTGTCGAACTCGGTCATGACATAGAAGATAAAGGGCTCGACATCGTAGTACAATGTCTTGCTCTGGAGGAACATTTTAGCCAGGAGACAGAGATTCTGACAGTAGACAGGATTCTTGCGGCCATCAATCTCCCATACACTCAGCCTGCGATCCCTGTAGATCTCGTTCCCCGGTGGATGTCTGTGGGGGCATTTGAGCGCGTGTCGACGAGCCACAAACGAGGAATTCATGTACTTTAGGCAAAATTCGCAAATGTGGAGAACTTCTTCCCGCGCATACTCCTCTGGGTAGGGTGCAGAATACCATGTATCGATCTCAAAGTTGCCAATCCAGATACTCTTGACCTTGGAAGCGGGCTCATCTGGTCGTGGGAGAAAGGCAGGACTCGATTTGGAATCTGTAGCACGCTTTGCGTCGTCGAAGCACCTGATGTCCTCTTCATTCGGAATCGTGCGTTTGGTGTCGGCTTGCTCCGGTGCCAGTATACCGCCAAACGGCTTCGCATGGGTTTTCGTGCTTAGATTTGTGAACTCCTTGAGTTGTTCTTTCGGAGAAATGGTAGTTTGTCTTTGTGCTATTGCCTGTTTTCGAGGTGCTACTGGTTTGGCAATGCGAAATTTTACTGTTGGTTGTATCGGACTTTTGCTTCTTGAACCCGCCACTAGTTTCTCCGCAAGAGTTCTCACTCTGCTCTTCGACAGCCGTATCTTGACGACGCACTCCTGCTTAGATCTGGCCAGATCGTCCACTCCCCAAGGACGAGGACGCGTGCGCCTTGATTCGAGTTCGGGACCGCCCTCCTTAGTTTGTGTCTGTTTCGTCCTTGAAGATTGTCGTGATGGAGTTGACCTGGCAGGGGTGGCCACCTCTTCGATTTCTGAGTAGGAAACATCGGATCCACGCTGCAGGGCGTCAGAATTCTGTGTAAGACTCAATTATCATTCTGGATCTTACCTTGCGTTTCCCCATCAGTGACACACTCGCTCAACAAACTATCATGAATATTGCATCATGTCGAGACATCGTATGTCTCTTGCAGCGCTGTAGGACTCGAGAATGATCCAGTAGGCAGTGCAAAATCAGCCCATTGCACTCGCGATGTCTTCTAGTGGTTAGATGAATTTGCGCCATCTTTGAATGATGCCCAATTGAGACCCCGTGTCTCCGTACACTTCCGACTTTCTCCCGGAGTTTTGACCTTGAACATTAATCGCAGCAACGAGTCTTGGTCTTCATGATGGCAATAGACTACCATCTGAACTGCTAAAGGTCGAGCAAAGAGGATTTATACCTCGAGATCGGCATTTTTGTTAGAAATCGTACGAAGCTACTGCTTTGATTGATATAATGCCTGTTCCTTTCGAGGCACTCTTGCCATTCGGCATCATGATTGGCATGTTCACAATTGCGGGTGGTAAGAGATCATAGCTGTGGTCAGGTTAGTACAATCTGACTCATCTATAGGCGGCTTAGCTGCCATCAAGACGTTATCGAATGAAGGCAAGACGCATCGACATGGTCTCGACATATGGGAACGACAAATGATGGAGCGAGATCGACGATTGACAGGCACTTTGCGGTATGTTCGGCGTACGCTCGTGAAATCTCGTGCTAACGGAGCAGTGGCCAGACAAGCAATGTCAAGGCTGATCCTGCATTTGCAGTCAACTCACCATGGAAAGTCGAAACGATTCGAGTATAGAATGGTTCCCCTTTATTCCCTACAAGCACAATGTACATAGCATAACTACTAGCCCCGTCAATAACAGCTATCACGATTGGTCTTTCTACTTGAGGAGTCTCGAAGAAAAGCGAGCTCAGTCTATACGTTTCTGACTTGGCTGTTCTTGTCGGTCTTGCCGTCTACTGTAAACGATGCCAATAGTGCATGAGCGTGATTGCAGCATACTGAAAAGCTCATACAATTTGCCGAATGCGAGCAGAATCAGATCAGAGGAACTAGTACTTGAATACGCATGCTATATGCATGGATTCATGCAACGTGTGTACTGGAATAGACAGGGAATGATACACCGATAAAAGTCTTTACAGCAAGCATACAAACATAAAGGCATTTACTCTACATTTCTCTGACGAAGCTATGTGTCTGAGTCCATACTCATGGCCATGGACAAGCTTGACGGGACGCCAGATAACGATGCGAATGCTGCGTGAATAGCGCTAGCTCGGCATGCTCTATAGAGGTATATCTTGCATAGGTATGCATGCCCGCTGCCTAGATGATCGCAGATACGCTGCATCGGTAGCTGCCGATCGTGAGCAGCTCACGATCACTCTCGCGACGGGAAGGAATTAACTGAGATTCCAACTTTCAGTGGCTCTGGAGAAAGAGTGCAGTCCACGGGTGCTAACGTGTAGTGCGGACACTCAGAGCTCGAGATGCAAGCCAACCTCGGGAGCCGAGGCTCATGAGTCCTGCGTCGGTTGAGCCACGTGAGAGCAAGGAGCCCGTCTGATCATGAGCTCGAGCCATCGTCCCCCGCGCTCGCTTTCCTCCTGCTCCACTCACACAAACGCTCTCTCCTCTTCCTGCTTGACTTGTTCCCTCAGGCAGTCTCATCACTCTCCAGACAGCGCTCATAAGACCTGTCCATCCTATCCCTTGTTTTCTCCTAGCCTCTCGATTTTCACGTTCACAAATCACGAAAATGACCTCTAGACTGGCACAAGTAGCTTCTCACCTTGGACTCGGCGGCAAAGGCCAATTGACGTCCAAGAATGCAGACGATGTTGTCATCGTTTCTGCTGTCAGGACTCCCATCACGAGAGTAAGTTTCGCAAGTCCTTCGCATTCTCGACACAATACTGACTTGCTAGGGCGGAAAGGGAGGACTCAAAGACACGAATGTCGAGGATCTGCTCACTGTTGTCCTCAAGGCCGTCCTTGACAAGACTGGTATCGATCCAAAGCTCATCGAGGACATTGCCGTCGGTTCAGTCCTTTCGCCAGGTCAGTATTTGTATTACCCTCTTTACTACATAAAGCCTGACATGACAGGTGGCGGTGCTACATTGTTCCGAGCAGGATCGTTTGTGGCGGGCATCCCAAATACCTGTGCACTGAATGCTCTGAACCGTCAATGCTCGTCTGGTCTGCAGGCTGTCGTGCAGATTGCTCACGAGATTCAGTCTGGCATGATCGAGATTGGAATTGGAGCTGGAGCAGAGAGCATGACCACAAACTATGGCGCTGGTGCCATGGGAAGCATTTCCGAGGCATGTGAGGCTAACTCCGAGGCTGCTGACTGCACCGTGCCAATGGGTATCACATCCGAGAATGTAGCTAAGGAATACAACGTCTCGCGTGAAGACCAGGACCGATTTGCCGCAGAGTCATACCGCAGGGCCGAGGCTGCGCAAAAGTCGGGCTTGTTTGACGAGGAAATTGTCCCAGTCAAGACCAAGTTTACCGACCCAAAGACCGGAGAGGAGAAGGAACTCCTTGTCACCAAGGACGATGGAATTCGAGCAGGAACTACTTTTGAGTCCCTGCAAAAGTTGAAGCCAGCCTTCTCCAAGGACGGTGCCACCCACGCCGGTAACGCTTCTCAGGTCTCCGATGGTGCCGCAGCTGTCTTGTTGATGAAGCGATCAAAGGCACAAGAGCTCAACTTGCCCATCATCGGAAAGTACTGCCACGCAGCAGTCGTCGGAGTTCCTCCACGAGTCATGGGAATCGGACCAGCATTTGCCATCCCAGCCGTCTTGAAGAAAGCCAACATTACCACCGACGATGTCGACATCTTTGAGGTCAACGAGGCATTCGCTAGTCAGGCACTCATGTCATGCAGGACACTCAACCTTGACATGACCAAGGTGAACCCGAAGGGAGGAGCCATCGCCTTCGGACACCCTCTCGGATGTACCGGAGCGAGACAAATCTCGACCCTGCTGACGGAATTGAAGCGAACCGACAAGAAGATTGGCGTCACCAGTATGTGTATCGGTACCGGCATGGGTATGGCTGCCGTCTTTGTCTCCGAGGCATAAGCTTCGACCAACTTAGGAGTCTCTTTCTAGTCTGTAAAATAGTTGTCGTTTGAGCATATACGAAGAACGATCAAATTACATGTGCGGGTCAATCTAGTGATTTCAAATTCCCATGACAATCCCATGACTATATTGTTACAAAACAATTTGAATGACTAAGTGTTTTTGTACAGTTCTATGCTTCAGTCGACACTGTCTGCTGCTACTGCGGCCGCCGCCGTCTCATGCGCACCCTCATGGGCGCAACCGGCTGCTGCGTACCACTCCCGTATCGCCGCCTATCCCATCCGGAAGGCAGAGGATCAAGTACTTTAAAGTCGTACATTTTCAGCGCCATCAGAGTGAGACTCATGATTTCGATTTTCGCAAAGTGTCTTCCGGGGCAATAATGCACCCCTCCACCAAACGATACCAACAATTGATTCTTTTTGTACTTTGCGGCTCGAGCTTGATTGGTCCGCAGGGTGCCGTTTGAAAAGTGTAGGAATCGGTCGGGCAAGAAATCGGTTGGGTGCAGCCATATTTGGGGGGAGTATTGGAATGTCGCTACGGGAACGACCACGTACTCTCCTGGATTTATCCTGTACCCTCCACTATCCCTATCCACCTTGGAAGACCCTCCACTATCCCTGTTCATCTTGGAAGACGAGGACGAGGAAGGGGAGGAGGAGGACGAGGACGGAAGGGTGGTTGGGGAGATGCATTTACGCATCAAGGAGGCGTGTGCGTGCATCCGGAGACATTCTTCGTATACCGCCGTCACCAAGTCGTCATCCATGGCCGCTCGAATATCCAAGCCCTCGATCACAGACATCCCAGACCCTGCCGAGGCTGCTTTGGAGTCTACTTTCGAACGTGACGATAGAAGCGAGGAAGAAAAGGAGGAACGGATGGACGGGTCGTGGAGGACGTGTGCGAGTGCCCAAAAAGCCATGGGCGTGGCATTCGCTTGTAGGGCAAAGAGGACGTCGACGTTTGTCTTTGCCATGTCGAGGGCAGAGTACCCGTACTTTCGACCAATCTCGATGCGTTGCCGTATCATCTCTGAGCACCCGGGGAATCCCTCTCCCTTACTACCGCCGTCGTCGTGGAGGTGCGACTCGATGTGCGCGGCAATCAGGGCGTGCAGCGCATCTCGCGCGCGACGTTGACGGCGCAGCATGAGTGGTGGCAGAAAGAGGAACTCGGAGAGGGAGGCCTCGAATTGCCAGTATAGACGCATCACTTCCTCGGTCGCCGGGAATGTTGGGCCAAAGAGTGCTTTTGTAGAGGCGGTAAAGACGAGTCTGCGGACCCATTCGAATAACTCCACCTCGATCCATCCGTCGTCGTCACCATTGTCCTTGTCAGTAGTGATAGTAGTCGTAGAACCGGTAGCGTCGTGTTGCAGTAGGAGATTGTGCAGGGTATCGAGGTACCGCCGCGTCAAATCGTCCAATCCGGCCTTACTCACGAGATGTGCCCGCGCGGCCCCTTCGAGCGCTTTAAACTCCGCGTCGTCGTCGTCGTCGTCGTCGTTGCCATGCCCGAGTGCGGCGGCGGCGGCCTGGGTGATGGAGGCCGGGTAATTGAAGAACGCATCGTCGATCCACCGCTCAATCTCGCGAAAACTCAGGCTCGCTTCGGAACTCAATACGCTGCTTACCGCCCGGGGATCCATCACCACATGGAACCGGTACGTCCATGCACATAACGTGAATATCCCCCCATTATCAGGGCCGTATCGGGATAGTAGGGACAGTAAGTAGGCGTGAGTGTCCGTCATCCAAGGCAGGACTCCGACGATGGGTAGTCCGCGCACCAACGGTGGTCCGCGAGAGTCTCGTGTCGGCCATTGATATAATATGACGATTGCGGCAACCAAAAGGACTGCTACGGTGACTGCTGCGAGGGAGCTGGACGAGGATGATAATGAAGGCGAGGACGACCACGGGACCAGGAGGGTCGTCGGTGCGGTCGGGAGAGATGTGATTGATGATGACAAGTACTCTGACACCACCATCTTGATTTCGAACCTTTAATTTTCCACGATCCTTATCGACTACTGTGATGCCATCTGGTATGCTCAAAGCAATCCAAGACCGGCAATGATGGAAGCCTGGTTGGTTGATTTTGATGATGCAAGTTGTCAGCGGATTGTGCATCTGCGACGGTTCTGCGAGACTTTGGAAAAGTAAATTGTGGGGTAATGACATTTGGGGTCTGGAACAAATTCGCCGAGATGGACGAAAATGCCCACAATGTTCAAGTTCAGCTCATCACCATCCTGTATGCAACTTCTTCAAGACACGTCTGGGTGATATAAGAATAGCATATACATAATGTGTGATACCTTGTCCTGTACCGGTATAACCCAGGAAAACGCCATAGCAGCGGACTATCAATACAAAAGACTAATAACTACAATGAAATTGCACGAGTGTCGGAGCCACTAGCAGACGGGTCTCCACAAGTTCTCCTTGTTGACGTCGCGACCGAGGTCAAAGGACGTGTCGTGGATGGAAAAGTACTCCGACTCGTCGACATAGATGGCGAATCCACCGAGCGGATTGAGACACGAGCGCGCCAGGACCGGGGAGGCTGATTTAGTGAGGCGGTCCTCTTCCTTCGCCTGGGACAACTTGGAGAGTCGTGGGCGCGGCGGCGTCAGGAACGAGTGTTGTGGTAGGGAAAAGGGATCCGTGGCCATGATTCTCTGAACTCGCTGCGCGCCTTGCAAGTGCCCGAGAACAGGACGACTCGAAACATCATGCGGCTCGCGCTTGCGCGGTGAGGGTGATATTTGACGCTGGGCTGGCGGCGAAAGGACGAGGTCGTGATTATTGGCGAGTTGAGAGTTGAGATTCGTCGCGTAGACGGTGTCGTCGGTAAAGACCTTGTAAGGACTAATCTTGACTGGCGAACGTGTCCTCAGAACGCTACGAGTGGATCGTTGCATGATATCGCTTCGCACCGACGACGGTGATTTCGGCGTCGTCAAAGGTGTGGCCTGTCCGAGCAATTTCTTCTTCGGTGACGGAGATGTCCGTGGCTTCTTTGTCGGAGAAGTCGGACAGGACGAAGTTTGTGTCGATGGCAGTATATTGGAAGACCTCAGCTTCTTTGGCGAAAGTGCCGTTCTGCGGTCCATCTATGCGGAATATTGAATATTGAAAACCTTGTAGAGGATGTATCGAGATTGTGGATGGTATAAAAGGTAAAGCGCGTACACAGGTATATACCTTGCTAAAGAGGCTGGCCAGGACAGTGTGACGCCGTAGACTAGTAGTAGAAGCAAAAGATCGCCAAGTGTAAAGTTGCACAAGTCAGCAGCACGACCGTGTCGGTGAATCATGCACGATGATGCATATTGGCATGCGCAGGAAGGCAGGCGAGCGACGTGGAGCGTGTCTAGCAAGCAGGAGGAGGGAGGCGAGATGCGTGTGCGTGCGTTGTGTTTGTTGTTTCGAATTCTCCTCCCCTTTCAGATCGTGCGTGCGTGCGTGTGCATGTGCGTGTGCGTGCAGCGGGTGCAATGCAGCTGCAACACTAGTGCTCAGCGTTTCTGATTGGTCAGGTTCGATCAGTAGCGGCTAACGGCCCGTTCTACCTTTACAGGTAGACTCTCCCGCAGCACGTGAGAATTAATCTAGCAAAGCGATCAGACAGAAAGCTTCAAGTACGTCCGGAGGTGTGTAGATCTAGATGGCAAGGTACGTACGTATACTGTCCCTGTATTTCTTTCTGCCTTTTACTTCCTGATGCGTTCAGTGTTTATATATTTTCTCTCCCCTTCCTGCCCACTGCATCTTTTGTCACTTGGATTCCGTTTGTCTCCGTGCATCCACGCTTCGTGTGCAAAGCACAGCTTCTATTGCAACTCCCACTTCTATGCTCTTACGATCTCTTCGACACTTCCGCACCTTCTACTTCTTTGCGTCAAGCTTTTGCTGAATTTGCGCCCACTTCTTGTTGCGGATGGACGAGATTTCAATGAATCCGCTGGCCCAGCTTGGGTCGAATCCACCGAGCTGGTCCATCGATGCACCCTCCTCGTCGTAGAGCGAGTAGGGTGAAGATCGTCCCAGGATTCGAACGGATCCCTTGTATAATGATACCCTCACATTACCAGTGACGGAGACTTGTGATGCTTCGATGGCCGGGAGCAGCATCTTGGTTAGCGGCGAAAAGTACGCGCCATTGTAGAGCAGCTCGGAGAATTTAGGAGTGATGAATGTGTCACGAGTGGAGCGGACGTCCCTGTCAAGGGTCAATCCCTCGAGATCAATGTGTGCCGCTCGTAGGATGGTCAATGCTGGCGTCTCGTAACATCCACGAGACTTGACGCCGATGAAGCGATTCTCCACAATATCGATTCTGCCGACTCCGTGCTTGCGTGCCAGCTTGTTGAAGGTCAGGAAGAGTTCGAGTGGGTCGGATGGTCCTTCTCCATCGTTGGAGACAACCTTGACCGGAACACCATTCTCAAAGTCAATCGACAATTCCTCCGGCGTGTCTGGTGCCTTGGTCGGGTCGACCGTCAACTTCCACATGTCGGCTGGCGGAGTCGAATTCGGGTCCTCGAGATCTCCAGCTTCGTATGAAATGTGAGCCAGGTTCTCATCCTCCGAGAATGGCTTGGCGGCCGTCTGCGAGACTGGGATGCCGCGTTCTTCGGCAAAAGCGAGCAAGGCAGATCGTCCCACGAACCTGTTGAAGAAGCTTGGGTCCCTCCATGGTGCGATGACCTTGATGTCCGGCTTCAGGGCATAAAAGGCCAACTCGAATCGGACTTGGTCGTTTCCCTTTCCAGTACATCCGTGCGAGACAAATCCACAGCCTGTCCTCTCCGCAACGGCGATCTGTGCTCGGGCAATGATTGGCCTGGCGAGCGCAGTCCCGAGCATGTAGACGTTTTCGTAGATGGCATTGCACTGCACGGCCGGAAAACAAATCTCGGTGACGAACGTGCTTCGAACATCCTCAATGTGAACCTCCTTGCAACCAATCTTGATGGCTTTTGCTCGAGCAGCCTCAAAGTCCTCTTCCTGACCAATGTTGGCCATGAATGCGACAACCTCGTATCCTTGTTCGATCAACCATCCCGCGATACAGGAGGTGTCGAGACCTCCTGAGTATGCAAGACAGACTCTTCCTTTGCTCATGTTGTTGATAATATTGGTCCTGATAGACAAGCTCTGTGCCTTACTATATCCGAACGATTGTAAGGGAGAATCACCTGTTATCTCTGAAAGGACAGGAATGGCATTTGTGCATCTTTGTGGGCTGCGCAGAAAGCGGCTGATGCTCGCAAAGATAACGGCTTTCCCGAGACTTCTCGGATGCTCATGCTTTCTAAGCACGCCGAGTTCAATCGGAACATCCGAGAACAAGAACTGCAACTGAATTTGCTTTCTCTGACATCTTTGGTGGTCGGTACAGCGTTCATATATTGGAACAAACTTCGGTCCCTCAGAGCCGTCAAGGTCTTGAGCAACGTTTTGTCAAGACCATAGGATTTGTACTTTCTACAAAATAGGAGCGCAAGGGTGATAAGAAGAATACAATGGAGGGTCGCCAATATCAAAACTTGTCGAAGCAGCAAAAGCTGAAAACTGTCGGTATCCGTGCAAGCACAAAGACACTCACGGCTAATGTGACCAGTTACCTGGCGCAGCTACCGACGGCACGGCATCGTCGTTTCAATTGGCTAACGAAGATCACACCTTGGGCAACGCGTTGCGATACATGATTATGAAGAAGTAATAGCACTCCCCGCCCACGGCTATCGTATGGCGAGGAAAGTCTGACATTTGTATAGTCCTCTGGTAGAGTTTTGCGGGTACTCGATCCCCCATCCCTCCGAACCGCTCCTCAACATTCGCATACAAACGTACCCGGTCGATCATCCCTCCTTCACCCCTGTACCGGGTCGCCAAAAGGACGAGCCGTACACTGCGCTCGAAGCACTTGAAAAGGGCCTCGACGATCTCATGCAATTATGCGATGTGATGAGCGAGACTTTTCAGGGCGAATTGGACGCCATAGAAGGAGGCGACGGCGGCAGTGATGCGGAGATGCAAGAGTAGCGGCAGCAGGACAAAACCGACAGATGGAAAAATGTTTATACAAAGAATAGCTATGCAATGGCGAAATCTCCTTTCTCTTTTTATTTCTAATACACATATCGGAATGCAGGATTGTCCCCATCAGTCACGTCCTCGAGACCACTTTGCTCGCCGTCAATCGCGCCGGCCTTTTCCATGTGCTTGTCTCGACTTGCGTTTCGCGCGACGGTGTACACGCGAAGCATGAGGGCGACCACGACCACTGCCGCCAGTGTGGCCATGATGCTCGCCTTTGCGGGGATATACCGTGGCTTGTCTCCGTCTTGAAACATTTGCGGTCCAATAATGTTGCCGACGGAGAAGGCCATGAGGATCATTGCGTTGACGGTGACCTTCTTGGTGTGCCCGGCCACATTGCTGCTCGCCCAGCTGTAGATGAGCGGCAAGAGCGCCGGAGCAGAGTTGAGCAAGTAGACGCCGAATAATTGTCCCACTCGGTTGCCCTTTGGCAGGCCAGTCAGCAGCGCGGCACCGAGCACCGACGGCAAGCAGACGAGAGCGATAAAGAGACACCTCTGACCGAGACGAGCGGCCATGAAGCAGGAAAAGAGGACGGCGATGATGGAGACCACACCACTTGGGATTTGTAAAATGGTCGTCTTTTGGTTGGAGTACCCGAATCCGCTGATGATGATGGAGGAAAAATTGGAGACTGCGCCATTGTCAATCATTGACAGGACCGTGATGGCGACGAGGAACCAACTCTGCGGATCCAGGAGCGCTTGTCGGACTTGATATGCCTTGAACGTCTTATTCTCCACGCCCGTCATATTGACCTTGACGTGCTCAATCGCCGCGATTCGTTCCTGCGGAGTCAGCCAACGAGCGGTACTCGGGTTATCTGGCAGGAAGAAGATCACGAGCACGCCCATGACCACTGTGATGAGACCGAGGACGATGAAAAGGATGCGCCAGTTTGCGATCGAAGCGTGCTTGATGTGCTGAAATCCATAAGAGATGAGCGATCCCACAATCTGTGCGACACCAATCATGAGATACCATACTGGACAATTTAATAGGCTGCCCCTAGATGACGAGCACAAAATACATACCTCCAGTCCGGCGAGCCTGTTCAGCCTTGGTGTAGTACATGCCAGTGATCAGGATCAATGCCGGAGCCACACAGGCTTCGAAAATGCCGAGCAAGACCCGGAGAGCAATTAGAGAGCCATAGTTGGACGCTGCTCCATGACATGCCGTCACGATACCCCAGAGCACGATGTTGGCGCCCAAGTACTTGGCCAACGGCAGTCGTTGCATGAGTAGATTGGTCGGGGGTTCTGCGATGAGGTACGCAACATAGAAAATGGCTGAATCCGCGTCAGTATAGGGCGTCTTCGGGTTGTCCAGCGACATTGAGAGTACATACTTCCGAGTAATGCAAATTGAGCAGTGGTGATGCCGACGTCCTGACGAAGATTCATCACACTGGCATAATTCAAAAGCCTGACGACGATTAGATTTCGAACTCGAAAAGATACCATGTGCAGGATGACACACGTCTTGTCAAGGTATTGCAAGAAATATATGCCGCACAAGAAAGGCAGGAGCATAAAGTCAATCTTGCGACGGAGAGCCTTGTCCTCATGATAGACCTCGATCTCTCCCGTGCGGTGATCTATGGAGGAAGATGAGATGTCCGGGGTCGAGGACTTGATCTCGTTCGACACAACCATTGTGACTTTCCAACGACTTGCAGATGCAGAGACTCAATTGAAGCACAAGTGCAGTCATCATTTCGGCATCCTGCTGCCTCATATATCCTAGCCAGGGAGGCGTAGACTTGACAATCGGCAGTGACGGAACTCGTCGAATTCGTAGTTTGTAGGATAAGATGGGGGCGATGAGATGCTCTGAAGTGATTGGTCCGGGACTAAGATAAGAGGGCAGATAGGCTGAAGAGTGGCTGTCGGCCTTTCCGCTGCTGACACAAGAACTCGCGACGCGATTACCATCTACCGTGTGAGGCGGTGGTATTCGACGATTGCTCGCAGGAACCTGATGCATATATCTCCTGCATCAATCGTGTTGCGATATACGATGCCTACATGGCTCCTCGCTGCTGTGCGCTATGCCCTGATTGTGCTTGATAGTACCTAAAATTGCATAGAGCTGCTGGAGTCCTTTGACATGCTAAAGAATTCCTGATCCCCAAAAAGAAGTCCATAAGTCATCCGTAATATACATTTCTGCAAGGAGCTGCTTGCCGCGGGCGTGTGTGGGATGAGTCGGGAAAATAACCTTGGAATATCATACATGTATGTTCGCCCAGGTTGTGAGATGATGATCACGTGAGCTAGAGTTCATAAATGGCCGCGCGTGGTGCGATCAGTACGACCCGTTGGTGCATGTGATTGCAACAAGTGGCATCAAAGCAAATCATACAACGATCAGGAGTCATGATCGTGATTGGGGCTACACACGTCGTTATTATGCTTCGAGCACTAGAAAAGGCGTTGAGAAGTAGCTGATTTAGTACTCAAATCATCGAACAACTAGTTTTGCGTCTCGCTCAAGTGGTCTTGGTCCTCTGACAGGGCAAGCATGGCAGCAACCGCGGGCAATAACTGCGTCAAGCACATCTCGGTACTGCGGAAGGATCTCGATCAATTCTCAAGCTCTGCACCGACCACGAATGCATCGATAAGAGGCCAGATTATGACCACATTGACGGCCTTGGCATCTGAACTGGATCGCATGGAGGGTCTGATCAAGGGCGAAACAAACGTCACCAAGCGCGAGAAGAGCACGGCGCGCAATAAAGATTTGCGAGCACAGTACGGTGAGCTGAAAGTCTCGTACGAACAATTGAGCCGTAGAAGGGACGACGAGGCCGCCGCTCAATCGCGTCAGGAATTGCTCGGTAGACGACCCATACACAACGCGACACCCGAGAATCCGTATGCCGCGCAAGCTGGGCCGGAAAGTGAACAGCAGTCCCGACAACAGGGCAATCTGAACGAGGCCAGTGCGCTGAATCGTATGGGCAATACTCTGGACGAGTACATTGAGTCCGGGCTCGCTTCTCTCGGGGATCTGAGGGATCAATCGGCCGCCTTGAAAGGCACGCAGAAGCGGCTGCGTGATATCGCCGTCGGACTCGGGCTGAGTGGTGACACCATCCGCTTGATTGAAAGGAGAACAAAGGGCGACAAGTGGATCTTTTATGGTGGATGTCTCTTCACCCTGATTTGTTTCTTCTTCATTCTCAGGTGGTTTGGATGAGTCGTGAATGGCCTTCAATCTCATATACTACTGCGCTGAATCGACCTCGCAAGGCACAACCGTCAATGCCGAATACATTGAGCCTGCAATGATGATCTGAGCATAAGGCGCATCAAACGTGTATGAGCGACACAACACGTCGAGCGAGCACTCAACATTCACTTGCATGAGCTCCAAGACAAAAGTCCTGCACACTAACGAGCTTGTTACGATGACGGCCTGCAGGATCTCTTCTCCGATTCTCGGACACGTTGGAAATATCATCCTCTCGCCAAGTCCATCAAGCGAGCTCAACTTGACGCAAAATGTACAAATTCCTCTCTTTTAGATATGTGCAGACTATTCTTGTATAATGTAACTATGAAACAAATGGCACCATCTGTGGTGGTGAAGCTCCACGATGTGCAAAAAATGAAACTTTTAATGCCACTTCTGTAGCCTTCTTTTACTGACGCATACTGAAGCCAGCAAACAAGCCGCCCGGTGCAACTTTCTCGGCATCGACTTGCTTTTCGTGACCCTTTTCGAGGTCGTTGTCGGAAGCGCTGTCGGGCGTGACGCATTGCGTGACTTGCACGATTTCGGCGTCGTCTTCTCGGGTCTGCTGGACCTCCTCGACCTGCTCGATGACTTCGCTGACGGTGTCTGCGAGTGGGACGAGGTCGACACCGCATCGGATATTGTAGGCTGCCTCGAGCGCGGCGTGGTTTTCAATCACCTTGGGGTGTTTGACGGAAAAGTACTTGATGTAGTGGTAGATGCCGTAGTACATGGACGCGGTGCCGAACCAGAGGAGGATAAACTTCATGAAGAAGTACATTGGGATGATCTTGAGGCTGACGCGCTCATTCTTCAGTCGCAGCTGCCATTCGTTGAAGATGATGAAGACGAGGAGGTACATGGCCACGAGGGCGGCCATGTAGATGAGCGAGAGCTTCCAGTTGAGTACGAGAGAGATGACAAAGATGAAGGGTCGGAAGAGGTTCATGACGGAATCCACGATTTCAATCAGGACGGCGTACTTTGCCGTGATTTCGCGGAACCCGAGACGCCAGTTGAAGAGAAGGTAGAGCAGGTCGTCGTAGATACGGAAGAGGTAAAAGTAGTTCCAACGGTAGAAGCGCTGCTTCCAGACCGTCATCTCGCCGTACCCGCCTCGACCTCCCACGCCATCCCACAAGAGACATGGCGGCGTCTCAGTCTCCACAAAGACCTGCGAGCAAAACTCGATGCGGAAACCGGCCTGACGAGCGCAATGACCAAAGTACCAGTCTTCGCTGATCGTGTGTCCCGGGTGACTCGTGAAGAGACTCTGTAGCGCTTCCCGTTCCCACAGGATGATGGCCCCGTGCGGGAAATTGGCCGATCCCCATCGGCCAGCCCAGGTACGTGTCAGACCAGACGACTTGTACTCCATGTCCTGACACTGCTGAACGTACGTGCCCTTGATGCCGTTGGCACCGGTCGACTTGATTGTGTATCCAATACACTTTGTCTGCTCGTTGATTCTGTTGGTCACGATTGGGAGATTCGCTGGCAAGTGAACGTCGTCGTCAATCAGCATGACGTACTTGTATTTGGACGCGACCGCGACACCGACGAATTCGGCCGTGATCTTTGAGCCAATCGGAACCCAGTAGTGATTGACTCCGTATTTGGCACAGACCTCCGCTGCATTGTCCAATGGTTCCTTCGAGTTTCCATTAGCAATGATGAAGATTTGTGACTTGGTAAAGATTTTGAGTGCGTGTTCGATGGTGGGACCGAGTAGACCTGCTGCTTTGTATGCGGGAATGAGAAGTGCGGTCTCGCTTGCATCGCGCATCTCGACAGGGTCGACTTCTTGCTCAAATCGACAAAAGATGACTGGTAGGAAGGCTTGCAATGCTGCCCATAACATCCATACTATCGTACCCACAGCGAAGTGTAAATTCGTGTTGAAGTATCGCCAAAACTCGTAAGCCAGACCATTCCACACAGGGAGACCGATAAATACAAAGTATATGATGAGTATGATGGTTAGAATATAGAGTGGTGGAAATATGCGTGACCTCTTTAGCCAGGGACGTGATTTCGCATCGAGTTCGTTTTGTGTCTTGACTGTTGCGATAAATTCGATGATATCTTGACGATGCAAATCCAGATCCTCTTCAAATAAAGAGACGCGCCTCGGAGGCGCACCCGTCCATGTATTGAATCCTTTCAGGGAAGTCGTGGAGGCTTTTCTGATGGCCGTAGAACCACGACGAATATATCCCGGTTTCTCATCATCGCCAATGGCAATCTGCCAGATCTGTGATGTCCTTCGATTCTCCCACATTGATGGCCTTCGCGCCAATGGTGGAGCTACGGCAGGCGCAGATGGGTCCATAGCGACTCCGCCCGCACCATCACCGGGTCCGACGAGCGAATTTCGATGCAGCTTTGCACTAGCAGTGAATTGAGTTGATGGCATAGAAACTCGTCGATTATACCAAGAGCTGCGACGCGCCTTGGGCGGTTCCGAGATGGGTGCTGCAAGTTCAGGAGCCACTGCAGGCAGTGTCGGACTCGCCGAATTTGTGTCTAGCAAAGTGCTTCCGAAAGGCTGGTTATTTGCTTGTGGACTCGCGATTTCTGGTATGGTTCGATCGGAAAAGACATTGGGACTGACTTGTGGAAAGGTAGATTGAGGATTGAGATTCGGGGGAGCGGACACCGATTGAGATTTTGTTGTCGGCGCGAAGCTCACACTACTTGACCGAGTCACCGGTGCTAGACGCACCACTGCCGGGGCGGCATCGGTCGGCAGGGACTCTGGGAAGCTTGTGTCTTTGTCCCCGACAGAGTAGTCGATGTCCTTAAAGAGCGTCATTTGTAGTGAGGCGGAGGAGAGACTGCCGCGTAAACCGAACCTTGACAGGTAGGATTTGTGAGCTGTTCTTGATCTGAAGTTTGCATCATCGAGCCCATATATACGTGTACGCGGTGCCGTGCGAAACAAAAAAGCACTGATGTTGTGCCTCACATCTGTTTGTCCGTAATCGTCCAAGCCATCACACAGGGTCCATGCGGCATTACCTCGTAGTTACACTCGCATACTGACGGACTAGACTGCTGCCTCGAACGAAATAGGGGAATGCCACATGCTGCATTCTCTCGAGTGCAAGGACCGAGCACTTGAGACATTCGAAAGTTCTATTCGTCAAAGCCCGGAGAGAAAAGCGCGAAGCCCAAAATCAACGAAAACGCCCGCTCAAGAAAGCCATGCGCCACAGGATCCCGAGCACAGCGCCACCATTTGCGAGGCTTCTGCCTGATGCGGAATTCGAGAACCTTGGAAACGCTCGCTTTTTTCTGCTGTTGCTGCTGCTGCTGCTATACAGTGGACTCGGCCCTTTTGCCAGGAGAGTGAGAAAATTGCTGGAAACGGCAGAACCTTTCCTTCCTCGAGCCATCATCAATTCAGTGCGTCCAGAATAGATTTGTAGAATGATATCGTGCAGCCACAGATCCGAGCGCGTAATTGTGACATCTCGCGTTAGGCATAGCTATAGCTCAGTGCCAGAAGCGGATTGAACGAAATCGCTACTTGCAATGACTTGGAAAGTGCGGTCTGCAGCTGTCAGATGAGATCAGGGAATTTCAGAATCAGCACAGCAAGTTGTCCATCTGACTCGATTGGAATGTCCGTCATGCCAAACGAGCACGAGGTCATTCGTCAGATTTGACATTCTGACAAACAAGCGAGCTGTTGACGACTGTGAACTTTGTCACAGCCTGTCACCACGCGCCAGAGCTGCAACATCAGCTAGCTAGCCCTTGTGACCTACAGTTTGCATCCAATGCTACTTACTCATGATCATATATACACAAAGACGGCACAGGTGCGTATTCGTTGACATCATAAGTTATGCTAGTTGCTGGTAATTTTGGCGATTCACTACTTTCCAACACGTGACTTTACGGGAGATACGCAACACGGGCGGCACTTGAGCCCGGCTTTGCCGCGATTTCCGTGTTCTGTTGCCTTCCATTTCGTGCAGCGTCATTTGTAATCCCCGCAAAGATAAAAATGCAAGTGAAAGGACAGATCCTCTCACCATAGAACTTAGCATTACTCTTTGGTGTGAGCTCGAGATTTCAGTATAGCATCACAAAAATGACGTCCAACAATGCAATCATCTTTTCGAAAGCACCGACGGATTTCCCGGTCGTCGGCGAGCATCTGAAGTTTGAGAAACGCTCTTACAAGCTCCCCGAGCCTGGTCAGGATGAAGTTATCACGGAAAACATCTACGTTTCGATTGATCCCTATCAACGAGGACGAATGAGAAACCCAGAGATAAAGTCGTACTCTCCGCCATTTCCACTGAATGAGCCTATACGTAATGCCGGAGTCGCCAGGGTACACAAGTCCAACAACTCTAAATTCGCCAAAGGAGACCTTGTCTATGTTCAGGGTTGTGAGTGGTCAGAGTTTACCTTGTTCACTGCCGAACAGACCAAGGCTATGAACAAGATCAACAATCAGCACAATATCCCGCTCAGTAACTTTGTCGGGGCTGTTGGAATGCCGGGCATGACTGCTTACAGTTCTTTCTACGAAATTGGCAAGCCGAAGAAGGGAGAGACAATTTTCATCAGTGCTGCTTCTGGAGCTGTTGGTCAGATCGTCGGCCAATTGGCTAAACGTGAAGGTCTGAAAGTTGTTGGCTCCGCCGGTACAGATGACAAGGTAAAGCACCTCAAGGAGCTGAATTTCGACGAAGCCTTCAACTACAAAACAGAGAAACCATCGGAGGCTCTCTCCAAGTATTGTCCAGATGGTGTCGACATATACTTTGAGAATGTTGGAGGAGAAACTCTCGATGCAGTACTCAATGCTGCAAACAATCATGCCCGATTCATCATGGTAACACATCACAAATCAGCTTTTGAGCCATTCTAATGAGTTGTAGTGCGGTATGATCAGCCAGTACAATACTGAAAACAAATATGGAGTCAAAAACTTGATGCAGATCGTCGCGAAGCGATTGACGTTGCAAGGTTTCATCGTTGGTGATCCAAACTTCTGGCCAAAATACCAGAATGAGTTCTATACGAATGTACCAAAGTGGCTAGCCTCAGGAGAGATCAAGTACAGGGAGGATATCGCTGATGGACTCGAGGCCGGTGCAGACAAGTTTGTTGGGATGCTTAGAGGAGAAAACTTTGGCAAGACGATGATTCGCATCAGACCAGAATAAGCACGACCCTTGAAGAATAGCATATTTGCATTCAGCATCACATAATAGATCATGCAACTAATTACTACATGCCGGTGGTCTTTTCCAGCTCCTATCCAAGCAGACCAATTGCAGTTGAGACTGCACTTCAGCTGCAGATTATCTGTTGCAGAGATATCTTTTACTACAAGCATCTTCAAGATTTTCTGTGCATTTAATTTCCAGCCGCTGCACTCTCAGACCTTTCAAAGGTTGAGCTTTTTGATGTTGAGCGACTCTCTATATGGATACAATCCTGCTAGTTTGCACAATTGACTTGAGCATCGTGCAAAGCGCTCTACTAGAGATTATTAGGTTCTTTTAGGATGTCTGATCCCGTCAAATATACTCAGCGCGCCAGTCAAGTCAACAAATTATCGATCTTCTCGAGGAGAATTCAGATATTTACATGGTTCTCGGTCGCGTTCGCCGGCGGCTACATGGTATTCTTCAACGACTATTCCAATACATTGGAGGGACAGACTGCTGCTACACAGAAACGCGGTCATGTGTTTAGCGGAGTGCAAAACTGGGTCAAGGAGAAGACTGGTGCTTTTCCTGGTAAATCATGATACACACAAGGAACAATGAACCGTGCAGACTGGGTAGCCCCAAGGCTTACCCTGAATGCGTCATGTCTCTGGGGCGCGTCATGTCTCTTGGGCTCCAGTGGAGGGAGTGCCTCTCGTTAGTACTTTCGGACTTTATGCAGCTCTACTGTCCCGCAACTGAATGTGGGCTCAGCACTAGTGTAAATAGAAACACATCTTGTGCCAGGGAATTGTCAGAAGTGCTCTTCTTGTGTGTCGAATTCGGTATGATGACATGGACGAGGACTTTCTCGGAAAGGTTAGAAAAAAAATTTCCAGCGCAAAGACCAGTATGGAAGCTATATCACAAATTTTGTGTCAAAAGCCAATGAGACCCCGGATTATCTGGATTCAAGGAAGCTCTGAATCAAACTCAGGAATGATGCAATTTCGAGGAGACCAGAAGCCCTTTGTCTTGAAGCCACTCTTTTCGGAGATTGGGTCTGAATAAGGTTCACGAGTCGAGATACAACACTTGCGCAAATGCACACGAATAGTGATGGCACACATCATCAATTTGTCGAGCGAAAAGCATGCAGAACTCACAATATTCTACGTTATATCTTGCTTGGTTCTTCATCGAAAAGGACGACTCAAGGCGCAGCCAACGCTGTTGTCATAGACCACTACAGAGGCGATGCATGCTCAGGACTGTGTTTCTAATGGGCCTTGGCCATTTGTGTCACCAATTCCTGCCTAAGACGATGCGACTCGTCACAATCCGCTTGTAGATTCTTGTGGCGTTAGCCCTCTCCATAAGATTCGGTGGTTCTCCAATTCTGCTCGATAGGATTTGTGGCTATCACTATATGCGTTGTCTATGGTTCTGAGCGACTCTCGATATTACTCAATAGCTCAGCACGGGACACTAAAGGACTCTCCTATCATTTGACCACGATGGATGGTTGACCTGCCCGCACAAGCATTCAAATAAGGTTCGTACAAAGGGCAGCGCACGTTCCCGTGTCAATGCCACCCGGGCGGGCTGCCTATAAGGGGGCCTGATCCCACGGTCTGGAAAGAGAACCTGAAGCGTTGGCAGGCAAGTCCGCAGGTCATTTGCCATGGATTGTCCAGCACAATCCCCTCGAATCCTGCTCGAGATAACCACCACCGACACCACCAACGACCCCGAGGACGCAAGCGACTTGGCGAAGCCGCACCGACAGGGTCCAGGCGCGAGCCACAAGACAACGGATCTGCAACAAATCCGGCGCCACATACAAGCCACGGCGGTGGCTGCTCTCAAAAGAATATTCCGAAGAACAAGTTGCAACAAGTCCACAAGTGCAGCGAGGCTGACCAGTCGCAAGCAGTCGTCTTTCCGGTCTCAAACGCACTGACCTTTGCAGCTGTGTGGTCCATGCGGATGCTCTTTCAAATAGAATGCTGCATGAAAGTGTCCGGACAAGGAAACCGAGTTTGTGGTTCCACCTCAATCACGACTTCTTTGCGGTCAATGATGTTTTGTTGTGCGACATGGAAGGACAGCCTCTGGCGATAAATACAGGGTTCTGTAGTAATGCTCATGAGGATACAAAAGAAGCGTTGGAGCCGCATCTCCGGACTTGATCATCAACGAGAAATCAAGTCCCGAGGTCTTCCACTCTCCAACTATCGGCATGTCTCTCTCTATCGACACTGGCAAGAGACGCGGAGTCTCGTGGGCCAATTTTGAGAATGCTCCATCGACTCCTCCACCAGAAATTTCCGAGGTCGCCCTCGACTCTGCATCGATCAACCATGACACCACGCCTGTGGTGGCAGTCATCGGCTGTGGATATGTCGGCGCACATCTAGTAGAGATCTTTGGACAGCACTTTGATGTCGTCGCCTTTGATGTCTCAGAGTCCAGGATGAAGACCTTCTCGGAGGAATGCAGGTACTGGCCAAAAGTACGATGCACCACTACACCATCAGATCTCGTACGCGCAACACACTTCCTCATCTCCGTTCCTACACTACTCACTGCCGACAAACAAAGTGTCGACACTTCATATGTCCGTTCCGCCATCGCGACAGTCATGACCTATGCCCGAACTGGGGCTACCATCGTCATTGAGTCGTCGGTAGCAGTTGGCATGACTCGAGCCCTGCTCGAGACGCTTGTGACGGAACGCGGACTGCTGGCCGGCATGTCGCCTGAACGTGTCGACCCTGGTCGTTCGTGGCCACCACTGGAGAATGTGGCCAAGATCATCTCTGGACTCAATCCAGAATCACTCGAGTCAATCAAGCGGGTCTACGAGATGGCCTTCAGCAACCTCGTGTGCGTGAGCAGTCCAGAGGTCGCAGAGATGACGAAGCTGTACGAAAATTGTCAACGCATGGTGTGCATCGCCTTTGCCAACGAAATGTCGGACGCTTGTGCAGGTCACAACATTGATCCGTACGAAGTGAGTCGTGCGGCCGCGACCAAACCCTTCGGTTTCATGCCATACACGCCCTCGATAGGAGTCGGCGGCCACTGCATCCCCGTCAACCCTTCATACCTCTTCACCAACAACAACCTGCCCGTCCTACGACTGGCCAACGACAGGATGCACGCTCGTCCGGCAATGCTGGCTGACCAGCTGGTCGCAAAACACTCCCAGAGACTCTCCTCCTCCTCCTCGATGGATGGCACCAACACGGCACCCCGCGTCCTGGTGATCGGTACGGCCTTCAAGCCCGGCCAATCCGTCATCTCCTGCTCCCCCTCGATCCTCTTTGCACAGCGCGCACAACAACTCGGTTGCGCGGTGCAGTACGTGGACCCCCTCGTCCCGCAGACCGCCATCCCGGACGTGCCCCGCTTGCACGACGCCGACTTTACCGCGACCCACGTCGATGCCAATTTCGATCTCGTCGTCGTCGCCATGAAGCAAATCAATCTCGATTACGGGGTCCTCGACCATCTCAATCACGCGCGCGTCGAGACTTTCGTCGACATGTACCAGGCCCCGCAAGGTGCCTTGAGGAGGGAGTCCCGATGTCGATGATTTTGTCTGTTGCTGTTGCTGCTGCTGCTGCTGCTGCAATCTCTCTTTGTTGTTTGGCGAGTTTGGGCTAGACTTGCTTGTTGTGAGCTCATGCGATCTTTTGCCGGGTTATCAATTGAGTTTTTCAACAAAGACACAAAATTTATATATAGTACATATTTCGTTGTGTATGACAATAAATAAAAGTATAAAAAATCTCCCCCTACAACGATTATGAATCATACAAATTAGTACTATAAGGCCGTGCAGTCGCTAATGCTTTAAATTCCTCAGTGCCTGATTGGGACGCACAAACATTACCCAAAAAAACATGCGCAGAGATTGAAAAAAATCCTTGCACTACTTTTTTTTCCAACTTTGAATTTCACCTTGGTTGTCTCAGCTTCAACTCGACGAGAAGTTGTCGTGCGTTATTGCCCGGGTTCTCCATGGCAATGACGACGCCGCGATCGAGGACGTCGGTGCTGCCGCTGCTGCTGCCGGCACTGCTGTGGGCCACCAATCGGATGTCGCGTCCCGTGATGACTTGTCTCAGTGACCGCTTCTCAATGTTCCAGACCTCGATGAATTCCTTGCCAATGGCGAGGACGTACTTGCCCACGAGCACGGCGTGCGTCGGCCGACCCTCCCACTCGAGCGTGTATGGCCGACTGATGGAGCCGTACTTGTCCACAAAGAGGCCGCACTCCGTGTAGCAACACAGAAACTCTCCTTCCTGCACGCGGTACGTGCCCAGCGGTCTCGCGCCCTCGATGCGGGAGCGAAGGGATGTCGTGTTTGCGCTCGAGAGATCCGGTATCGTCAAGGGTTGCTTCGAGTCTAGACTCATGATTTCAAAGCCCCTCGAGCATCGAATACAAATGGTGGAACGTAGGTACTGCATGCCATAACATTCTGCTGGAATAAAGAATTGCTGCAGAAACATTAGTAAACGTCATTGCATTCTAATGTATGTGGGACACTTACGTCAAAGTCCCTGAAGAAGTCTGTACCTGTGCCTTTCTTGAAGAATGCTTTCTTCTCTTGTTTCTTGCCGATGACGGGTTCCAGTGCCTTGAACACAGAATTTCCATTCTCCCGTTTCTTGTATATCACGAGCAGACGATCCTTCAGCATACCAATCTCGAAAAATCCAACATCCTTACTGCCTGAGAGTCTTTGAGGTGGTTTGGAGACTGGCGCACGATTTGAAGTGTTGTCAAGGTGAAGCAGATCGTCGATCGTGTATGCAATCAAAATCTTGTCGGCCAACACCGTTAGGACACCAAACTCTTCTAGCATGGCTATTTGGGATACTCGAGATAGCATGACTAGTCTCCTCCACGGACCATGGTAGTCCGTGTAGATGCCGTCGTCCGTTCCTACAAGATGCACTTCTGTATTGTCAGCCTTCCGAAACAGGGTGGAGCACTGTATGCGTGACATCGTAATTGCTTTGGCCGCAGAGGACTCTCTGACAGAAATTGCGTGCTCAATGACGGATGTTGGAGCTGTAATGGTCCAAGCTGCAGAGCTCAAGGTCGAGGCATATCTTCCAAAAGCTTGATCGGCGATTATGGAAACATCGAAGGGCTCGCGAAAGCACACTTTTTGCCAGCGTTCTGATCTAGCATGAGCAAATGCAGCAATCCAAGCAGATCGTGAAGAAGCAGAATCGGCATAGAATGTCATCTTGTCGTCTGGCTTTCCAGCATGCTTAATCGTGAACGGGTAGAGATCCTCATTTGAAGACTTGCCTGGAGATGGTGGACCTTCGGGCAGGCTTGTGCGCCCTTGCTCCGTGGTTGAACGGCGCAGGGTGGTGTCACCAGAGGCCTTGGCATGTGTTATTGTGCCACCAAGGATCCTGGTAGAAGAAGACTTGTAAAGTACTTCAGTGAAATCTTCCACGACTAGATAGTCGACCGGAATTGGCGGACGAGACAGGACTTTTTGAACACCATCTTTACTTTTGAGACACAAGACAAAGTTATCAAGTAATATAACATCCCTCGTCTGCCATGATGTAGATGACTCATTCTTGCGTTGGAGATCACCCCTGCGGTGAACGAGACGGTTACTGTCTGCTAAGCCAAGGTCTTTCATCGGGACTCTCCAGACCAGTTGTTCACTCAGGTCCTTCAGGGTAATCTTGTCATGTGCGAGCTTAACCCGCGAATCGCACTCAATACAGAGAGATTTGATGGAACGAATTGCGCCTTCCAAAAGCGGGTGATCCGGATAATCTTGTGGAGTCTTCTTCAAGACTTCTCCGAGAAGGAGCGCGTATCGCTGCATTCTACGTGTCGGCGAGCCTTGAAAAGAGAAAAAGTCGAGTTTTTTGACTCGAGGATCTTGTTCACAATGCCTGAGCCAATCTTTGATGTGGACGTTGCGCAGTCTTTGAGTTCTAATAGCTCGATCCGCATACCTGAGATTCGAAGCATACTGAACATAAATTGCTTGTGCCATCGTGATCCACTGTTCAAAGACATCTCCGATACTGTCTATTACTGGCCCTTGTGAAGTTTGACGACTGTGAAGTAATGGCATTAGTCGCATCTCAGACAGCTCTATCAGTTGTGAGACATGTCCAAAGACTAGTTTTGAAAGCTCATGCTCAGCCGTGGTCGTAGGTTTGAAATTGCTCTGGAAGACATCCCGCATGACCTTGAGATCTCCTAGATATTCGTGTTCAGAATATATCACTTCGTGAATTTGATATTGCCTCTGAATTTCTTGCTTGTTGAGAGATAAAAGAGGTTCTGCGTCAGGCTCCAGTCCCCAGAATTGAGCCCAGTCACTCTTGTCAGCGCCCCGAGAAGTCTCGTGCCCGGTCATGCTATGTGCCTTTCGAGAGCATCGCGAGGAATAACAACGCCGTGATGCAGTACCAGACTTGCAGTCGTACGAATAACATCCCGCATTGCTGATGAAAGGTAGGACACCCTGCGCTGGTGTGCAGTCGTTGAAGATGAGCGAGTCTGTTCCCTCTATGCCTTTCGTGAGCTCGTTACCACGCAAGTAGGATTGTAGCAAATCGTGACTCGTTTTGTAGGCGATTACAGAAGACAAACCTGGGACTACACTGCGAAACAGGCGACTGTAGCGCTGTAAAAACCGTTTGGCAGTCTTGATATCACCATCGCGACCCCAATAGAAGAGCTCACTTCGAGACCAAGGATTCTGACAAAGCTCAAAATCGTCGGTGCTCGTAGCAAGATCTTCGGCAGGACGTGCTAGTGAGAGGGACCGCTCGACTTCGATTGGAGCGGGTCGCCGTTCAAAAATTGTCGAAGCTGTGTTGCTTCGTGCACGATGAGCTATGAGATCAGACATCGTATGAGACTTGGTCATTCGCGGCGAAGTTCGATTGTAAAGTTGATCGGGAACTGGCAATTCTTGCGACCGACCTCTGGGTCTGACACTCAATGCCTGTACAGGCTGCAATGGCGCCTGCGAGATTTGACCAGGTCGGACGTACTGGTCGTACTGTCCTTCACCTTCATAGTGGTGAAATCGTTTGTGGTCGACAGCCTGCATGAAATCATGCGCCTGACTAGACGATACCGAGCTATTCGTTCTGCTTCGCTCATAGCTTGCATTTGTCTCGTGATTGACCACATCCATGAAAGAGTCCCGTCCGTCTTCGCGTTGTTGCTGGTCTAGGTAGAAAAAATGATCTTGATATAGATCTCTATGATAAGTGTATGGATCAATGGGGGCAATGGAAAGATTGGCTACGTCCTGAGAGATGTGACGAGCATGAGCGAAATTGTCTTGCTTTGCTGAATCTCGCCAGTAATCGTCCTCGACTGGATCGTCGTAGATGTGATACGTGCTTTCTGGGAAATTGACCAAAGTTGAGGCGTAAGAATTGTGTATAGGCTCCTTTCTGTGTACTGCCTCAACGCTGTTACCATATACAGGATCCGTATAGTTCCAAGAGGGTTGGTCATGTTGCGGAAGAGGCGGCAGAGATGTATTGGCATCTGGACCACCATTGTATAGAGCATAATGTCCATTCTGGCGCTCATCCAGACTACACAAGTGCTCACGTAAATCAGCATCTACTACTTGTTGATGACCCATCGATGAACGTATCTTATGGCCGTGTGTAAGAGGCCTTCTTGATGGCGAGGCCTGCGGTCCTGGCGGCGCGGGCAGTGGTTTGATACTGCCAATGGAAGACTGAGAGAACGAATGGGGAATATGGAAGGATGATTGAGACAGGCGTGAATGCTCAGGGTTGTGACGTGCAGAGTCGTATTGATCGAGAGCCTCTGCATAATCATTACCATAGCCTAAGTTTGGCATTGTGAGTTGTCCACCAGGAGGAGCTGGCAACGGTCTTCCATAGGCACTGCCGTTACTGGAAGGACGCGAGTGTCGCCGACTTTCGTACATGTCCAACGAGAAGTCGCGATCGTATTCGTCATATTGGTCGTAAGCACCCCCATCGTAAGTGCGATCATCACCTCTGCCAGAGTATGATTGCTGTCCAGACTCGAAATAATTTGACTCGCGCTCGCGCTGGGACAAAAATGTCGGGCTGTACGATGCTGGCTTCCTGGGTAGTGGTGGAGGTCCATATGCCATCACCGTTGCATGTCAGGAAGACAGATCTCTCGGTCTGGTGTCGAGACTCCGCGCGGACTAGTAGTAGAGTTGAACAAGTATTAGATTAAGTGAACATAAGTGTCAACAACGAACTGTGTCGAGTTGATCTAAAAAAGGCTGTCAGCGAGACATCAGCATCGAGTCCAATCGGTAACTACCTAGGTATGGTAATCGCCTTGGTATAGCAGACTGCTTAGTCTATAGTCCTTGCTTCCAAAATTGGCAGCATGCTGTGTTTAGATCGACCGCATGGCTATTACCGCCTTCGCTCGAGCTCGTGCGCGCGCGTGAAACTTGAGCGCAAGCCAGAGCGGGAAGGACGGCCCGCAATGCAGCACGAAACAGAAAGCTTGAAGCTTGGAATCTCGAAACGGCAATTATGACCGAAACACGATCGCGAGCCCTGCGCACGTACGGGCATGCAGAAGGCGAACGACCTGAGGAGAGCTCTTACTTGTACACATACTTCCATTGCTGGAGAGTACTGGTGCAGACTGAAATTCTAAGGTTGCAAGTAGAGTGAAGCCCTGCCCTATGCATGGCAAGGTGGACCGAGACCCGCTCCGGAAATCTCCCGGCATTTCTGGTATCTCGGGTCAAGTTCGGTAGATCAGGCGGAACTTGCCTCAGTGGTTTGTCCAAGGTTGAAAGCCCGGTAGCGCTGAGCCACTCCCGGCACTTTCCAGTCCAGTCGCATACTAGTACCTGGTGGTACACAGTCAATTCACCTGGAGCAGCTGATCTGGCTCGAGCTTCGGCCGTCATACGCTTGCATGTGTCCACTGCACTCAACGTCACACACTGTCGAACCAATCGACATGGGATTGAGTTTCGACTAATCCGTTCATTGCTCTACAAAGGCATATTGTGTGCATCAGTCTTTGGCTGGCAGTACTGTGCGACCACTGCTTGTTGTCCTCTTCCAAGGGTTTGGCGAAACCATTTCAAAGACTGGACATGGTCCGTCACTCGATCGCATGATTGGTAGCAGCAGCAGCAGCAGCAGCATTACTCGAAGCATCCTTCTGTACGACTAGCTACACGGTCTCGCTTCCTATAGTGTCTGCGAGTTGCAGTCACTCTGGCGCTCCAATGCTGGAAACGGAGAGCAAGGATCAAAATCACACGCCATGACGAGCCTGAAATTCTCGATGCGTATCAGCGCGACGGCAAGTTTCGAAGGAGTACTGCAGGGACAGTGTTGGCTTTCAAGAGCATCCTTGTGATTGTCCTGTTCGAAATCATACGACCAATCGATAACATGATCAATAGCAGATCCCGATCAGTTGGACCCGCAATCGAGGAAATCAATGCCAAACCGATACACAACGGTTGAGCACTTTGTCTTCTTGGGTGTCATAGGCATCGACTCAGCGATCTAAGCAGGGGAGTTGTCTATGTTCTTCGACATTCTCATGGGCATTCTGCTTCGAGCTCCATGTCTCGAGTAAAATGAATCTGACAAGGCATGGTGCAGCATCCAGTACACCAAACACATATCTTAAGCACATGGAAGGCAACTTTTCGGGTAGTCCCTGCATTGAAGTCTGCCAACCTGCACTTTTCGGGCGATTTGTTGTCGCATGGTGTTTCACGGTCTGATCACCAGTTGGACTGCCAGCAGATGGTCAGTCCTTTGCAAGCTTAAGGTGTGTCAGCCATAATCGCCATTGGTACCTTGAATGTGCGTATCGACAAGCAGACTGAATCTCTGCATATATACATCTGCCAGAAGGACATCACAATAGATTAGAGTACAGGCCTGGCAGAAACCAAGACTGCAAAAATCATATCATGTTCTATACGGGAGAACTCTTGCATTGCTCGTCGTCAAGCTACTTCCGAGCTGAATTGTTCTTCTTCACCTCGATATCTAAGTCCGAAGAAGTAATCGGTCTAGTGGTAGGCACAGCAGTGTTTTGGGATGTGCACTTGTTCTTCGTGTATGGGCGCCCATGCCTTAATGGCACTTGCAATACGTATACGTACACTAGTACCGCAAGCTTGAGGAATGCGCAATATTGATACCTTACTAGTACTGTATGTGTGCTTTTACCTTGCTGGTAATTAGTGGTAAGAGACCGAATTGATACGAGCGAAACGAGCCGACACGAGTGTGTGCGGACAAAATGCGAATAGGTAGTAGCTAGGGGACGTTGGACGATTGTAACCACTGAACGAGATCTTCGATTGTTCAAGCATCGGCCTGTGCGGACTAGATTTGCGTGCGTTCGCGACTCGCAGCCTCCTTGCGCTTCCCTTGCGAGTCCACTCTTTACTTCTGCGAATCGGAGTTGGGAGTGTCAAACATTAAGCTCTGCAGCAATCACATCAATCACCAACCAAATTCATATCGGTGACTTAGCACAAAGTCCTGTCAGCATCGCGCCTCAATGAGCGGAGGTCAAAGACAGGACGCTGCTTTTCACAATATCTTTGGTGCGGATCGTAAAGTCCCCGTCCGATCGTATCCGGAACAGTATGCATCTCGACCCAATACAGGCGCTTATAGAGACGACCCGTCTCGAACTCGTTCATTGCAAAGCGGACATGCACAACAGTATCGCAACCCCGTCGAAGTGAGTCGGCACCCTCCGCCGGGTCATGTGCAGCAATCTTATGGTGAGCAACCGCGGCTCGACACTCGTCCTCCTTATATGCAACGTCCTCAACGTGTGCCGTCAGAGGGATATGCCATGCAACAGCCAGTGCATCGACCGGACTACGACCGTGCGCAATCTTTACAGTCAGGAATACAAAGACCGAACTTCTCGCGGCTCAATGTTGCTGGTCGTGCACCGACAAATAGTCCTGGTTATCCATCATCCTCATTGAAACCATTGGATGCTCAAGAATATCGACCGTCGAGTGCAACAACCAGACGTCAATCCTCCATGGATCTCTCTTCAAGTAGGACTGTGCCTTATCCAATTGACACGTCCGTCATTCCCGTGCTGCCGCCTCTCAATGGCATACGACGCGAGCCCTATAGTGAATCAAGCACTTCCTCTGCAGGACACACCATAATAGAAGAGTCTATGGCAGGTCTCAGCATGTCAGGAGATCAGCACAATGAAAACCCTTATCCAGCACGAACAATTTCCACATCTACCCAAAGCACGAAGGTAACTGATCGGAGTCTTTCTATGACTTCTACAAGCTCAAGAGCTGTGCCGGACAGGTCTTTCAGCTTCACAGCCTCCTCTTCAACTCTCACGGAAAAACGACCATCGTATGTTTCCACAAAGTCTCAACATGGGCATAGCGGCTCAGGTCAAGCTGTATATACTACTTCGAAGCGTGCTCCCATGGTTTATCCTGCACTTTTGTCCCGTGTTGCGGACGCCTTTCGACAAAGAATCATCCTCGCCGAGAAGACTAAAGACGGTCTTTCGTATAAAGACGCTTTTTTGGGATGCGATGCCGTGGACGTTATAGCTTACATCATTCGTACCACTGATCGCAATCTGGCTCTCTTGCTCGGACGTTCTCTCGATGCACAAAAGTTTCTGCATGACGTGACTTATGATCATCGACTTCGCGATTCCGCAAACGAAGTCTATCAATTTAGGGAGAATCTCGCAGCAGGCTTTTCGGAGAACGAAAGTGCTAATGGTGGTGGTGCTCTCAACAATAGTAGCTCCTTGAGGGAACGCAAGCGTCCTTCCCGTGCTCCAACT
Source organism: Taphrina flavorubra JCM 22207 (assembly GCA_000836175.1). Taxonomy (NCBI): domain Eukaryota; kingdom Fungi; phylum Ascomycota; class Taphrinomycetes; order Taphrinales; family Taphrinaceae; genus Taphrina; species Taphrina flavorubra. The sequence goes on along the minus strand of DF819230.1, from coordinate 35,809 downwards.
GTCGATAGCGTGGACTCCACTCTGGTCGATGCACCTCTGAACGGAGCAGCTCGGGATGCAGAGCTCGAGGATGACCTTCCTAATGGAGTTTTCACATTGCTAACTGAGTGCTATTCCCCAACTTGTACAAGAGATCGTCTTTGCTATAGTATAGCATGTCCTCGTCGGTTAGAGCAACAAGCCCGGCTGAACATGCGTCCAACGCCCGGACTTAGACGTGCTGAAAGTCGTGGTAGTCTCAACGAATTGGCAGACGGACCACAAGAAAATAAGCTCTGGATTAATTCCGTCAGTCAAGATATCGCCGATAGTGTAGACGATTCTGAGAAGAAGCGCCAGGAGGTTATTTGCGAAGCGATCTACACTGAACGAGACTTTGTCAAGGACTTGGAATACCTGCGAGATTTCTGGATCAAGCCACTGCGAATATCGACCTGTATTCCGGAAGCCAGACGAGAGAAATTCATCAGGACTGTGTTTGGCAATGTACTTGAGGTTCATCTGGTGAATTCTAGACTGGCGGAAGCTCTGACTCACAGGCAGCAAGCACAGGCAGTCGTACACGAAGTTGGAGATATCTTCCTCGAGTTCATACCGCATTTCGACCCTTTCATCCGATATGGATCACAACAGCTCTACGCCAAATTCGAGTTTGAGCGCGAAAAGTCCACCAATCCACAATTTGCCAAATTTGTAGAGGAAACAGAAAGACTGAAAGAGTCCAGAAAATTAGAGCTGAATGGATACTTAACAAAACCTACCACCCGTCTGGCTCGATATCCGCTACTCTTAGAGGCTATACAAAAATATACAAAGCCTTCGAATCTGGACAATGCCAATTTGCCCAAAGCAGTCGTTGCCATCAAAGGTTTCCTCTCTCGTGTAAATGCTGAATCTGGAAAGGCTGAGAACAGATTCAATCTCATGCAGTTGCAATCACAATTGGTCAACAAACCCGGCGAGCCGGATCCAAATCTCAAGCTTACAGACGAGAATCGTCTATTGATATTCAAGGGCGCACTGAAGAAAAAGAATGTTGGTAATGCTAATGCAGGTGCTGATAATTCTTCCGATGTCCAGGTGTTCCTCTTTGATCATGTCATCCTGATGGTGAAAGCCAAAATCATGAACAAACGCGAAACTCTGAAAGTGCATCGTAAGGTAAGATCATCGGGTCTCGTGATTGGGATTTGAGCTAATGGAGTAGCCGATCCCGCTAGAACTGCTGGTAATTCAACGAACTGAGGAGGATGTGCGAGAAGCGCAAAAGAGTGCTTTAGCCAAGAGACCTTCGTCCTCACTTCTGCCCGGCGCTGGTAAATCTTCTATCGGAATGCCTGGCAAGGCATCCGATGGCACCAAGGGCTATAGCATCACTTTCCAACATCTTGGTCGACGGGGCTACGCCATTACATTATATGCCACAACACAAATTTCACGAAAGAAATGGTTGGAACAGATAGAACAACAACAGAAAGTGCTACGCGATCGGCATAATGTTTTCCAAAGGGTAGTTGTCTGCGAAAAATATTTCTTGGGTAACAACAAAGTGCAGTGTGTGGTGCCGTTCGATGGTGGACGCAAATTGATCTATGGTACCGACAACGGGATCTATGTGTCCGACAGGCGTCCCAACAGCGCTTCCCGCGCCACTCCGGTCAGAGTTCTTGCGATTCAGGGAGCTACACAGATCGATGTAATCGAGGAGTATGGAATTCTACTCGTGTTGCAAGACAAAACACTGGTATCCTTCAGTATGGAGGCATTGGATGTTAACGACAACAACATCACCAATAAACGTCCCCGAAAGGTGTCCAGTCACACGTCTTTCTTCAAGGCAGGTGTCTGCCTCGGCAGGGTCCTGGTTTGTGTTGTCAAATCTAGTGTATTATCCTCTACGATCAAAGTCTTTGAGCCAGTTGACCACAAAGGTATTGGCAAGAAGCAACCAGCATTCAGAAAACTACTTGCGGGAGGAAATGATTTGAAGGTGTTTAAAGAGTTTTACATTCCGACGGAATCCTCCTCTATTCATTTCTTAAAGTCGAAACTTTGCGTGGGCTGTGCAAAAGGATTCGAAGTCGTCTCACTGGAGAATCTGGAAACACAGTCTCTACTCGATCCGGCAGATTCCTCCTTGGACTTTTTCCAAAGGCGCGAGAACGTCAAGCCAGTCGCCATATATCGGCTCAATGGAGAGTTCCTGCTTTGTTACGACGAATTCGCCTTCTTTGTCAATAGAAATGGTTGGCGAGCAAGGCCCAATTGGGTCATACACTGGGAGGGCATTTGTGAGGCGACGGCACTTCACTATCCTTACATCCTGGCATTCGAGCCGTCCTTTGTGGAGATTTACCACGTCGAGACTGGCGTGCTAGTTCAAATCGTTCCGGGCAATCACATCAAGCTCGTACACGAGGGACGAGGCAAGATGGGTGAGGGAGGCGAGATCTTGATCACTTCGGATGGTAATGACATTGGCCATGGCGACTCGACCGTCGCCGCTCTGAGCCTCTCTCAGGGTCTGGTTTCTCCCACTCGCGACCAGTCGGAATGATTGAGGACCCTTTTGGTCAAGGTTGCCAGTAAGTGCAGCAGGACATTCTCCGAGACTTTCCCTCTTCCATCTTTCTCTCAACTTCCTCCTTACTTTTCCTTTCTTTGTATACAGAAAAGACGCAGACTTGCGCATCCAAGGCAAAATGACGATGTATACTAGCAAGACACGATTCACGATAGCTTTTCTATAATTGATAAAAACATTTCCAACATTGCTGAGGCATTTTGATGGCCCGTTTGATCCCATGATTCTCGTGACGTGTGTTGTTGTGCTGAAGCTTGCACTCCGCGACAACTCCGCGGCCGATAATTCGAGGCTTTTTCAGCCAGGATTCGTGTGGTTGTCGTCAGACTTGCTATCGATCAACTTTGCGCATCGTCAGTCGTTGCATCCTCATTCCACTAATTCTAGGATCGCTAGTTTCTGAAAGCTATGTTTCTTCAAAGACTAGTACGAGTGTCGAGACCGCTGAGAAATTCTCTCATCACAACTTGTCATACACCGCACATCCCATACACGCGAACCATGTCCAACTCGAACAATGCGGAGAAGAACTCAAAGGACGGTCAGTTCACGAGCGAGAATATCGGCAAGCAGCACCAGTCCGGCACCGAGACTGGACTGGAGAAAGAGATGGGACCGACGTCGGAGTCTACAAAGCTAGAGACACCGGGCGGCATGAAGGAGTACATTGGTGTCGGGAAACTCCGTGGAAAATCAGCCATCATCACCGGCGGAGATTCGTAAGTCTTGTTCGCAATTCTTCACGGGTAAAATAGATATTGATTCACCTTTCAGTGGCATCGGTCGTGCGGTGGCCATTCTCTATGCTCGAGAAGGATGTGGATCATCCATCGTCTATCTGCCGGAAGAGCAGTCTGATGCCGAGGAGGCGAAAAAATTGGTCGAGGCAGAGGGTCAAAAGTGTCAATTGATTCCTTACGACTTGCGCGACTTTAGAGGCACGAAAGCGATTGTGGACAAGCACTTGAAGGAGTTTGGCAGTCTGAACATTCTCGTCAACAACGCGTGCGTTACAATCACACTTGTAGCTTGGTCCTATCTTGCTAACGATTTTAGATCGAAGCAAATAGCATGTAAAAAGATCGAGGACTTGGATCTGGACAATGTCGAACAGATTTTCCAGAGCAACATTATCCAGATGATTGCTCTGACCAAGGTATGAGCTTGACTTTGATGGCTAAAAGCCTCGTGCTGAAGGCATAGTTCGCCATTCCTCATCTCCAGAAGGGTGATTCAATCATCAATACCACATCAGTCACAGCATACCGTGGCTCGGCACAGTTCCTCGATTATTCTAGCACTAAAGGAGCCATTGTTTCATTCACGCGAGCATTGGCAGCACAGGTAGGCGGTGAACGTGGTATTCGAGTGAATGCCGTGGCCCCAGGACCAGTCCACACACCTCTCCAGCCGGCTTCTCGTCCGGGCGAGCAAATGGAAAGCTTTGGGTACGTATACACCATCCCTTTCGTTGTTGCTTCCAACTGACTCTTTTGTAGTGAGAGTACCATGATCGGACGGCCTGCACAACCATCAGAGATAGCTCCAAGCTATGTCTTTCTCGCATCCTCGGAGGCCGCTGCCTTTATTGGCCAAGTCAGTGAGTAGCCCTGTATCTACAAACTGCAGCATATGACTAACTGCCGCAGTGCATCCAAATGCCGGTGAGATACTCAATGTTTGATTGCAGCATAGGCCCAGACGCTTACGACTTGACGAATGAGAATTGCATCATTTCCAGCGTGTTATCGTGATGCCTTCATACGTCACTTTCATCCTCGTTCAGCTTGTTTCTCCCATGAACACAATTGCAAGTTTACATCGATGACGTCGTCGACACGGCCCCGCTTTCCATCACTGTGCGCCACATCAAATCTCGTCGCAAGTCAGGATTTCATTGACAAATGGGATTTTTTACGTATAGCCTCCACTTGTACCATCTTTGCACTGGCTGCAAATACATATCACAAGGCAGTGCTAATCTGATCAAAAAAGAAAGTTCGACAACGGAAAGGTCGGAACACAAAGTGCATGTCTCACATTGAGCACTCCCACGAGTCGTCGGACCATCTCTACCTGGAGGCCTCGATACAGACGGCGCGGTCGGCGACTGGCTTCAAGGTATCCGTACTCCGGGGCAGTTTGCGATTCCGTTTATCGAGGACATATGTCGGGCAGAGCATCATTGTCGAGATGGTTGGGTTCAAGGCGGTACGGCTGGCGGAGAAGGGAGGGATGAATATGAATAGCGGGTACGAGGTGCACGACATGTCGGAGCGTCTATGTTGCATCACCTGGACGCTGGCGGAGGACGTGGAGTTGCGGGGCGGGCAGCAGTACGTCTATCAATTCAGCGCGCTGCTGGACGCGCGTCTGCCGCGCAGCATTAAAGCCGGCGCGAGTAAAGTCTACTACCGCATGAGCGCGGACGTGCCCAAGTTGCGGAGTCTGAAGACGGAGACGCGACTCAATATCCCCTGGTCGAGAAGCGCCATCATGGCCACGGAAGAAGCGGACCAAGACGCGCTCGAGACGACGAGCATCGCCATCGAGCAGCCGGACGGCGACATCGTCGTTCAAGTCCCCCGCACCATCATCAAGGGCCCCGATCGAGCAATGACGGTGCGTCTATACCCGACAAAGCCCGCCCCGGACCTACACATCACGCACGTCACCGTCGAGATCCTGCAAGAGGTGACCATGTTTCTCGAACGGTTGCGCGAACCGCACGTCGAGCCCGCGACATCCGTCTTTCACAGGAAAACAGATCTCCCGCCCTCCTGCTCCGCCGAGCACCCCGTGCTCATGCACGTACCATTACCGGCAGAGATTCACGCGGAGATGCAGAGTCCGCACATTTCAGTCTCGCACGTCCTCCGCGTCACCGTGCACCGCACGGGCCTGCGACAGCGCAAGACGCATCGGCAAAAGATTGTTCTGCATCACATGGACATGGATCACTGGCACGGCCGGGAATTGCCCCTCTACGAAGAAGTCGTCACGCAGGAAAACAACGATCCGGAGTACGAGTACAGTTCCCTCGATCGGAAATTCGCCGACGTCACCCATAATATTTTATAGGCTTCTACTGTATCATTTGTACATTACCATCATCATAATATCAAGCTGCCAGGATAAGTTTATGGCTGCTCGACCTCGACTGCCTTGCCTTTGCGCCAATCCTCGAGACCGCGCTGAAAAATGCTGCGATTGACGCCATTGGGAACGAGCACGAACGTGACACCGAGTTGCGCGACCTCTCGATTTCGACTCTCGTCGTCGAAAAACACCATTTCGGCATAAGGAATGCCAGTGCGCTGGTGAAGTGCCCGAAAGTGCCGCAATTTGGAGCCCGGGTATATTTCGATGGCGGTCTTGTCGAAGAAGGATGTGGCGGGCGAATCATTGATGGTGAGGAGGGAGAGTGCCGTACGCGCCAAGTCTGGGGCCGATGTGCGTGACGCGATACCTACTTTGACGGAGGCCGACTGGAGTTCCGCCAAAATTGAGGGCACGTCGCGGTAGAATTCCAAATCTGTGCCGTGACGATCCACGAGACGATTACATCTTTCTTTGCTGTCACTCGTCGTCGTCGAAGAGGCTGATTTCGAGACCTTGAGCGGCGGTGAAATGTGCGTGTCGATCCATAAGTCCCATAAGGTATAGTCCAGGTCAAAGACAATCAGTTTCGGCATACGGGGAGCCATACTATTCACTTAGCCGTACAGAATGCTGTACCGCGATGAAACTCTATTGGAGAATCAATGCCTATATCCACTCGTACTTGCTCTACATATATTTATATCGTGAGCTTGATGAATTTCACGGGAAGCAACGAGGATGACATCTTGTGGCGTAAGCGAAATTAAATTCGGCTCATCCTCACCACTTCTGCCCAAAAATCAATCTGACAACTCTAAACACCTGAAGATCTAAAGCTTATGATTGCATGTAGTGAGTTGGAGTTGAAAAGGCATAAATGAGAGGTTCCAAGACAGAGTAAGAGCCGTAAGAAGCACTAGATAATGTATGGAAATCATATAAATATAAGTGGGCTTTGAATTGTAATTTACGCCTGTCTGCGACTTTCTCGTGGATGTGTATCTTATACATTGATGGAAGGATGAAGTGCACGATTTGAACATAAAAGAATATCATGCGCGCGTCCTGAAACCATCAGCCAAGTCTGAAACGAATTCTATATGAAAGACGCACCGCTCCGCGAGTGTGGCATGGGGATCATTGACGCGGGCGTGATGGCCCGGAGGCGGCAGATCGAGCGTCTCCTGCTCGGGCCTCGGATTTCCCAGCATGTCGCGCTCGACCTGATGCTGCTTGACTCTGTTGGAGTCCGCCACGGCCTCGGGTTTCCGCTGCACCGAGACGCAGGAACCCATTTTACCGAAGCAGCAGTTGACGAGGGCAAAGACTAGAGATGCCACTTTTCGAGCAGAACTTCTTTTACAGCTGGCGAAACATGCTATGTCCGTCCTGCTGAGATGGTTTTTACGCGGAACAACAGCCAGACAAAAGCTAGCGCATACTGTCGTGAATCATCGAGTAACTGCGCATTCGAGGGGAAAACTGCGCAATCCTAAATTATGGAAAATTGTGGAGCCGGTGCATCCCACGACAATCGAATTTCACGATAATGTGACATGTACTCGAGTAAGGAATGTCTTAAGCTTGTCTCCATGGTATGAGCGGCTGTTATGTGCTGTGCGCAGCCGTTGCGCACTCTGCGTAGCACCCAGTGGACGAACGCGATGAAGTGACCGTTGCTCAGCCGGATGATCGTCCTGGTACCATCATATCAGGAATTCCGCAGCACGCTTCATAACATTGTGGAGGCGGTACAAAATCTCCTTGAATTCCAAGACTGTCATGAACGGGTTGTCCTTTATCTCATCGCGAACCAATCGGAGACATGGGATAACACAGCCGTATGATGCGAGTACTTTTCCAGTCAACCAGCCGCCGGTAATTATGGTGCTTGGACCAAGGCAATGCGACGCAGTCGGACGTGCGCGGCGCACTTGCAGGCATATACGGCGGCAGCGGCTTGGTCATGAAACGGGCTGAGCTGCGAGTTTCATGCCAAGCACGGAAGTTTCGTTTCTTCATTAATCAAGAGCAGTGGTCTTCATTTCTTTCATTCATATCACTCACTTCTCACGCTCTTTTCCCAGACAGGCCTACACGAAACGACTCCTGATTTTACGTGTGTATAAACAGAAAACAAAAAAGGAAGAACTCTGCTCCAGTAGAGCCCTTAGCGCACTCGCAGCATGTCTTCGCCGACAAAATGGATGAACCGACTCTCGATCCCAATGCCATTCAAGAGACGCAAGTCGAGTTCGTCAGCATCCGATAGCTCCACGGCTTCCACAGCTTCTTCTACTTCTTCGTCTTCAGCTCATGAGTCTGCTGTTCCAGCTATATCAGGCACGCCGAAGGGACCTGACCACCCAAACGGCGCGCTCGTCCAGAATTACGCGAATGAGCCCGCCCGACAACGATCACGAAGCGTCTCGCAGTCGCAGAACTATCCGGCCGGTTATCCCAGGGGCTATTCGCAGGGATACGTTCGTCCCGCAGCCGTGATGCAAAGCAACCCGCGCTCACAAGCACGCTATAGCCATGGCCAGACGAGTCATGTTCAGCAAGGTCTCGATGCCGGCGACTTTTGAGGTGGTCTTGTGAAACGCGCGCGTTATGCGCCCTACAGGAGAATGATGCCGATCGACACAGCGCCAAAACTTGAAATACGTATGAATGCAAAGGAAATTGGTTGCTTGGCAAGTTCGCGTCGGCTTATGTATGCCCGTCCTTGGCATTGGGCAGAAAGTACAAGTCCAAGCCACACTACGCATGCTGGGAGCGTACTTGAAGGAGAAATTGATGGACCGCAGGAGCAAATTATAGAAGCACACGACATAGCGACAGATGAGCATAGAGCAAATGCAAGGAGCGGCGATTTTTCATAATCTAATTTTCATTACGTCTCACATATGCATGCCCCGTCTCTAGCTGGGTACAATATCATGTTAAAAGGTCATTATATGGAAGATATGAAGATTGTATTGCGGTGGCCGTGTCGATGCTCCTTGACACCAATCAACATACCCATGAAGGCGACAAATCCGAGCAGTGCAGTGATGAAGATGACTACGTTTCGAAACCCGTGCGTGCCATAGGTCGCGGCGCCTTGTGCAGAAGTCTGCAGGGCGCCAGCAATCAGCGGCCCAATGACGGTAGCGACACCGCCAATGGCGGAGAAAGTGAGGAAGATTGTGCCGGAGGACTCTTCGCGTATCGTCTTTGCCGCCGCCGTCCACACGGATGCATAGCCACCCGTGGCGATGCCGTAGCAGATGCCAAAGGCGTAGATTGTGCCCAGGTTTTGCGCGAACCCGAGCACGAGGGCCGCGGCCAGGGAAGCCGCGGTGCCAGAGACAAACATGACTTTCCAGTACTTGACCCGGTCAGAGGTGTACCCTGCCACGACGTAGCCGACCATGCCGGAAAAGTTGAGGAGCACGAGTGCCAGGGTGGATTGCAGCGTCGTGACGTTCGAGAAGGTCTGGGTGTACGAGGCAATCAAGATGGTGATTGGCGTATATGCTAGTCTCTGTGCCAAGACTGTCGTTGCAAACATAAGAAATGGAATCGTCCAGACAAAGCTAAAGTCCGGCATGCGGAACTGTCGTGAGGGCGCTCTGTAGTTCCGGTTGACGGCGATGCGAGGCTTGATCAAGGTGATGGCGATTGCACCGAGAATGAGAAAGATGGCAGCCCATACGCGCATCGCATTCGCATACCCTAGTCCGTCCAAGAGTCCTCTGAATAGGAAAGGGAAGATGACACCACCACCGCACGAACCCCCAAAGATAATTCCTGCAGCCGTCGATCGCTTGTGGAAGAACCACTCTGATAACCAAACAATCACGGGAAAGTACAAGGCGGCACTACTGAAACCAAAGATGACGCCCTGAAGCAGGACCAGATGCCATGCCGTAGTGGCCCAGCTGCTCACGAGGAAGCACGATGCCGAGACCACCAGTGCTATCCACATGCTGCGCTTGATGTACTGCGGATACGTCCTGTAGAGTGGTTCGAAAAAGACCCCAAGCATGTACTGCAGTCCGACCCCGACTGTTCCAATACTCGTGATGGCCAAGGAGGAGGACTTGTGGAATGGAGACACATCGGATGTATAGTACTCTTGCAACACACCAAAAGCATAGCCATAGCTGGATCGAGTCAGGGGCCGCAGTAAGTCCTGTGATCTGTTGGCTTACCCCCAAACCAGAAATTCCAGGAGGAGCGAGCCCAGGAGGAAGAGCCAGGCCTCCACTGATGTATCTACTGCAGGAAGGTCCTGGCGAGTGGAGACGGGATTCTCAAAGATATCTTCCGCTTCTTTCGGTTCTGATTTCGCTACAGCTTGTCCAGAGTACTGGTCATCAGACACGAGCTGTAGCGAAACTGTTTGAACTTTATTATGCCATGCTTTTTGTGGGACTTGAGGACTGATGTCCATACGAATGCCAAGCTACCGCCGTCGATATCGAAGGGATAGAAGATTCTTCACACATATAGGCAGCCGCATGACTCATATTTACATTATTACCCGCGTGTTGTACACTGATAGAAGTCTCCTTCCTTTTCTCTCGGTACGCAAGCAGTGACTGCGGATAAGCCGATTGATATGTCGGACGCACCGAGATAACAATAGATTAACTCAAAGAGGGAATCGCAGCCGCTGTCCCATTCCAGCCCCATGAACCGAGTATTTATATGCTGTAGGAGTATGTATGCAGCATATCTTGTGCTGTCTGTCGCAACTATCCGGCTAGCATCCATCGATCCGCGGAAGTATCGAAAGCGATCTTGATCTGTGACCAGCGGACATGCTTTGTGCATGCAGCTGAACGAATCTGACTAGGTCATTGCGGACTTGGACTAGATCGTGGAGGCATCATGGACCCAGATTTGGTGGTTTACAGTAGTGACGATGAAGAGACCCTCTTGATGAAGGAGAACCTACTGAAGATTCGTCTGAAGAAGAAATTACAAGACAAGCGATCTGCTCAAGGCTTACAACTCCCTCCGAGTCCGCACAAAATCCCAGCACGACCCTCGACACCTCCACCAAAACCGCTGGCGACACTTCAAAATCCCTTTGCGTCACCGAAAAGCGCTACATCTGGCAGCATCAGTAATATACAAGTGCCTGGTTCGCCATCTCCACAAAAGCGACGCGCCCCGCCTGTATCTCCGGCACGAATCTTGCTCGGCATTGATAAAGGACGAACCGGTCGAGATGTATCACTACGCAGGACACCAGAAAAGCCATCGAGAACTTTCAACCAGAGATTGGCGGATTCCAAGACTAAAGTACATGAGGAAGAAGTGAAGATGAAGCAAATCACAAGCAAGAGGTCATCCGGTTTCAATCCTGTACCCGCATTCTCTTCTGCCAGTGAGGATACAGATATCGATCCCGTCACGAACCTGTCTGTCGACAAACGAAAAGTTCACATTGATGATTGTGCGCGAGCAGCCAAGTCTGTGAGCAGAGTGTTTAGTATCATACAATTCTACGCAGAAGTCAGTCCACCGGCATGGGAAATGAATGAGGCCATAGAAGACTACATCGTCTATGGTGTTATAGCATCAAAATCACCGGCAAAGACTGCTAGTAATGGCGCAAAGTACTGTATACTCAATCTGACAGACCTAAAGACTGATATTGTCATGTTCTTTTATGATGCAGCATTTGAAAAGTACTGGACTCTTCCTGTCGGCACAGTATGCTACTTCCTCAATCCTCAGTTTCAAAAGCCAAAGGCCGCAGGCTCGAAACTCAGCCTCAAGATGACTGATGACACAGGAGTCTTGGAGATTGGTCGGAGTGTAGACTTTGGTATCTGTAGATCAATCAAGAAGGACGGCGCTCAGTGTACGGCTTGGGTGAACGCAAAGAAGCAGGAGGTCTGCGATTTCCATATCGACTTGGCACTTAGCAAATCGTCCAACAAGCGATTGGAATTTGCAACAGGGACACGTCTCTTTGACCCGCGACAGCCTTCCAAGAAGAAACAAAAAGAGAGCGACGATTATGCACAACATGCCGTATTCTTTGGTGACAACATCACGACCATGAAAGGCAATGGCAGCGATGGCAGGGACTACGAAGGACCACTGAAGGACACGTCACGATTGCAGAAGGAAGCCGATGCACGGCAACGGGAACGCGAAGTACTCGCACGGCTGATGAAGAACAGCACCCTGTCGGCCGGTCACGAATACTTTGAGACCACCGATCCCAACGCCTTGCCCGTGGAGGAATTGGACGAGATGGCCGCAAAGGAGCGCGTCTTTAGTGCGACCATGCTGCGCAAACTGGGCTTTGACCCCACAAAACGTGTGCATCAGGTGACAACGACGCCGACGACGATCCCGGCATGTCAATCGACACCTGCCGAGGAGAGCACACTTACCGAGCGCGAATTGGCGATGCAAAAGAATGTCGATGCCGTCAATCTCGACGTCCAACTTGGCAAAGGTTCTGCCATGTTTGCCAAGCCACAAGTAGATGCTACAATGCCTTTGAAAAGCTGCAAATTGGCCGAACAAGCCGAGCTGGACGATGGGGACAGTGATTCCGATCTCGAGATTATCCGGTGACGCAACATTCTGCATATGTATCAGTATAAGCGGCTTCAATCCCGAAGTGTATATATAACTATACGGATGTATATTTGGCCACGGCTGCGATGTCCCCGTGTCGATCATTTATTTTGCTTCGCTTGTCATCAAATCCCGACCCGTCCGTCGTGATCGACCCGAGAGTTCGGAGTCCGGCAAAGTCGGGATGTACGCGGGACGACGAACCTTGACGAATCGCAACACGCAACAACACGGAATATGTCGTATGGTGGGAAGGTATGCATCGCGACAATGCCATTCTTCAAGAGCCGGCACACCGGCAAATAAGTGAGACAAATTATGCGTGACAGTCCGTAATAGCTCAGAGGCTCTGCAATTATCTGCATATAGTTAGAGCTCGACAAAAAACAGCAGTTCCTAGAAGTGAGAATGCGAATGTTTCAAGCGGCTGCTACGAAAGACAAGTGCCGAGAGACAAAAAACCCGACTTGTCACGGTAAATAGTTCAGTGGGCGTTGGGCACTTTTGACGGGCATGACAGACCCGTGGGAGGTCTACAAGTGGCGCGCGATTCAACAATTCGATGCATTTAAGCGATCGACGCATAAGAGTTTCCCGGACTTTCGGCGACTTCCCCCGAACTTGTGCCTCGCTCCGGCCGCACGACCTATTGTGCCTGCTCCGACTTCGCTTCTCTCGAGGGCACATTTCTGCATGAATCGCTAAAGCCTGCTTGCCTAGACTCTGAATCGACATGCAGATGAAATGCATGCTCCATGCGCGACTCCGCCGCGCAACACATGGACGCTAGATCTAGAGACGGCACGGGACGGGACTGCACGGGATGAATGAACGAATGAACGGATGAATCTATCCGACTGCTGGTCGTGTTGGATTCCTGTAAACAGGATGCACATCTTTCACCTCTATTCGTTTGTGCTACAGTACATATGGCCCCGGCTGTTGTAGAGTAGAGCACAATACACTTTGTGCAGCTTCTGCATGTATCACCTATAGCTACACTAAGCTGGCTCATGCGCTCAGAGCAAGGCGTATAGTAGATTCGTCCTACTTAAGCTTTCGTGTCTCATAAGAGATGCGGCAGGTCAATGTCAACCTGCTGAGGCGCGGTCAGCCATTGTCATGCCATGTCAAAGTCGAGTCCCCCGAGCCACAAGTACGGGCCGTGGCTGGGGGCCGACAAGACGGGACCAGTCGAGATCGGAGCATTCGGAAGAACTGTGCCGAAGAAGTCTACCCTTCCTACCAGGTCAGTACTGCAGCTGCCGTAAACGGCATATATTCGTAGCTTTAAAAAAAGTGTCGCGTCGATCGCTCACCCGTGGCCTCGACCACTTTAGTGGAGTGACGAGGGATAGACGACCTTTGATTGGGCCGTTCCGATGAGGCTTGCATCGCAAGTCCCGAAGGATTTCAGACAATTTTACGTCCTTGCTACCAAATCCTTTTGAGACAAGCCAATCACAGTGATGAAGGGAAACTTTAATGGCATCCACACCAATCTTGCAGCTAGCTGCAGCTGCCGCTGAATACCTAACATTAAGGTGAAGATGGGTTATCATAGCAGCAAGACTGCGAGCCGGTCCTAAATATGGGTCTCATTATTTTCGGGGCGGTCTGAATATAGCTCGAAGGCTTTCGATGTAGAATGTGCATGCTGTAGTAGTCCAGATGTATCTACATACTAGGATGTGCATGAGAAAGTGTAGGCCAGGGATTATTATAAATACTACAGGTTCCTTCTCGTCAAATCATAGTATTCACCAAAGCTCATCCAACTCACCTCACTGCAAAGCAAAGCGGAAAACATCAAATCATGGGAATCGCACCATCAAAAGCACCCATCATCGGAGGAGGAAATGTGCCTTGCAGCACGACCTCGACCACTGCAGTGTTTCCGACCGCGACCACTATGGCCGCTGCGTTGCAGACTTCCTCGACCGGCATCCCCACCACCACGACCAGCAAGCCAGTCGCTTCCAGTACCACCAGCACCACAGCCTCCCCATCCACATTCTACCTCAAGAGCTCGTGTGACGGTTCGTGTCTGGGACACTTTGCCGCGGACGACCAAATCTACTCGAACCTCTACTCCTCCACGGACGCGAGCTTCGACAGCTTCTACATCTCGGGAGGTGTGCTCTACGACGGCTCCACCTCGACCTTCTGTGTCTCTTCAGAGTCTGGTGGTTCCGAGACCCGACTGCAGTGCTCGAACGACGCGGACTACGTCAACGGAGTCCCAGTGGCCAATGCCTGGTCTGCACCGGGAAACGTCTTGGCTCTGAACGGTAACTCTGTCTGGTACGGCTGCGGTACCTTGGACCTCGCCAACTCGTACGAGCCGAATGGATTGACATACAGCACGGCCAACGGCGACCCGAACAACTGTCGCGCATGCACCTTTTCGCTCGTGACGGACATTGCGCAGTGCAATGCCGGTGGCCAGAACCCAGCGACCACCATCTCGACCACGCAATTACCTCCAGCAACCTTCATCTCCTCCACCAGCACGACGACCTCTGTGCCGGCCAAGGCCACCACTACCGCTTTGGCACCAGTCACGACGCCAAAGTCCTGCCCACAGGGACAATGCAAGGTCTCATGGCTCTCCTCGCCAGACTGCTATGTCTCGGACTGCGGCAGATGTCCATGGGGCACTTACTGCCAAGTCTACCAGACCTGGCCATGGTCTCTCTCTGCCTGTCTCCCGAAGAGGCTCTGGTAGAGATCGTAGATGGAAACATTTCAACCTGTACAATGTGATGCAGCCTCTTCAGCTGGGCTGATCTGAGGCTCGGGCATTGTCACGAACATAGACAGGATATACTGTTGTTGTAGTCCGCTATATATAGATGCGTAACAATCAATCACTTTCATCAATTCAGACTTGAGCATCATTTCATCAGTATCCGCACATGATTCGACCAATACCGCCCGTGCATAACGACAGGAATGCCAGTCGAGGCTGCAGAGTCCGCGGTGCATACCGAGATACCTACTGCAGGTATCGAATGGTCGGGCGGGTGCTAGCACAAAAACGGCACCGAAATCTGAGAGGCGCGGAAGAAAAGATGCTTGAGACTTCCGGGGAGAAATTCTAAATTTAGCTAGCGAGCTAGCGGCAAGTATTCATGGTACACGTGATCGAAGCAAGAACGAGTTTCGTCTGCTTGCAGCCCAGCTTTTTGTCTTCCTCCGAGCCTGGTTGTGCTCGATTTCCTCTCCCTGGAGATGCATCTTTTCAGCGCGGGAAATGAGATTGATTGGTCGCCAGTCTTGGTCTGCAGGCTGCAGCCATGCTTCGGTGCTCAAGCTGCTGCTTAAGCTTCTGCTGCCCAAGCTGCTAAAACGATCCTAGCTAGCCCTGATGGCTGGCTTGCAGGCAGTGTGTACTTGGCCTTTTCAAGGTTTCTAAGAAGACATTCGAGATCCGCAGCATCGACTATCGGGATGGAGTAGACAGATCATTGAGTATCACGACTCGAAGCAGACAGACTGAGTCTGTGCAAGGGTAGCACGCAACCTGCAGCTGCAGCAGGATGGCTGGCAGGCGCACGGATAAATCACTGCAGGAGAAGGAAAAGGCGAAATTTCACTGGTGGACAGCGAAAAAAGATCGGCAAAAGGAGACAAGACAAGCGTTGCACACAAATGCAGCCACACACATGGGCAAGACACACACACACACAGTGAATGATCAAGCGTCATCCTTCCATGACCTTTATGCTCTTCTCCCCTGTCCTTGAAAAGCTACCTTTGACTAGTTCTTGTCTTGATCTCTCCATCAACCAACACCGAGTGCTGTCGAGAGAGCGAGGTTCGTTCATGCTAAGATCTAGTGGTCGGAAGATTCGTACGCTATAACGAAATGAACAATCGGACTGGAGTGGACGAATCTTTCGACGATGACTTTGAGCTGTCTCCAGTCACACCCATATCTTTACAAAAGTTCTTTGCCAAGTCGGAGAGGGAAATCTCAGGGGCACAGCGTCATGATCATGCTACCGCCGCTATTCCTCGGCAGACGAGTAGTTCGTCCTCGGTGACTTGTCGCGAACCTCCTAGCAAGTATCACAAAAGGGTGTTGTGGTCCGCACTCATTCCTGGATTCTTTGCCCTCATGGTCACCCTCGGATTGGCGTCTACATTGGTCGCCTGGCTTTTTGCGACAAAGATAACAGTGACAAGACGTTGTGCTCCAGAAATACACAACCAGTCCCCCTTGTGCCCCGGCAACAACGATCAGGTGCTCTTCACCACGGTTCCCGTCAACATCATCCTTACAGTGTCCAAGATTGTGGACTCTGCACAATCTGCCTGTGCTGGCGTCATCATGCTTCTGGCGGCATTTCGATTGTCTCAGACTTGGCAGAGCAACAGGAAATCCGGGTCAATCTCCATTCCGGAATTCTCAGAACTCGTTGCTCTATGTACCAGTGGACGATTGTGGGCACTGTGTAACGCCCTGTCGTTGTCCTGGAGGCGTCGAAAGGGTAAAAACAGTGCCCTGCTGCTGAAGGCCATTGCCGTGTCTCTTTTTGCTCAACTCTTATCGCACACAATCAGCTTTGTCGACATTTACCTGCACGAAGCCACCACGACATCCATCACCTCCGCAGGCACTATGCAATCAATCTCAAGCTCGATGCTTTACGGGCGCACAGTCAACACGAGCTGCTCGAATCCATACGTCAATGGCGTGAGGCTGACTGCTCCCTGCTCAATTGGTTCTTCGGTAAGCGGCGAATACCTCAGATACCCCAATCAAGCCTATGCTGTTTATGCAAATGTGTCCGCAACTGAGCGAGTGGCACAGACTTTCGATCAGCCTGTCGAAAACTTGGCAATCACGGTCGATGCGCGCCTGCAGGGGACAGAGAACTTTAATGCGACGACTGTGGGTATTTCTGGTCAGTGTCGTGTTGCCACGAAGGAGTGTCAATTACGAAGCATACCGCATGGGTCGAGTGGCTACAATTGCTCGGCCGTAGGCTTGTCTAATGCTGCAACAGCAAATGGTTATAGCCTTGGCGCCACGGGAATCCATAACCTTGCCGTAGACGTCTATACATCGCCCAATTCGACGAATCTGACTGCGGGCATGCCCGCCAACTCGGTGGTACAGCAACGTTTTCTAATCCCGCTGCAAGTACCGTCCGTGGGTAGTGATCCGGACGATGGTTTCGCCACTACTGGCGATCTCGGCGAAAGTGCCTCTGTTCCGGAAATCATGCTCTGGTGCTCGATTGTTGCGCACTCTGTCGCATACGAGTACGCCAGCGGTTCAATCTCAATCACAAATCACACTTACCTGCCCAAGAATGAATCCGATGTCTTGCTTTACCCGATCATCACTGCTCAGGTTGCAGACACGATATCGCAGACAAACTCCGCTGCCCTTTCCGGGAATTCGACCATGTACGCAAATGCTTTCGCACGCCAGCTTGCAGCAGACAGTCTAGCGTACGGCTCGGGAAACACGCTTACGAGCAGACCGCTGGAGCAAGAAGGGTACATTCTCGGCACACAACTGACGACTTCAGTACCACTTCGCGCACTACTGCCGTTCGTGGTGTTGATATACTTGTACGGCGTGTACATTGCCATACTCCTGATCAGTGCCCTGACGTGCTCGAGCGTGGCACTCAACAAGATATCTCATGCCGGTCATGGCACACACAACAAGTCCACAGCAGACGCCGACGAAGATCGCGCGAATATTGTGAGACTCGGTCAATTGCGTCTCACCAATCCCGCCTTCATCATCCATCAGTTGCTAGGCACGTCCACGGAGCGCAGCATGGAGACTTTCGATTCGAACTTGTGGAGTCAGCAGGAGAAATCGGAGCACGTTACTTTTACGACGGAACTCCTGGGTGGTCGCAACAAGCGAGGTGTTGGCCTACATGTCTGAGCACGACATGTGGTTTGCGTGGCATCCATTATAGATGTATATAAATATATGAAACCATATTATGTATATCTGTATGAACTATGCTGTACTATATACCGAGCTTACTAAACACATGAACAATATGTGAACCGTGATTATGGTCTCTCTTGTCAGTAAGTGGCGATTCTCACAGGATAATGCGTTGACGGTCGATGCGGATGAGCTCCTGCGTGAAAATGGAAGCCATGCCGAGGCCGACCTTTTGAACCACTTGCAAGCACAAGCGGCGCGTCCAATCGCGACAGACGTCACTGGGACCGGAGAGGAGCGCATAACTCTCGTAGGCGACCATGAGCACGAGCGAGGTCCACACGAGACTGGCGGGTATCTCAAAGGTGAGCATGGACCACGCGACTCGGACGAGGGTGTGTGCGCGGGCGAGTGCTGCCTCGCGCCCTTGTGGTCCATTACCGGTCTCGCCGCCCATCATGGTCATTTCTAGGCGCAAGATGGCGGCTTCGCAGTACATGAGATATGAATTGGTCTTCCACGTCTCGACTGGGGAAGGGCGGGGGATGCGCAGGCCGTTGGTGAATGGGCGCGGTTCGGCGGTGCTGAATTCGTTGTTGGGGGGGATACTGGATTCCCGCAGGACTTTGTCGTGCCAACTCGCGCGGCGCAGGATGTGTGAGACTTTGTCCAGGGTCGCGATCTTTGTCGCGAGGGGCGCGTCGTAGACCAACGCTATCAAGTGGGAGACAGAGTAGACAATGTCTGAATCCGTATCGGTGCTGGCGGGGATGCCCGATTGTTTTTGCAAGTGGTCGTAGAGTTGTAGGGATATGGATGGCGGGATCCTGAGCGTGGCCGTGGCGACGCATTCGCAAGTTTTGTATTCCTGCAGCAAGAGCTTCAAAAAGACAGTCTCTAGAGTGTTGGGCTTGTCGGACTCCTGTGCCAATGTTGCCGCACTGCGGCTCGGAGCGTATTCCTTCAGCATCTTGGCGACGCCGTGAAAGTGAATGAGAAACCTATCCCTCGACATGCCCGGAAAGTTCATTTCCCAGCTAAACATGATCAAGACTGCGGCGCATACTTTTAGATAGGCAAGACTATCGACGACCACCAAGTCAGGAGGGATGTGTTTGAGTCGGTCCAGACATGTATCGTACAGCAACTTTGCGCTCTTGGGGTGACCGGCATGAACTGCTCCGCAGGCACGAGCTGCTAGCAGGATCGTGAGATCCGTCTCGCGCCTCAGGATATCCGTCCATGTATCGTTGAAAGCGAGAAAGGTGGCTGGAGTTCGGATCTGTGTCAAGAATGCCTCGAGGTAAGAGTCCTGCAAGTGTTTGTTCATAGCAGCAGAAAAGTCTTCCGGCTGAATCTTGAACATCGCAAGAAAAGATTCCACTGTGAACTTGACAGAATCCTCGACTTCGTTGACCACCTTTTGGGATGATGTTGCACCGTTCTTGTTTTCGACGGTCTCGCTGTGCGATTGACTATCGGTCTGAAAAATGTCGATATACAATTGTCCATCATTAGGCCGGTACTCTATCGAAGGATATTTGAACATTGATGCATGCTCAAATGTAAGTGGCCGTCGACGAGCCCATGTTTCGTCATGCGTAGATGTCTCCACGTGAGTCACTGGTGTAGTAGACGTTGTCTGAGTCGCCAAGTTTGGGTGCGCCGAATAATGACCTTGACAAGTCAGCGCCATGCTCAGTAGCGTCGCAACGCGCACACACACATTTACGATCATTCCTCAAGCAGCGTCGGCATGTCGGCTTGAGCATATCACACACCACCCTTCGTTCCTTGCACTCATGGCAATAGGGTTTGCGCGGAGCTCGTCTGACGATTACTCGTTCATCTACCTCTTTACCTTCGTAAGTGGTCCTCTTTGTCATGACATGGTTATGTACAAGCTTGACCAGTCCTTTTCCGAGTGCGATATCAACATGAATGAACCTTGTGTTGTGTTTGATTATACGGTACTCGTAGCTCACCACAAATC
Source organism: Taphrina flavorubra JCM 22207 (assembly GCA_000836175.1). Taxonomy (NCBI): domain Eukaryota; kingdom Fungi; phylum Ascomycota; class Taphrinomycetes; order Taphrinales; family Taphrinaceae; genus Taphrina; species Taphrina flavorubra. Next base: position 15,610 of record DF819230.1, on the reverse strand, counting down.
GTGGAGATCATGAGGTGCGGAATGGAACACGTTCGAGCAGTTTGACGGCTGGCATTACCGTTCTCGGCGATTTAACCAAATCTGGGACAGTGTCGTTATCATACTGCAGACACATCACCATATGCATAAGGTATGCATTGCAATTGCACTTGCGAGCAAATATTTGTGTCTGTTCTTGTGGAGAAACTAGCATCGTGTACTATTATTACTTTTGGTGCTGCACAATGTTACACATAATCGGTAAGTTGCGCTAGAACAATTGATCGCTTCTCAATACGTCAATACATATTGTCCTGCAGGTACACCAGAGATTTCAATTTGACCGGTACTCAATGAGCGCGCCGCTCTGGCACTACCGTTGATGTATACTGGACGTGTACCCTGTGCTGGAAGCCTGATGATTCCTGCCGCGTTGCTCGTGACATTCAGGAAAGCACTCATAGAGCCGTTGTTGGCGATTTGCCAGGAAGCTTCATACGTTGCATTGCCGGTAGTGAACCCACCAGAGGCATATGAGAGACCAGAGCCGATGTATTGTGGTGCAAATGTCCAGGGAGCCGACGATGTGGCTGCAGACAGACCGACAATGTGATTCATGAGCGACGCGGTCGGTCCCGTACTCCAAGCATGAGCATGACTGATGAAGCTTGGACTCGGATAGAAGGCATAGTTCAATGATCCATCGGTAGCATAGCCTTCGAGCAAGGTCGATTGACTGAACTTTTGCATATAACCCCACTGCCTTCTGATCAAATTTAGAGCATTGGTAGAATTGGAAGGATTTGCAGCGAAATGGCCTTCGATTTCGTGTCCAGAGATGAAAGGAGAAACTACACTTGGAAATTCTGGGACAAGTGCGCCGTACAAACCGAGGCGTGCTGCGAGAGCATTCGAAACTTGCTGTGCTTGCGCCGGGGATTGTGTCAGGTTATATCGCAGCGCATACGAGTTGCCGTCCTGTGGGTACAATGTGCGTCCTGCGCTGGTAGTGTTGTCATAGTACAAACCTGCTTGCGGGTCGAAGAGGTACGTATTGATACCCGCTTTGACCCCCTCAGCACTCCTGGACAAGTCGGCCAAATAAGAACTGTTGAGACTGCTGCTATTCAAGACGGAGCCGAGCTGCATTATATTTTGTAGAGTGTGATACAGGACGGCATTCGTGACAGTCGCCACACCTGACAAGCCGACTCTTCCCCAATCAGCTCCACCAGTGCCGTTGAAGAGACGTGTAGAGCTGTCGATTTGTTGACGGATGGCTTCAACACCCCTCACGACAGCAGCTACATGTTCTGAACCGAAAGCCACATCATTGGACCTCAGGACATAATCTGCAAATGCGGCAATCGTCCACATGTGGTAGGTGTCTGACCTAAGATTCAAGATCTCTCCAAGTGGCGATCCTGCATATGGAAAGTATTGCGTGGTATTGCTCTGGAGTATTAACATGCCTCTCAGCGAATTCCTGACACTGGCAAGGTTGTCTCTATTTTGAGAAACTGCGACAGAGGCGACAGCAACGCTGAAGTCGCCTGCCCATGGGTTGCGGTCCCTCTTAGCTCCATCAGCAAGAAAGACGTCCTGAGGTTGTAATGGGTTGACGGTTGCGTTATTGCCCCAGGTGCCTCCACTCGGAATATAAGTCTTATGATTGACGCTGGAATTTGCGGCGATCAGGCACAACTGATTAGTGTAGGCTCCGGCATACCAGATCTTGTTCAACAAGTTGTCTGAGCTCGAGAAATACCCGGAGTAATCTCGCAGACCGCTGTCTGGAACGCCTGGCAGTGCAGCGAAGTAGTTTGAAATACCCAGAATTTGCACGCTGTCTGTGGCAGTAAGGGTCACATATCGAAAAGAGCCGCGATCATATTGTGAGCTGACAGTTACTGAGCTGAATGGCTGTGCAAGGATCGGTAGAGCAGGATCATTTCGGTCATATAAAACGGACTTGTCGGAATCTGGTCCAACAAACATTGAACTTTCAGTGTAGGCGATGTTGAGCGAGCTGTTTGTGGAGAGGCCGATGTCGACAGTGAGGTAGCCGGCCATCATCTGTCCAAAGTCATAAGTGATTGCGCTACCAGGTGATAATGTGTATGCATTATCCGTATCGTTGAAGCCGAATACTGGTCCATTATTTGTGACCGTGCCGTTGAAGGCGTAGATTGCCTTTGGATAGACGGTCCGCTCAGTCGGCGACCAGTTATATGTGGACTCACTTGCATAGCCCTGTGCTGTGCCCAAACATATACTGACAATAAGCTGAGCCTGAGAGAAGCAATACTTCATCGTTAAACTGCACTATGACAAGGTTCAGTGCTCGGGAAACGAAGATTGCAATTAGTGCTGGTAAGGAAGAGAAAGAGTCCGGACAGACAAGAAACTATGTTCTTATTTCCTATGACTGTGCTGGAATCGCAAATGTGCGAGTAAAGAATATATAGCTTCCGTGTCCCAGTCCGGAACGTTAAACCATCCCCACACATTATTGTTAACGTGACTTTCAGTTTCGACTTTGGGGCTGCATTCGCGGCGCCTTTCAGTTTCGTCCGAGCAAAGTTCCCCGCTCCGCAGCACTGAGCAGATGGTGGCAGAACCTCTGGGGTTTGATTGGTTGTGAGCAGATCCCCCAGCTTTGAGATCATAGCTTCCAGTTCGCGGCGTTGATGAGCAGCCAGATTCAATTGGCTTCGACTGGCAAGTTTCCATATGCATTTGACATGTTAGCAGTTGGGAATGCAGCTGTAAGCGAATCAACGGCCTAGATGCCACGGGGCCTCTTTTACATCATCGCAGTCTCTGGCATGATCAACAATTGCAACGAGATCCAGGGGCATTATCGTGGAGGATTGACTGGATTCTGCAATTCTGTCTACCGAAAGTGTGTATGCTGATTGTCCAACGATCCTCAAAGCAGAACCAAATTGTGTCGACAAGTTAGAGCGTACGCGGTCTTGAGACATGGCGCTGCAATTTAATTTGTGTGGTCTCGATTGGGGATATTCTCTTTCCGAGGTATAAGCGCATAATTGATTTGCGGAGGACAATGCGGGTAAGTACAACACTGCAGGGGTACAACACTAATCCCTTCATATGCGTTTAATCTTGGCGAGTGCAATCACGACAAGGCCACTAATGTACCACGCATACTTTGGCTCAGACTAGCTAGCGCACTAAGATGCTCAGAATGTTTGCAGCGGCAGCACAGTCATTCCAATATCTTGACGCTGCCGGTCGCATACTTGCAATCCCGGATGACTGAGACTGTAGCAGATATGTCGCACGTTTTGGTGTAGGCATATCATCCCATCTGAAAGTGCTTGTCAGACGAATTAAAGAGCTGGTCCCAAATCATCCAGTTGTGAATATTGACAGTAGCACTAGCTGTAGCACCCTCTCGACGTCGTGCAATTCTGCTAAAAGTGCCAGAGAGTATACTTACTAGTGCGCATACGCTGATTAACATATAATCATAATGAATTACAAGCCGATCGATGCGATAGCCACATGCGTCTGTCGCTTGACAGAAATCATGTGCACGTGCGACGCTGTCAGTATCCCGTGTGCCACAACGACCTCGCGTCAGATTTGAGATTCATGAATGTCCTCGGCTCACAAAACAAGCATGGGGCGCCTCTAGCTATAGATCTGTCAGGCCGGGCCTCGCGATCGCCAGCTGCGAATTATCGAATGATGATACTTCATCTCTAGTACCCCAGCTCTCTAGCGCTTTGTTCGTATATTAGTGAGAAGCTGTAGAAACCCCGGTCATGTCAGAGTACGTCGTGGCTGCACACATGTAGTCGCAACGATGGCAGGGCACAGCATCTGTCGTTCCTATGCAGTCATACGTCTCGTCACGTATGTATATGCATGTATACTGCGAAGCTTAACCTGCAGTGGCGCGGGGCTGACCGGCTAATCTTCCGATCGGGTTGTCGGGTACGTGTTGACTCCTGGCGTACGTGCCGGCTACCAGGAATTTCACGGCAGGCATGCGTATGCACTGGTACTCGTAAATGACTGCGAAAGAGCTTACGGGACAGACGAGTGCAAAGCTCGAGTCAACAGTAAGTCTCGAGCATGAAAGCGGACCTCTACGTTGTGAAACTCGGATTTAGTGTTCCAAGGCAAGCTGTGTGGTAGATCGATACACATCCAATTCAGAAAATTGGTGATATAGGCCAGACATTGGTATAGAGATTCGACTCTGAGGCTCCTACTTTTGCAAACGTACCACGGTGCTGACTTGTCCTTTGCAATAAAAGCTTGATGATCTAGATCCTTTAGCGAGAAGTCGAATCAATAATCCGTCGTCAGCATATACCTCATCGGGTAATGCATCCTTTGTCATCGCCAATTTATGACTCTGCCGTGCGCCACGGAGCTCCTGGCTTCATCCTCCATGGCCATGGTTTTTGCCCCGGCGTGAAAAAATCCATACGACAATTGTTGGTGGCCATTGGCAGCGACACTTGGACGCTCATGCATTGCACTCATTGCAATATCTGCCATGGCTCACGCATTGCGCTTTTTCGTTAGATCATTCGAGACCGAAGGTAGACGCAGTGTCCCAGTATCAACATGTGTAGTATACTGCGAAGTCATATATCTTTGCCTCGCTTGATATCAGGAGTCTGCCCAACCCATAAATGCAGAAAGCGGACCGGAGAATGCGGGATAAAGTCCAGGGGATATGGCAGGTACGGAGATGCCTTTCCAGCCGCAATGAACCACGTTCCCCTGCGCGACGATGGAAAGCTTGACTTCATCACAAGCGCCTCGGACATGCACTATATAAGCAGCTTAGCACGCTTTTACGACTTTATGATTCATTCCAATACGCTCTCTTGCACTACATTCTCTTCTGATTAGGTCCTCAGCGAGACACATTCGTTCGCAGGATGAAGAGTACCACCATGACGCTCTTTACCATTCAGACTCTCATCATTTCAACTCTCGTTGACTACAGAGTAACCGCTCTTACACTACCGGCAGCCGTGCCACAAATCTCAACGTTGCAAAAGCGCACCGATACTGGATTTGACAAGAACGCCGGCAATACTCAAAACGACGAGCAAACCACAGCCGTCTACGCCCCTGCGGAATGGGGTGTGTGCACAACACTAACGTAATGACTCTCGACCACGATTCAAGTTGACTCTAACATCTACAAGGAAAGCATCTTTCACCGGCCTGAACCTGAAAACCAGTACTGCGATCACGCAAGCCTTCAATACCGCATTCAACAATTTCAATCTCAACACCTTTTCCGGAAAGAACATACACTTCAGTACCAATGGTGGAGACGGGACATATTCCGGCGTCGGTCTGACTATGGAAACAGAGAACGCTAATAACAGGGGCAATAATTTCGCCTATGGTGACCCTGTTTCTCAGCAATTATATGGTCAGTCAATCTGGCAGCATGGTTCCTAGCTGACCAGTGACTACAGGCTATAATGAGTGGAAGGATGATCCTTACTTTGGACCTAATGTTTGGAAGGGCTTCTCCTGTCAACAATCTGGCGCTGGTGCTCATGTCGTTTTATCAGGTGATCCGACAGTCAAGTTCCAGCAACAAACCGTTAAGGGTTCTTCCAACGTTCCCGGGTCTATCACGTTCAGCATAGCCGAGGGGGACACGGCAACGACTTCTTGGAGTAAGGTGCGCGACATAGAACGAAACCGGCGATACTAAATCCTTAGGTCACAGTTCTACATCAGAGCAATCCTTGGCAGTATCTAACACTCTGAGCTTCGAGATGACTATCGGTAGTGATGCAGCTGAGTATAAGGCAACCATTGGTGATTCGCTTACAGTCTCCTACAGTTCGGATAATTCTACTACAACTACAAACGGCGGCTCGTCATCCAGTAATGACATGTTACAGGTCACTATTGGACCGTATTGTCAACCTAGTGGATGTAAGAAAAACTCAAACACTGTGTCAGGATGCTTCTGACGTGGCAGCTACCTGTTCTGCGGTATACAATCAAACGACCTTCACGAGTGGAGGTACAATAACATTGCAGAACCGTGTTAGAGGTTCTGCTTGGTACGAAGTCGCATGTCACGATGCTGTAAGTCTCAATGATGAGAGAAGTGCATAGCTAATGGTTAGTGTGACTACATGTATGACATTGTTTACCAAGATTTGCAGGCACGAAACCCGCCTGGACTACAAGGATGTTTCAAATTTCACTTCTGGAACAATAATGGATATGACGCGAATGAGCCATCTGCGGATGGCAAAGGATCGCAGGGCGGTATTTTACTTGCTCGTGGTGACATTCAGTGCTTCGCAGACCAAGGACTTTTCGATTCCAACGATCTGATTTCTGTCACTACACTACAGGTAACAGCAAGCGGTTCGACCAGTGCTACGGCTGGTTACAGCATAATTTGTGACGGAGGTGACCCATCAAGCTGCGGTGGCGGTACGCTCAATAACATAACGATCATCAATCCCGCAACAAATCCAGCAGGGAGCACAACTACCTCGAGCTCGGTTGTACTTCCACCTTCGAGTACATCCTCTTTACCTGGTTCTTCTAGCAGCTCTAGCAGCTCCGGCAGCTCGGGCAGCTCCGGTACTTCTGGTAGTTCTGGTGGCTCGGGAGGCTCATCAAGCTCTGGTACATCTGGTAGTACTGGTTCTACCGCAAGCGCTCCTCTGCAGTGCCCGCAGCAACTAGGAGTCCTACAGAACAGCTGTAACGTCACTTTACCAGATTTTACTTCACTGGTCGCGCGTCAGAATTCTGGGACTGCTGGTAGCATATTTCAGATCGAACAACCAGGAACTAGTGGGACTCTTGGCACTAATCTTATTCATTTCACTGCTGCCAGTGGCAGCCGTGCATGTCAAGCCGTCTATCAAGTAACACCACCGTGGTCCAGTTATTTTTTGCCAGAGGAGAACACTCTCGTCGCACCTTATGATGGCAGTAACATCACTTCGTCGTATACCTTTGGCTACGAATCATCTTGCCCTCAACAATATGGATCGTGTTACCTGCAAAGTATAGCCTCTGCTAACAATCCTGGCATGTCATGGACACCTCTGACGGATGCTGGCAAAAGCAATGTTAAAGTAACCTTTGGAAATGCTGGTCAACCATGGCGAAGTGACATCTTCACCTTCACACTCTCTTGCGCAGATGGCTACGGAAATCAAGGACATTCGCAAGTTCAACAATACCTTCAATTACAACCCGTGGTGGGCGTGACTCAGGCAGGAGCAACAGCAACTATCACACAGCATACCGTGTCTGTCGCCCAGTTTACAAGTATTGCGACATACTACGAAGACGTGATCGTTCCATCTGTTGTTGTGGACAAATATACGACGACATATTATAGTGGTACAGTCTACACGGACACCACATATATCACGGTGGCAGGTGCGACAGCTTCAACCAAAACATTATCCAAGACAGTCACAGTGACAGATCCTGGCAGTACAATAGCAACAACTATCCAGGGCTCCACAATCGAAAAGACACTGACTTCTACCACAACTCCTGCTCCGGTGACCACGACAACAACAATCATACGCGGTGTCACCACGACGTCAACCATTTACGCACCAGGTCCAACACAAACGATGACACAATCATGTGGCAAGAAATCATCAAACAAGCATTGCTTGTTTGGTTATTGCTGGTCAAAGCGATCACTTGAGTTCGAAGTCGAGATCAAAGCTCGAGCTCTACCAACAATCACGCAGACAATGGTTCAGCCATCACTGACAACGACTGTGACGGACACTTCGGACACAGCAACCTTTACTGAGACTGGGGTGACGGTCACTTCGATCAATCTTGTTTCGCGATTTACGGCTCCGTATACAACGACAATCACCAATACAGTACAGACCGCGACTTATATCGGGGTGCTGAGCACACAAGCAACGATCATCGTGAAGAACTATGCAGTGACTGCAACTTCAACTGCGACCACACATATCAAGGGATCTGCATCACGAGCTACCATAACTGTAGCACCGACGACAGTTACCAAGATTGTGAGTGTCACAGCGACAAATCCAGCCACAATCACCAAGACTGCAACAAAGACACCCGGTGTCTGTAGTGTCACCAAGACCTTACCAGCCACGACGGTCACTGTCTGTGCTTGAATTTGATATTCTTCGTGTATTTAATTGACAGTAGTGCAAAAGAGCCTGTGATAAATGGATAAAAATAGTATAAGAGTAATGATACCCACAACCGCTCTGAAATATACCTCGCCGCTCGTGTCTCCAGCTCCTTTTGATTCATATAGATGAATATACATGCCTCGAGAGCTAAGTGCAAGACCTCAAGTCCGATATTTTCTAGAAGCGATCCGGTCAGAGCCAGTCATCCAGATTCCTTGGAACGCCCAATCCATATTCTTTTACAGCCCCGTGACTGTTGTACGAGCAGGACAGCAGCTCGTGATTGCATACCCAGTCTTTGAGCAGTATTTCATGTGGCGCATGTAGAGATACAGCTGCAGAGGCAGCTCTATTGTATTGATAGTTGTTCATATCTCATTCATGTATGTTCGTTGTTGATCAATCAGTCGCTTCAACACAGGTGAAGCGGGTCTGAATGTTTCGTACGAAAAACATATATGGCCGACACTTCCGATCAGCCCCACGAGCCATGCACTTTGCTCCGTTGATCCTGCCTGGGCTTGTACCATCGATCAAGCCGCGACCGATGAGCCCACCAAGACAATTAAGACAAGAGCCCTTCATTGACAGCAGATAGCCCGACTCCGCTGTTGTAGGCGTTCGACATCCTCCTGCGTGTTCAGGCGTCCCAGAACTCTGACCGTTTTGTTGGCATCCCGCAGGCTCTCCACGAGCTCGTGCAGCGGCGCAGCTTCCATGTCAGCCGCTAAGTCCCTCAACTCCTGCGCGATAGCCGTTCTTTTGCTGCCTCCGAGCGTAAGCTTCATTCTGGCTTCTGCGACTGAATTCCATGGCCGAGGAGAGCGTGAAGTAAGTCACGAGTTTCTCCATTCGTAAGTATAATGACGGATTTCTGACCATGCTTGACTACTAGCTTGAGTATATCTCTCCATCGAACGATGTATTTTTCGAGCTATTTCCAGTCGTGGGATCAGCGCCGCCCGTGAATGCACAAAATCAAGTCCATTCCCGCATGTCATGAAATGAATGTCCACACGCACAAACTGCATACTGTCCTCTTCGTGGAAAACTTTTTTCACTCGTCGTTTTATCGATAGGCATTGTTGAGAATTCGAATCGCTGAGTTGACCTAGGAATAGTTCATTTCGAATTTGGATGGCTTTCATAGGTAGTGGTTTAGCCAGTGAATAGCGTTGTCTCGGCCCGTGGAAGCATGAAACGTTAGTATCTGCGGCCATGAGAGCGGTTTTGTACCTCCGTATTCATTGCAGCCGTCTCGCCGCGATCGAGACCTCACGCACAATGTGACCTATATTGTGAAAAGAACCGCGTATGTTTACAGCTAAAGAGCAACAAATTTGTAGCCATGGCATACAAACAAGCCTTCGAATTTCAATCTGCCCGTCTATGTCTCAGCGACACTAGGACATAAATGACCCACATCTGAAGTACTGCCACGGAGAAGACGTCGGCCACGGCTGTCTTTGCCGAAGCCTGCAAACCTTTTATTGTTCGTGTGCTCGCAAAGTTTGAGGGCCCGTGTACTCCTATGTGCATTGTGAACGTGTATTAACTCATTCGAAGCTTGAAAGTGTGAGAAGACCCAATATCGATATGGTGTAATATTTGCCACGGTCAGCAATCAATGATATTGTGCAATATAGTCATGATTTGTGGTAAATTCAAAATCTCTACATGCATGCTTGATTTCGTGCCTCGAGCATATTCAATGGACATCGAATTGATCGAATTGAAGTCATACCAAACTGTCATCTTTATGGCGCAAAGACGTCCAGTCCCGAGGTCGAGACAACAAACGAACAATTCAATGTTCAGAAATTCCGCAGATTCCAAGATATATGAAGCTACAATGACGTCTTTGCTTGGAGTTCCATAAATAAGCCTTGACATCAATACGTGCTGATCAAGGTGGTCTTCCAAAAGTATATGGAGCTGCAGAAATGTGACAAAGACACACACGGCTCGAAATGGTGTTCTACTATTCTAGCGACCTTCTAGCGACCTTGATTGCAGATTAGCAGAGTTCTGTGACGACCGGAGTCGTCTGTCTCCAGTGACGCAAAAGGTTTGTTTGGGTCTATTTAACAATGATTTGAAGAACACTTTCATGACAATGGCTTATGTTTAGTGATTCAGCAGTGCCGGACATGGAATATTCTATTCTTTGTTTTGCAATGCGAGTGAGGATGGCTCGAATTCACACGAATCCACACAAATTTGCACAACGTGAAGCTGGCTCAAATCCACACGGAACCGCACGAATTTGCACGATGTGAAGTTGGCTCGAATTTACACAAAACTACACAAATTTGCACAACACATATGAAGCTAGCTCGAATCTACACGGATTCACACGACCTACCCGGATTCTCAGACGGATCATCCGGCAAAATTTTGAAATCTCAGCCGCTGATTGGCTCAAACTGTTAGACGTATGAATCTAAACTTGTGGAAGGCTAACTAATCCCTTAAAGGGTGAGGGGCTACAAAGATATATATAGTCTGACGGAAGATCACGTGGTAATGGTATAGGGGATTTTAATAGACTGCGCGGGTTAGGGTTTACCTAGTTGAACATTTTTGGTGCGCACCCGATTTTGCAATGCATCGCAAACTGCCTATTTCCTGTTCAAATCTGGCTCAAAGTTGAACTTTTGGTGCGCACCCAAGCTGCACACCCAAGTTTGCGATGCATCGCAAACTGCCCATTCCCGTTCTGACCTGGCTCAAAGTTGAACTTTTGGTGCGCACCCGAGCTGCACACCCAAGTTTGCGATGCATCGCAAAGTGCCCATTCCCGTTCAAACCTAGTATTATGCAAGGCTGTTTTTGACGTTGCAAATTGTTGTTGACGTCGGTAAGCTCAATTCTGGTAATTTTGAGCCCAAATCTTCGTAGGATGTAGCTACAGCCGTGTACTATATGTATGCCAATTTTCATACACTTCTATGAGCTTCTGATGACGCTATAGCTACTTCTATTTTATCTATTTCTGGCACGCGCACGTGCACCCAAATTAGTGTACAGATTCTTGACGTTTGAACACGTCCTTGACGTTGATACCTTGCACTTCACCTTTGGTGATGCAGAAAACTGATACCTTGACCCCAAAGCTATAGATGAACAAGAGGACGTCAAGAAATCAGCGAAATTCGTGGTGTAGCGACGCTGGTGAGGTACCCGCTCGAAGGTACGCAAATTCGACGTCGACAAAGATACATGTGCATTAAAGGAGTCATTTGAATTCGCACAACACACGAATCTGCACGACGTGGAGCTGGCTCGACTTTACACGGATTTACACGAATTCACACGACATGAACCTGGCTCGACTTTACACGAAACCACACGGATTCACACGACCTGAAGCTGGCTCGAATCCACACAAAACCACACGAATTTGCACGACATGAAACTGGCACGACTTCACACGGATTTACACGAATGTACACGGATTCACACAACGTGTAGCTGGCTCGACTTCCCACGGATTCACACGGATCCACACAAATTTGCACGACGTGTAGCTCGCTTGACTTCACACGGAATCACACAAAACCACACAAATTTGCACAACGTGTAGCTGGCTTGAATCCTCACAAAACCACACGACTTTACATGACGTGTAGCTCGCTCGACTTTACACGGAATCACACGAAACTACACAAATTTGCACGACGTGAAGCTAGCTCGACTTCACACGGATTCACACGGATTCACACGAATTTGCACGACGTGTAGCTGGCTCAACTTCACACGGGTTCACACGAAACCACACGAATTTGCACGACGTGTAGCTGGCTCAACTTCACACGGATTCACACGAAACCACACAAATTTGCACGACATGAAGCTAGCTCGACTCAACTATAGTAGTACTGAGAAGGATGGCATTACCAAAAGGGGACAATTACTAG